>VZTE01000506.1:466009-599123 GCA_013397775.1 Eulacestoma nigropectus
AAAAAGGAAAGTGGCAATCAGAGACACAGATATTTGTGTGGCTTCTAGCAGCTGTGATTGTGGAACCTAAACATATCATCTCAATGCAAAAGAAAATAAACCGAAAGTATGGGCTCTGTTTAAGACTGCAAAAATATATTTTGAAAAAAAATAGTATCCATATGTAATCAGGGATTAAATCAAAATATTTGAGAGGAATTAGAGATTACTATTTAACTGCATGTCTAAATCAGCCTTAACTAACCTACAGAACAGCTGCAGTGTGTTTGTGAGATAGAGCTGTTTGATATGTGTGTTATGTAAAATGGCAAGCTGATTGCTCTTGTTTTGTGTGGCTAACATTAATCACAGTAAATGACCTTTTTTTTTTTTTTTCACGAAGACTCGTAATATTTATAAACTGCTACAGGCATCTGAAATATAGGAGGCAGGAAAAGAACTCCAGAGAATGCATATTTTCCTCAGGAAGTATTGTCGAATATTTGCAGTTCTGTGAGGGTTTTTTATCTTTTATTTGCCCAGCTGAGGAGGGTCTGTTAACCTCCTATATTAAATATCCATGAAGATTCAAGCCCAGTAAGAAAACTGCACTTGGAGCAGTCTTAGAGGAACTTTCATCCTGGAATAAGCCATGTACACATAGATTTATGCATATGTAGAAGTGTGTTCTATTACCTACAGGTTCAGCACGCAAGATGTGCTGCTCTGTCTCCTAAATGGTGGAGAAAAATGAAAGTGTGCCACTTTAGACTAATCCCACACTGTTTCCCAGACATAACACATTGCTCATTCTCCCTGGTCTAGCAAGTCCCTGTACTGCTATAAGTTTTACTCTGGTAGCTTCCTTATTAAAGATTTATGCTAATTCATATCCTACTGATATAATAAAAACAGGGTAAAGATGGATTGCTTATTGTATTTTTCTGTTTTTAAATTCTGGTGAATTTGAAAAGCATCCAGTATTCCTCTTCTGAAAGCAACGGTCATACATTCAGAAATGCTACATTTACCGTGTGATTAGCCTCTATTTATCCTCTCCTTCTTCTGTGTATCTCTGTGGACAGATATTGACATAATGCTGCATTCCTTTTTGACTTTGTTTTGCACTGGAAGAAATAACTTTCATGGCAAGTTTTAGAACTTTTGTGCCCATTTTCTTTTTTCTGTATGGGATGCTATTCATTGGCAAGATCAAGAAGCTTTGGAATGCAATATTACCTCACATCATTTCTCTCTCTTTCTTTGGAAAATTCATTTATGCTGCTTGATTTAGCTTTATAAACTAAAATATATTTCACAAAAGTATTAAACAGATTGACTAACATCCTAATAATCTTAAAGATCAAAACTGAAAAATACTGAGTACCAAGTGTTTTATAAAAATATTTGAAATTGCTTACGGATGCTCTTGACCATAAGAAGCATGTCACTGAAAATACATGATAAGAGATATGTATACAGCATGTAAGCTTGATAAATAACCTCCAAATTAGGATAAAAATAAATGTAACTACAGCTGAGTGAAACATTATTTAACCCACCTTTGTTTAGAATTTTGCTACGTTTTGCTTTTGTATTAGAAGTGTATTAAAAAAAGTGATTTAACAACCAAACATAAAATAAAACATATCCAGAAACTCCATTGGAATATTCATGTATATGACTACATCAATATCATATAATAATCTAGAACTGCAGCTTTTTGTGAAGAAAAAGAGTACAGGGTAAAATGCAAGTAGTCAGAAGTTCGCATCTCAACATTTCAAATTCTCCAGGAAGTCTTATGTATAAGATAGGTGATCAAGTAGAGCTTTACACACTTTATTTATTCCTATACCTTTTAATGCAAACAATGACATCATTGCCAATATTCCATTCAGAATATTACTGTATAACCCTCCTGTCGGTGATTGCGACACGGACTTCGCCGGGTCCGATGAGGGCTGTCCAGCCCTCATGTCCTCTGTGGCTCACCTGCAGCTCCAGTCCCTGATGCAGGGCACCATTCGTAGCGATTGGGACACGGACCCAGACCGGCAGGGAATCTGAATCGTTTATTCAAAGAAACGAGCTGGTTTTATACACTTCTTCAAGGCATAGCATTTCCTTACATGGCAATAGTCACTACTTGACCTATCCCATGCTGCCACAGCAGCAACACGCTTTCTGACTGTCCTTCTGTGGGGGGATCACGCGCTGTTCACCCATCTGTCAGCTTCCGGCAGCTCCTCCCCATAGGGCTCTGCCATGTGACACCTCCTCCCCCCAGGCTCCAGTGGAGACAAGCCTCTCTGTGCCGCCGTGTGCTCCTTTGTGCTGCCATGTGCTTCTTTGTCCCACAGCCTCTAACTCAAACTCCATCCCATTTCTTCCCACACCCTCCAGTAAACATAAAGAATTTAAGACACTTCTTTTCCCATATGAAATTCAAAAACTTCATTGAAAAGGTATTGTGGCTGCATTCAAAGTACTGTTTAGAGGCAAAAAAGTAGACACAGTTTATAGATATACAGCTTAAGCCAACAATTTACTGTTAGCAAAATCTTATTAGTCTAGATAGAACGATTGCAGGAAAAAAAAAGAATAATAATAATTCAGGTAGAGTACTTACGTTCAGAAAAAGTCATAATCATAGCAATAACACAATTAAAATTGTAACTCACTTCCTAGTTTCTAGCATTTTCCAAGTGTTATACTCATCCTTTCTCCTCTAGGTCCTGGAGTTGGTGATCTCACACTAGTGTTAGTGGTGGAGTTTGCTACTCTTGAGTGGTCAGCAACCGGAGTCCTTTGTTAGGAGCATTATGATGTTCATGATGATGGCTCTTCCTATAATTTTTGCCTTTAAAATATTGGCTAGTATCATGCGTATTTTGAAGCTTTGTTAAAAAATCACACTTGAAAGTTAATGTATAAATAAACCACTGGTACGATTTCATCAGCTCATTGAATCAACTATCTGTAGATCAAAGAGAGACATTTTTGCTTCTTTGGTGGAAAGCTGAGAAAATATGCTCAGCTGATAAATTCAACTAAAGCAAGCATCACCTTGCTAGGCTGACCAAGAAGTTGTATACTACATTGTCATTCCAGTCTAAAATAAGTCTCTAGGAATACTCAAGCTAAAAAAGAAGAAAACTGTGAAATTGACTGAAAATAAAATACAATAGTGTATTACCATTACTCCTTGATTTTAAAATTCATTGTGATTGCATTACATTAATCTGTAATATTGGCAATAATGTGTTCAAAATGGAGGAAGTTAGAACTTCAGACTATAGACTGTGCATATAAGTACAGGCAAATAACTTCGTAAACAGAGAGGCAACTGCAGTCAGGAATTTCAAGACATTTCTCTTGTCTGCCATGTGACTGCTGAATCTCTTTGCTCTACAAACAATGCACACTTCTTCCATCTCTAAATTATTGACTAAAAAAAAAGCTTTCTTTTTTTTTTCAGTTTGTACTCAGATCATACTGCTTCCTTTTCCATTTCATCCACTCCATCTGAAACTGCCTTTTGACACATTCCAACACTTATTTCTGGCTTGATGTTCTAGTCTTTATTTCTGCGCATGACCTGAAGCCTTTCTATTGATTTATTTCACCAGCACTGAAAACCTCCTTCTTCTAGGCATTCATCATTTTATAAGAGTATTTTCAAGCCTGACATCTCTTGATTCTCCTCCTACATTTTTGACTAATTACTAGGAATCTGAATTGGGTTTATCCCTGTTTTCCTAAATACTCAGGATACCATTTTTCTTACTCTTTTCTTCTGGTCTCATTCCTTAGATGCCCTTAACTTAATTTTGCTTGTACATTGTCATGACCTTTTGGACTTCATGAACTTTTGGGCTGGGGATCATGATGTATCCATTTTTCTATCCTAAGTTACCACCTTTTCAAGTGTTTCCCATTCTTCTCACATATTACTACCTTGGTGAATTCTTTTCCTCCCATATCCAGCTGGATGGAAACCTGAGCAACTCGGTGTAGTGGAAGGTGTCCCTACCCACGGCAGGGGAGTTGGAACTAAATTATCTTTGAGGCCCTTTCCAACCCAGACCATTCAATGATTCTATGATCCTGGTTGACTCTGATTGGACAAAAAATTTGATTATAACTCAACAGCACAGTATCAAGTGAGACAAATGAGAGAATTGCACACATCTACTCCTTTGCTGAGACTCCATCAGTCTACCAGAGCTCCATTTGCCTCATGCTATTGGATAAAAAAGGTCTTGTACTTGTCTTTGACAACAAATTATAGTTTTAGAATTCATTTCTGCATTTAATGAATACTGGCCTGTAACACTTCTTTTTTCTTACAGAAGGAAAAAGTAAATCTGTTCTAATATGATTTTTAAGGGGAAAGCTACCATTTTTACAATAATACTGAATTAATTTTCTGCCTTTTTTTTTTTTTAACTTTTTTTCCCCCGGTGGTTGTAAGAAAGGAGTCTACAACTGTAAATATTGGCACATGTTCTCATGGCAGGTGATGCCGTTTACCATAGAATAGCAGGAGTCATCTAACTCTTGCACTTGACAGCTGTAGCACTGCTACCAGAGCTGCACTTCAGCAGGCTGCTGAGGGACTTCTGCAAAATGCTCAGACCCAGTAAGCACAAGAATATAGAAGTCTGTGAATGTGTGCATGTTTATATGTCATATTAGTGTTCATTGCTCTAGAAAGGTACTTGCTGCCTTCCAAGATTTGGCTTTAACTATAATTAGTTTTCATGGAGCCCAAGAACTTGAATTGATTTTTATTACTTGTCAGTTTTCTGTCAAACCTCTGGCTTACCGAGTATAATCTATATGGTTTTGTACTTAAAGTGAGGCAAATAACATGCTAAGCTTCACATATGAGTTCTGCTCAAGTTCTCTTAAATTGCACATACATTTTACAGAGGAAATCCTCTCTGTACTACCTTTTGAAAATGAAGTGCTTTCATTACTCTGTCATAGGAATAGGCATTCTCTTGTCATTTATTTGTCTGTCTTCCTGTAAATTTTTTTTATCATTTAAAAGGAGGGTAAAAAAGATGAGCCTTGTGTCTTGCAATATATTTTCAAATAAATTAAAAAAAAAATTAGGAATATAAGTCATTGCTTGCTTAAAAAATGTATATGATTTCTGTACAATGATACAGTCCATGCCTAACTAAGGGATACTATAAAAAGTGTATGGTTATAAAAACATTCAGGTCAAGAAATTAGCAGGACTAATGAAGAGTATATTCCTTTAATTTGAAAACAGTATATACTGAACCTCCCATATTTTGGAATTCTGACCCACTTGACAGGAAGCAGTCTCATTCATACTAATCTGAAAGAGGTTCTTTAAATCTTGGTCTAGCACATGTGGCCATAGTTAAATGGACCAAACCAGGCTGAGAGTTGTAGTTCTTTGTACTCAATTAAATGATCAAACAAAAGCAGGACACAGGATTGAATAAAGAAAAAAATATGAACCTACCAAAGTTTAGCTTAAATATACTTCTCTGTGTCACTTATTTTTCTTTTTTTATAAAGCTTTCCAAATAGCTTTCAAGCTTACTTTTACTATTTTCCTCACTGCCTTACTTTGTTACTTGTTTATATCTCATAATGTCGCATGTTTTTATAATGACTTTTTTCAAGTCCTTTGATTTACTTCATGAAAACTACCTCTTTATAGAACCACTAGTTTGATCACACATATACTAGTATGATGAAGGTGCTACATTTGTGATTAAATCATAGAGTGATAACCAGGTCTAGATAAAGGTGTTTTAAAAGATTAAGCTTGTTAAATGGAGATTATAGAATTCTGTAAGTTTTGAGTGATTACTTATTCGCTGTTACTTTTGCTTCAGTTTTAAAAATAGAAAAATTTTATACCTGTAGGGCATAATGAATGAAAAGAACAATATATTATCTTTAGAAAATAAATAAATTTCAGTATTCTTTTCATGTAACTTAAAATTTTTCATATGTCCTCCGTTCTGAAGGATATGAAAGCACAGTTACGAAACACTGTGATTTGATTTCTCCTTTATGTATATTTTAGATAGTGGGTGAAATTTTGATTTATTGCATATATTTGTAGGTTACATCACCATTTAAAACATTAAACATATTTATTATTAACAGTGAGTTATTAAAACCTTACTGTATGTTACACAGACTCACTTTTCACAACGTTAAAATGCAGCTGTATATAAAGCCTCTTATAAGCATGTGTATGCTTGTGTGTAAGCATTTTTTTTTCCTACTGAAAATGAAGGAGATCTTTCAAGTGGGCAAGGATAACTACATTGAAATATTTCTGGCAAAAAGGGATTTTTTTTTTTTTATTTTTTTAAATAATCTCTTATCGGGGAGTAGGTGGATAAGTTTCAGGCACAAATCCATTGGAAACTACAATGTTTAATAAAAAAAAAGTCATATTTCTCAGGCTGATCTGAACAAGGAGAATGTTATCTATGTATTATAAAACTATCATTTTCAATACAAATAGAAGTAATTTACTTTTAATCTTTTTCACATCAAAAGTAAGTGTGAGTTTTGAAATCGCTAAATCAGCTTTTACTATAAAAACTGCTCCAACTAAAGTCTCTGAACTCAAAAGATAATGCTCTTGAAACCTGTAGCAGTATGCTAAGTTAAAATAAAACTGTGAAAAAGCAAAGCTGTCTTCCTAATGCTTGATTCTAGGAGGAAAAAAAAAAAAAAGAAAGCTACATGGATACAGGGATGATTTGTAGAATAGTAAATGTATTTAAACAAGCAAAATGGTCTTTGCAGTACTGTCTACATAATCCTTTCATGTTTTTGCATTTTTCTCTAAATATGGAATTCAGAAAAAGAAATAGCAAATCAGTCACGCAAAGCCTGTCTTTTACAAAAGGAAAAGCCAGAAAGGACACATCTGATAATTTTGAAGCATGAAAGAAAGTAGCTGCCATGAAATGTTCTTTAATGATTAAGAAACTTATTTAGCAATCATCATCAGTAATTCCATATTTTCAAAGCAGGTTGAAGTATTGGAAAGGTAGAATCGAATGGTATCCTGTCTTTTGGGAAAAAAACACCGAATATAAATGCATCTGAAATTGGTCAAGATTACGAAATTTCGAGGTAAACATCCCCACAGGAACTACTGAAATGTTAGATGCAGTGATCATACAAGAAAGTTTGTGAGAAAATCGAGGGCACTTAAAAGGAAAAGAAAAGGAAAGGTCAGTTATCCTGGCTGTCTGGATATATATATATCCCACATAGAACAGTAAAAGAAAAGGCTGATTCTAGAACATCTTAAAAAAATCCCAAACAGAATTATAAAAATGTAATTACTTTCAGTCTTTTAATGTTATGTTAAATAATTGTTTCCAAATGGATTTTCTCCTTTGACTGCAGACTTTTAGGTTATAAAAGAAACTGACCAAACATAATAAATGAGGTTTTTTTGAGATTTATGACTTTGCACTACATAACATGCTAATAAAAAAGTGCCAAAAACTGGAAAGAAAAAAAAAAAACAAAACCAAAAAACACCATAAAAAGCACATATCTCTAGAATTTAGCACAGGTATATGGTATATATTTACTATATGGTATAAGAGGTAGACGACTGACATATACAAGAAAGAAAGTATTAGCAGGGTACTCTGAGCAGACAGATATTTTGCAGTGGTATCACAAGGTGATGATTCTTATTATTACAAATTTAGGTGATATATTAAGAGGATGACTTGTTTCTAATTTAATATTTCAACTAATCTAATTTGTCACAAATTCATGGAAGATTATTATTACTGAAGCAGAAATAACCAGGAATAATCCCTGTAAAACAGCAGTGGTGAAAGTTGTGGATTTTCATTTCTCCTTTTTTTTTCCCTGTCGTAAAGCTAGCTGCACCTATCTACTATTTCTTCTCTGAAGTGGCATTGAGACAGCAAGTGAAATACTTAAATTAGGTGTTTCACCCATCCAAACACGGATGGAGGAATTCACCTGTATTTTAAACCTTCAACATCTAATAAATAATAACTTTGAGAGTTAAAGATCCTGAAAACTAGCTTACTTGTTTTCTGATTGCATCTCCGGTTACACTGATTTTTCTCTTTCTGTGCAACATATGTTAGGGTATAGATGTGGGCCATTCAGTATTGCAAGATGAACACTAAGTGTCAAACACTATAATGCCAGTAGCTCTTTCTGGGTTACACATAGTGGTTTTTAAAAGATTTCTATCACATAACATTAACAGTCACCTTTGGGTTCAGGGTGAGAAAATAATCTGTATACCTGTGTGAATGGAAGGAAAATAAGCGACTAAAGTACTGTAATATGACATAGGGCAGCTTGGTTTCTTCCAAAATAAAGGAGATACAAATGCTGCCTTGAGCAAACTAGAATGGTGAAATGCAGAAAAAAGTGACAATGGCAATCTGTACATAATTTTGCTTCTGATTACCTAAATAAGTAGGCTGCATTAGTTATAATTCTGTCTGGGATATAAAATCATAGAATCACAGAATGATTTGGGTTGGAAGGGACCTTAAATATAATTTAGATTCAACCCATCTGCCATGATCAGGGACACCTTCCGCTAGACCAAGCTGCACTAAGCCACATCCAACCTGACATTGAATACTTCCAGGGATGAGGCATCCACAACCTCTCTGGGTTGCATCACAACTCTTACAGTAAAGAATTTCTTCCTAACATCTAATCTAAATCTACCTTTTAAATTGAAGCCATTCCCCTTTGTCCTGTCACTATGTGCCCTCGTAAAATGTCCTTCTCCATTTGTCTTGTAGGTTCCCTTCAGGTACTGGAAGGCCACGATAAGGTCACCCCACAGACTTTCCTTTTCCAGACTGAACAATCCCAATTGTCTCAGTCTTTCCTTGTAGGAGAAGTACTCTATCTCTCTTTCAACTTTGTGTCCTTCCTCTGGACTCATTCCAACAGGTCCATGTCCTTCCTGTGCTGAGGACCCCAGAGCTGGATGCAGTGTTCCAGGTGGGGTCTCACCAGAAGAGAGCCAAGGGGCAAAATCGCCTCCTTTGCCCTGCTGGCCCTGAAGCCAATGATGCTTTTGGCTTTCCAGGCTGGAAGTGCACATTGCTGGGTCATGTCCAGTTTCTCATCCACCAGCATCCCAAAGTCCTTCTCAGTACAGCTGCTCTCAATCCCTTCATCCCTCAGTCTGTATTGATACCAGGGGTTGCCACGACCCAGCTCCTGCACCTTGAACTCAATCTTGTTAAAACTGATGAGATTTATAAACTGAAAGAAGTAAGGCTGCTCTTTAAATTTCCCAAATTGAGGCTACATTGCAATAATCTCTTTTAGTGTCATAACTTGTTTTGATTACCAGTTATAGTACTTTAGGTGATGAAATATTTTGAATCTAATGTAATCTTAATTGAAACCTTAATGTAGTCATAATTTTCTTTCTTGTCTTAGTGGTATTTTTATTTAGGCATGTACTTGCCTGCTTCCCCTTTATAATAGGATCTGTAACAGTTGTATGGACCTGATTTAATTAAATGAATATTTTATTAATTTTACCTGAAACAATAATCAGATTAAATACTTAAATACTCCTTTTTAATTAATACTAATAAATCAGAGAGTGTCAGAAAATATTTCTGGATGCTGTAGTCGATCATCTGTTCCGATAAACTGAGGGAGCAAACTTGACCAGGGCTTGATCCAAGACAACCCATGTTTCCAAGGCACCATTTGGAGAGATTAAAGAGACCAGGGTGACTTGAGTAAGATTGAGAGCATTTAGTAGTATGAATATAGCACATACCTTGCTGGTTTCTCTCAGTGTCACGGCATTCCAGGTGAGTTCTGGGCATAGTCAGAGACAGTAGAGATAGATCTGGAACTAGCCTCTCCTCTTTACCTCTCATGTGAGCATCTTAATCACCAGGCTGAAGACCTGATCACTCTCACTCTCAGCTATGCGCTAGTGAACCTTCGACTTCTCATCCCATACACACAAGCATAGATGATGCCTGACCACTTGAGAATGTAGCTGTGGAAATACTAAGGCTACGGAACTCCACAAAAAATTGATTTTACTTTACTTCTTCAGACAAAGGGTTACTCCTTCCCCAGGCCACCCTAGGTAAATAATATAGGCTGCTGAGTTTGGGATGACAGGTCACTGTCAATAGCATTTTACTTAAGTTGTACAAGCAGTTGTATTAAGGCTCACTTCTGCATCTGATGATTCAGGCTAAATGAAAAGCCTCTACCTTTTATTCTCAGCAACAATAAAGGTCAAATAAACAATAAGAAATATGTGCCTCAGTATTTGTATTCTACATAAAATAGACGCTAATCAATATTTCCATTTAAAAACACTTGTGGGCTTCAAAAATGTTTTAAAATCAATTGGCTATGTATAATTAATATTTTATGCTATGATATATTCTGAAATATATGGAAGGAAATCAACTTAATAACTTTAGCTGATTAATGGGGAAAAATATTGAAATCTAGTTAATAAAAATATCAAGAGATTTGAAAAGTTTAAGAACATATGTATGGTAACACTGAGATCTTTTGAGAGTCTAATTTCAGTCTGTGTTTAAGAAAAATATCACCAAGATGATGACTCAAACGGAAAAAAAAGAAATGCTATTCCCATTTTGGTTAATTTTTTGTATCATTATAATGCAGCAAGAGACAATTGTACGTGCTTATCTGTAGAAGGGAGAGAAATCACAGCTCTGAGGTCATATTCATTTATGTATAGTTACCATCTAGTTGTGGAGGAAATAGAGCAGGTCCTGTAACTCCCCTGTCACACATCTCCTCATTAGAAACATTACCCATAAAACTTGCACTCAGAGCTTAAGTCTATTTAAATGGATCATCCCATGTAGAAATGTTCTTAATAAGTAAGGATGGATAGCAGGGCACATGCTGCCCGACTTGTACTTTTGAGAAAATGCTTCAGCAAGGGAGGAGAAAGAATTTACATCACCAATACACCGTCTTCTTTGGAGGTTTCTGTCTCGTTAAGAAGAAACCTCCTTGCAGAAGCTGGTTGGAAGAGGTGGATCTGTGTTTCTCTTGACACAGGTCAGCATCCTCTAGATAAGCTCAAGATCTATAGGCATGCATGTGATTTGTTCCTGGATTATTTCCTATAGCTGTTGTAATTTTTTTTCTTTTCTGAAATTATTATCCCAAGCCTGTTATGTTCTTGAAAATAAATTGGTTCATGATTTCTGTTACTGTAAGTTATTCCAGACAAAACAATAGGTCAAAGTCAGAGCTTAAAACCTGAAATAACACCATAGCTTATTGCTGGTTTCCCTCCTCCCACCTTTAATTATTAGAGAATTTTAGCCCTCTTCTTTTCCCTGGCATGTTCAACTTAGTTTTTATGCCACTTCATAACTTACTATGAGTAACCTCACGTTGCTTTCCATAATCATTCATCTTTGGGGTGTAGAGGTAATGTCTGAGACTTTGTGTTTTGTTCATTAGTTTGTTTATAGTAATGAAAACAGATTTCCTATGATATGAGGCCAATAAAGATCTGGGATTCCTTTGCAGCTATTTGAAGAACATACCTGAGAATACAGCGTGCAGTATAATAACAACTATAGGACAAACAAAGCTATTAAAATTGCAGATAATTTCAAGGCTTACCCATCTCCTCTGTTATTGTCTGGTATGACGTATCTTGAAATAAGAGTGAAATACTTTTAAAAAAGCAGTTCTGGGAACTCTTATTTAGAATGTTTCAGAGGATTGTGATAGAAGGTAGGAGATTTTCACCACAGATCCTCATTTTGGAAAACTCCATGGCAACATTTTAACTTTTGCAGAAGATGCCAAAGGAAAGCATGGACAAGTGTTCATTCACAATATTTTCCCTGTGCTGAGCAGTCTTTAGAGGCCCTCAGTACTCTGGGAATGCTGTCCTGGTGTTTCTGGAGGATCCATATCACAACGTCAGTCAGATAAACCACAGCAATTTAAAGTAAGAGCTATGTTGCCATAGGTGGTAAGTTTGAAAGAAAGCTGTAGTATTCCTCTTTGTCCTGCTTTTGTGTGTTTGAGTTTCAGAGCCTGGTTTCCAACTGAGTTTATTATTGAACTGCTACTTTAAAAATGCTATGAAATATGCAAAACCAACACCATACATCTGTGATATGTAGTCTGCTTTTTTTTTTTTTTTTCCTAATATGTGACTATGAGGGTTACAGTTAGAGCATCATACAGAGTCTAGCAGGAGAACACCTCAGTACACCAAGGGTGGAAAGAAAAGATAACTCCTCAGTCTCCTAGTCCATGGCAAAATTTATACTCCTCCATTCCAGGTTTAAGGATGCAGGACATTTGGAAAAGCAGTGTTATTGCATTTACTGGTGCCATCCATTGCCTTTCAACATGTTTAAATAAGATATTTGAAGGTGGGTTTATTAGGGAATAGAATGAATAGCAAATGCACCTATACTAACCATGCCACTTAGAACTTTCAATTTTTTGTTTGAAAATCTAACTTAAAGAAAAAAAAAATCTACATTCTGCCAATAATTCAGGTGTTCTACACCATTTCTGAAGATTAGATAAAAGCAAAAAACTCAGCAATTGATTCCCTTCTGTTCAGACACATCCATGATTGTTATGCTAACATACTCATACTTAATGAAATTATATGCTATAGAGCAACAGTAAATTTTGACCCAAAAAGTGCTTACTAAAACCTGGAAAGAAAAAAACTCTGCAGAATTTATGAAGTCCATCTCATTTACTTGAAAAAAAACTGCAAAAATTCAATCACGCAGGATTTAGAAACACCAAAAATTGTATTAAAAATATCCTATTATAGATGGAAGCCACTCCTGTAAATCTCTTTAGTGCAGTGCAGCTCATAACCATGTACATGTACAGAAATTTATTCAAAATGTTAAGCTGCATTAAATTTTTCATTACTTTTGCTAGTGTTTTAAACACAGTAGTTAATCTTGAAATGAGTGTCAATTCAATTAGTATGCTATAGTATACTACTGAATTTTAGACATACTGGTGGGAAGAAATGGGATGAGTGTGTCTTTGGAATGCAATCTCAGAAAGGTAAGTGTATAAAACTTCAATTACAGAAATTTCTGTTACTGAGTATGACTATTTGGAAATAAAAGTAGTTATAACAAGTTCCTGTTGAAAGGGGAAAATACAAGGAAAATTATCCCTTCTGCAGAAACACTGAAATAACTTGGCATAGGATTCTACAGGTAACAAATAAATAAAATAATGGTGAGATTTTTTGTTGTTGAAGTTGGGATAAAAGGTAGTGATTAATTAAAATAATTTGAGGGGTAGAGGAAACATGACACAGCAGGGAAAGTTTTCTTCCAAGTATCTTTCTGGGTACTCATAACAACATTTTGCCATTTTTTGGATTTTTTTATTGTGGGTGATTTCTGAAAGAGGTGTTGGGTAGTTACCTTGATAGACCTGATTGGGGTCTCTTGTTACTCAGAATGTCATTTTCCTGTTAGAAATGTCAGATCTACTACTGAGTACTTCATTTTGTCCTTCTCCTTTGCTGAAGATGGAAAGAGTACTCACTCAGATTCTGGCAATCAACTGATTACTGTGTCTCTCCTCCCGGTGGATATCTGTTAATTTGCTTAGGTCATTGATAATAACCCTTCTGAAGAACGTGGCTGTTCATTGCACTTATCAGTGCAGCAGTTCAGACGTCATGCTGAATTTAATATACTCAGTTTCTTTAGTTTCTTTCAGCTGGTAGTTCACAGATTTGAATTAAAGTTCGTGCACATTCATTATAACTCTATCCAATCTTGTTTCCATGACTTCAAATAATAACAGTCCATTTTTAAGTAGGAACAGTTACATGTTTAAAAATATTCACGTTTCTCTATTAGCATCATTTTCCCAATGTCTAGAAAAATAAAGATACAGTTATTTCTTTGTCATGATGTCTCACTTTTCTGGTTGTGTTTCTTCTATAAATACAAGTGTTTGCACGCAGGAAAGGCTCTTCTGACCCTATTTTCATCTTGGCAAACTAGAAGAAGGGCAGTTTAGAAAGTTCCCTTGGCAGTTTTTCTTCCAGTGTGTGAGTGTTTGTAAAATTGGGTAACATTCCTTACTGTTGTATATTCGGGGGAGGAGAGTCATTATTACTGCATTATTGTATTTTATATTAAAGGTCCTTCTAATGGAACAGCAAACTAGGCACATACCAGGAACTGAATTGTACTAGAAAGGTGTCAGAAGAAAGGGGGGCCTGTTTTTTTGGAGCACTAGATTGTTGTTCAATATCTGGTTTACATGGGGCTTCACTCAAGCAGCAGAGTACCCTTGGATAAAAACTGATATGGCTCAAGAAACAGGTAGCTAGGATAAAAGAGAGAAGAATATTTTCCTTGCTCTAAAGTATTATCTACTTTAGTCAGAGGTGTTCTGCCACAAGATATGACAAATAGGAAGTACATAACATGCTGTGGAATGGATCATCTCTGCTTATCATTGAAGCCAAAATTTTATCAGGATTTGAAAAAAGGATTAGACATTTAAATGGATGAGAATTTCCACATATCTTTTAGATAAAATTAGAAAGCACTTTGATCTTTTATGCTTTAAAGAAACACAACACTAATTGATGGGGAAGAAAAAAAGCCTTTCTTAAAACCAGATGACTCCATTATTCAACATTACTTTATATTCTGTGAGGGTGGGACCTTGGCTAATCCCAGACAGGAGCTATCACACTAAAGATATTTATGATACATGTGCACATACTGGCAATTTTAGTAGTGTACAGAAGTCATGCAAGAACTGAAATAAACAGCATATTAAAAAAAAAAACAAAAAAAAAAAACAACCAAGACTGGATTAAACCATAGCATTGGAGCATCAGTATGATGCTGTATGACATAAACAAACACTTGAAAAATTAGGTACTTTCAAGATGCTTGATGAATAATATTTGTTTATTTCTAAAATGTCTTTGCCATTCCCATCAATTAAGGAGTTTACATTTTTGTATTCACTTCGCACTCCCACTCTTAAGGGAAATGTGACACAAAAGTAAATACTTGTTGCTGTAGAGCCAGGAACTGAGAGATGCAGCAACATCAAATCCAGTGAAAGAATGAATTATTTATTAATTTTACAATCATTTTTATACAATCTAGTTCCATAAAGCGATTGGACAATGTTCACACACCTCCTAGGGTGATTGGTTTAGGTTCTATCACATCCACGGTAAAACATTTCTCAGTGTACCATAAACAGAACTTAGCAAAACACCAGATGTGACTATTGTCTAGCTAAACTATCTTATTGTTTTCATATCCTGCGTGAGAAAGGAAAGATTCTCAAAGAATTAATGCAAGAAGCTGGAAAATTCATCTGCTAGCAGCATTTCCGTATCCACAAATACTGAATGTTCTTCTAGAACCAGTTAACAGAGAATTATACCTGAAACTCACACCACTCAGTTTGCAGTGATAAAGACATAATTTTGTACAACTGTTTGCTTAGAATGCTCTAATGTAATTAATAAGAAGTTTATAGACAAGATAATTTAATAATTTTACTTGTAATACTGGTATAAGGTTTTAATATAAATTTCTAGCATTATTCAGTATTTATAAATGCCCTCTGTGTAATGTTGTAACATAACTTAAGTGCATAAGTGGTTCCTTTATGTTACTCATCTTTGATCTTACTATGTATTAATATTGTGGTAAGAATATAATTTACCACAGGAGATACTTTATAAATATTTTTAGTGTTTACTTCGTGATTTCGGACATAAGGATCATAATGGATTCAGAATGGGATCCACAGGACTGGGGCTGGAAGGAGAAATTGACAAACGAGGGTGTGCCAATTGAATTTGCAAACAATACCGAGTTAGGAGAGACAGCAAGAATATTGAAGGGCAAGATTAGAATTGAAAATAATTTTGACAAATAAAACAAATGAACTGAAAAACCTAAGATGAAATTCAAGAGGGAAAATTACAAAATGCTACGTTAGTAAGATTAATTAGCTGCATAAATATAGAAGAAATATTGTCTAGTTAGGTAGCAGCCATGAGCTATACTGAACCTCAAGCTAAGCAAGGGTCATGCTGTTGAAGTTGAGCATGCTGTAAATAATAAAGTAGATATATAAGCTTCTAGATGGTTTTAGATTTTAGAAAAGACAGTAGTTGCTTTGGCAAAGTCCAGTGGAAAGCAAGTAGAAAGAATGAGAAATATAGAAAATGTGTTTCGTTTATCCGTCTGAAAAATATATCCATGACTGAATATTTGAGGGACCAAGGAAATGTGAATAGTTTTAAGATTTCCAAAAGTATTTTCTCTGTATGCATGGCATATGTGCGGACAGGGTATTTAGGTTAGACATTTGGAAAATCTTTTTGGCAGTAAGAACAAGGTACACAAACATCTTTCAGAATTCACTAATTTCCTTGAGACAGTTGGATGAGCAAGACAACCTCCTGAGATTCCTTCCAGGACTCTAGGATCCATTTCTTTGCTGACAATGTAGGATTTTCATTAGGAAATAGTCTGTAGTCCTTTCTGGCCTTCTTTACATGGAAAGAATCATCAAGGTTCTGTGGAAAAAATACTATACATGAGAGGGGAGGAGAGGAGAGGAGTGGCAGTAATTTAGTAGACCGTTCCCAGAACACAACCAAAATACTGATGTTGAAGATTGAGGTAGATTAGGTTTCTCCAAATATTTGTTGCTTGAATCAAACTGCAATTCATGCCTAAAATTTTTGGAAAATTTGAATATGTTGCAAATATTAGAAGAAATCAGTTTGAAAATCCCTGGCTGAAATTACAAAAAATTGTAAATATCACTCCCCCAATTCTTCCATTCATGATTTTTGCAGTCATGTTACTTTATTCATTTATGTTCACATCAGTTACACTGTTTTACAATTTGACCACCCCAGTAAAAAAGTCTCTCTGTCACAGTGGCTAAACCAGTGAGTGCTGAGAAGCAGAATACAAGAGACTAAGTCTTAGGACTGATCCCTCCTGGAAGAATCTACTTAGACACAAATGTGTCTGGCAACTAAAAGAGGTAAACAGTCATATTCCATCATGAGTATGTGTTCCCAGCCGATAATACCACAGAGCTCACCTTGATAACTTGGTAAGAAATATTTCAATTACAATTGAGGACCTTGCATAAGTATCTAATATGGAAGATGGACTCAGAACCGGACAATTTCTTGTCCTTTGTTTTCTACCTAACTCAAGAGACCTAACCTGTTTGGAAAACATGTATTAGCTTTTTAAAGGTACTTAAAGCTGAGTATTTACACTCTGTGTTATAAGACTTCCCTTACAATCCTTTGCATATATTTAGGTACTAAATGTAGTCTAAGTTTCAAAATTATGTAGTATTTAATATCATTAATACTATTAATACTATACAGAGGATAATACAGGAATATGAATTCATTCAGTCTGTTTGAGTAAATACACAAGTCAATTTTTATTTAATTGAATATTTCAATATATGCCGCATAGCTTCAATGTCTTGTTAAATACTGATGTAGATCTGTAGATCATCAGAATTCATGGCACTATTTTTTGGACAGGGAAGAAATATTTGTTAGATTATTGTTGCTCACAGATTTAATCTTCAGGAGATTAACAAACTGTTCAATTCTGTCATTCCTACAAGTCCAACTGCATTTGAACAGGCAACATTTGATCATCAAATCCCCAGTTCCTTACTGTAAGGAAACTGAGGCATGCAAGGAATGTAACTGAAAATAATTAGCCTCTGTTTTCTCGATTCATGCAGAAAATTTACTGAATTCACATAGTTATAATATAAAACACTTCAGGGAAGGAACGAAAGGGAAGGAATAGTCTGCAGAAGAATAAAAGGGATAGCTAGGAAAAAGGAGGCATTGAAACAAGTAGATGTCAGAAGAGGAATGATGGTGGATATGAAAAATAAGAAAAGACAAGAAAATAGGAATATACAGTCCATTAAATCTTGCAAGCACAAAGTAAATAAAGGTAATAAAACAGACAAAATTATTCGCAGTCAAAGACCTTAGTGGCAATATGATGAGTTTTTACAATAGCATCAAGGAGACAAAAAGGCTAGAGAAAATGTCCTAAATTAACAGAGGCCTGGGTTTAGCTGGAGTTCATGAAAGGTTTGTGCTCAGGGCAAAATGATATTAGGTTTTAGGGGATTCTGGGCTAGAAAAGCCATTCAGTGGAAAATAAACAAACAGATCTCACAAGATGTTCAATCTACTCTCTGTCAAAACATTACAGTAAGCGAAATCTAAAAAGGTACTTACAATATAATGGTATTTATATACATCTACAATAATGTTGAAAAGATGTCAAAGAAATTGGATGTCGTATAAAACAAGAGCTGTACTATTAACCTTCTGTAGCAGCATTTTAAAAAGCATTTTTCAAGACAGAGTATATCTTTAGAAGCAACTGATCTAAAATATGGGAGAGATGATAAAGAGGTTGTGTTTTGAACTCTTGTGTTTTCTAGGAAGTCCCTGGACAGAATGGCCCACGTGAACTGAAAAAAGAAATGTTCTCCTGTATCCTATATTTTCTGAGTTTTCATGGCATTTTCTTCATTGAGCGATGTTAACACTCATGTTATCATGTTCTAGATGAGAAAAGTGAAGGAGGATCTGTTCAGTTAAACTGTTAAGAAAGCAGATTAAGTTTCTATTGATAGAAAACTCCAATGCTTGTCTTCATGTCACCACAATATATCACATCCATTCATTACCAACTGATGCAAACTGGCAGGCAAAATTAACACATGTCAACTTTATGTCTTCACTCTGAGGGCTAATAGGCATCCTAGGGTATTTTATACTACTGTATGTCTTGCTAACAGGCTGATACTGTCATAAATGAAAGAGATAGTCTTCTACTGGAAGTGATCTTGGGCCCAGAATATACCACAGAGCTCAGAAAACCCCACAAGCTAATAAACTGTGTGAAGATACTGTACTGTAAATGACAAATGAAAGCTCCAAGACATTCAACGCCTGAAAACTGTGGTACACATTTTTAGAGTACAGGAGACGTGGAATGAATGCCCAGAGCAAATCATCTAATCATATAGGAATAAAAGTATGTGAAAGAAGTAGAATTTTTGAAATAAGGTCAGTAACAACTTGCAGTAGACAGTTGTTGCATTTATTTACATTATTTACCTTTGTCTTGAATTTCTATGATTATCTTTCTGGAAAGTGGAGAAGATCGATTTTGCTCTGAAGAAGCATGAAGCTTACTCGGGGAGATTTTGGAGGTTGCAGGATGTGGCAGGAAAGAATGACGCTTTTAATTAAAAATATTCTATTACTTCATTAGGCTACTATGTCAAATGTTTTCATGACTATACATGATTTTTAACTGTGAGCAACAAATATTAATAAAGCATTGTTACAGTTTGATTATTAAAATTATTAGAAATGCCTCTGCCCAAATTAAGGCGCAAATGAGACCATACGTTAAAGTCAATAGCATGGATTTTATTTAATGGTAAAAATGAGAGAGAGAGGAAAAGGGAGAGAAAGAAATAGAAAAGAGGTGGGGAAGCAGAAAGATTGTGACAGAGTCAGATTAAAGAAAATATAACCACCCCGTGGATCCCAACGATGTTCCATTGATCCTCTCCAGCTGGTCTTCTTGATGGTGAAGGTCCCCTGAAAAACATAGAATCCAATGGATTAATACACATTCAGGCCAGGTGGGAATGCCCCAGTACCTCCACTGGGGGAGTCAAGTTTGACACTGTCTCTTGCAACGACTCTGGATCTGTTGCATCACTTTGCATCACGTGCAGTCCTGTGGTGCAAGGCCTCAGGAATGAGCCTGGGGAGCGCTTTGGGGGGGTCTTTGGTGGATTATGACACCTACTTAGCTGCCTCTAATGTGCATGTCCCATGGATGTGGCCTTCCCGGGGTGGCAGGGTTTACAACTGAGCCAGTTTGTGAATGGAGGATTGGGTGTTCACTGCCTCTGACACGAGGTCACACTGGACCAGAGGACCACACACCCAAAACTCTCTTTCTCCCCCCTCAGCTGGAGGAGAGTCTGTGCAAACCTTCCCTCACCAAATGGGTCTGTGGGCTATGGTCTCCCCCACCCTGAACCCAGCCAGAGATGATTCTCAGCAGAGCTGCTGGGTTTGACTTTCTTGTGGATTTATTCTTCTCCCGCAGCTTGTTTTTCTTTTTCCCTTAGACCTCAGATGATTGAACAATATTATCTTATCTCTTATTCCCTTAGGCAGCTTAACTCATAGTCCAAAATTCCCCTTAGGAGTCATATTCAGGGAGAGGAGGGCTTTGGTGGCTGTAGCTTCTTTATACAGTTTTGCTGTAATGGCCAAAACTCTTTCATAACAATGTTTAAGCCATGAACCATAACATTTCAGTCTCTGACAAGCATATAGGAGAAAGAAGGAAGAGAAAAACAGAGTAAACCAAAAGGTATGAATGATATAAATTTCATCTTTGCCACAGCCAAAACCAGGAATTAGGTTACCAAAGTTAGGAATTCATCTCAAATAGAAACATGTCATATTTTCTAGGAAGAAACTGAAAAATAGAAAAAAATCTTGGTTTACATGATAGACTATTGTTCTTTTGTACAGAGAAGAACTGAGTGCTAAGTGTAGAAAACATCTGTAAAGTGATGAAATAATTTTATGAAGTGATGTGGATCAAATACAAATAAAAATAAAAGCAGGCCATTTTATTTCAGTAATGAACAAAGGGCTGTGAGAATCGACAAACATATAATAAGTTACTTGCTCTATACAATATTTATGAAAACTTACTTATCCATCAATGACTTTAGCTATTTTAAGGTATAGAATATTTCCAGTAGTATCTATAATTTTTTCTGGCATGAACAGACCATGCATTTCTAGCCAGTATATTACATGATCTCAGTTATATGATCTATATGATCAAAGACTAAATAAGGAAAAAAGAAGTGCCCATATCTATTATAAAAAAAAAAATACCCCAACAGTCTACATAGCTATATGTCACAAATTTGTTGATTGGCAGTTTTCAGAAAATATCCCACAATTAGTGCAAATATTCACAATAGTATGACTCTATTAAGCAAGATTTTCTTCATAAAAGAAAATATTTTTGACAAAAGTAGAACATTGTAAGATTTTAAAAATGCTTGCTAGAAGGCGTATAGTTTTCCTAGAAAAATTTAATTTTGAATATTTACCTTGTCTTTTAAAATTGTAAATATGCAGATAATAAATTTGTTGCTAGGAATCAGCATTTTAATAAACCTGACTTCTCAAACTTTGTAGTATAATCCTATTTGTATCAAACCACGTTTCCCCACCATCCCAGTCTCTGCTGTCCCTGACTACCCATTTATTGCTTATAGCCTCTTCCTTCTCTCCTCAAGTACACAATGCACTAGGGAATCATGCTGGATTAAATAGAAGATACACACGTAATGTTCCATAAATAATTTCTGCATCCCATAAAATTTGTAGCATTTACACTCCTGTAGCATGAAGTGCTAGTCCAAAAATATTTAAATGATTTGTAAAACATGCTTCTCAACATATTGAGAAGCTGGACTTACTATATTAAATAAATTTATGCCTGTATAAGCAGGAATACAACTGGGCTATAGGAAAGGTTAGGAACAAAAAGCAGGAACCAGACTCAGTGAAGTGAATTGCGTTTTCATCCATATTGTGACAGTAACAGTTGGAAGTCTACTGGAATTGCACAGATTGGACCACAAACCAAAGAGAATGTGTTCGTTTTTACTGATGTCAACTTTGAATGGGAAGACTGAGCTCAGAGTGAAAAAAAGTTAAGCGAGTATGTGCTACCTGCAACTATTTTAGAACAGGAATTCAAGGCACATCAAATATATTCATCTAATCTTCTCTGAACTATTTCAAATAACTTTAGACTAACATGGAGCCTAAACTTTAGAATTATTTAAGGTGAAATGGAGCAGGTAATGTAGTTTCATGTTTTAATTCAAATGCCTTATATTGGTTACTCTTGATCTGAAACTCTTGACAGTCATGACCACTGACCAGTCTATCTTGTGTCAATGGTGCACTTATTATATATGTTAATGAAGTGGAGAGCAGCCCAGCCAAGAAGGATTTGGGTATGCTGGTGGATAAGAGGCTGGATGGGATCTAACAATGTGCATTTGCAGCCCAGAAAGCCAAATGTGTCCGGGACAGCAGCCAGAGCAGTGTGGCCAGCAAGGCAAGGGAAGCGATTCTGCCCCTCTGCTCTGGTGAGACCCCCCCTGCAGTGCTGCATCCAGCTCTGGGGTCCCCAGCATAGGAAGGACATCGACCTTTTGGAGCAAGTCCAGGGGAGAGACATCAAGTTGAATAGAGGATTAAAGCAACTCTTCTACCAGGAAAGACTGATAGAATTGGGATTTTTCAGTCTAGAAAAGTCTGCGTGGTGACCTTATTGTGGCCTTCTAGTACCTGAAAGAATCCTGAAAACCAGATGGAGGGGGACTTTTGACAAGGGAGAATAGCTTCAAAGTAAAATAAAGTAGGTTTAGATTAGATGTTAGGAAGAAATTCTTTACTATGAGGGTTGTGATGCACTGGAACAGGTTGCCCAGAGAAGTTGTGGGTGCCCCATTCCTGGCAGTGTTTAAAGCCATATTGGATAGGCCTCTCAGCAACTTGGTCTAGTGGAAGGCGTCTGCCCACAACAGGAGGTTTAGAAATAAATCATCTTTAAGGTGCCATTATATGTTTCCATGATTCAACACACACTCTCAAATCATTCCACTTAAATAAAATATTTCCACTTACATAATAGTACTCTCCATCATTATAATACCACTGATGAAATTTCAGTGCTCAGCATTACCCAGCAGTTTTGTGTCCGTCACTTTTACAAAATCATAATTAGAATGCTAATATAGGTTTCCATGTGCTTTGATGAGTCACTAAGTTAAAATTCAGGGAATGCTGTTCCAGACTATATTCCTATCTAAAATTTGTTATATTTTGTAGAAGTGTTTTTAGGATAGAAAGAAAAACATGCAAAGTCATCAATCATCTTTTTACTCCAGCCATCCAATTCGTTGGTAGTAAATATTCATTTTTTTCCAGCAGATCAAAATTAAAATGTGGAATTGCATTTTCGATCATATTGCAAATATTTATTTCATATATCCTCTATAGACCTATAAATAAAATATGTCACATGAGTTTTAAAGATTGGAGTCTGCATGATGTCTTAATTCTCCAAAAGATTAAATTTAAAAGAAATGGTCATAATGCTGTCATCAAAGAATGTGTCAGAAGAAACAAAAATTAAGTCCAGTAATATTTTTAAAGGAATCTATAAATGCTCTCCACTCATCGCACAAAAATAAATACTTTTATGTGAAAAAGATACTTATTTTTTACTACTGAATTATATGAAGGGTCACATTACAAGTTCCAAAGCTGTGGATGTGTGAAAAGGTGAATTTGAATTCGGCTTTTCTGCTGGATAGATGGAAAGTACATTACAGTGACATATCTATAATGAAAATTTACTGCCATGAGTTAAACTTGATTTTCCTATTCAAAGACAGCAATCTCATGTAAATTATACAAGTCTTACCAATACTCTCAATATTATTTATGTACAGCCATGTAACATCAGATAGTATAGTATGAGAAATTTTCACCTGGATTTAAGAAAATCTTTATAAAAACAATGCTGATAAAAAATTCTCTAAGTTTCCACCTATAAAGGCATAATCTCTGAAACCTGATTATACCACAAGAGGTTGTATTGGCTTTCTGAAGAACCAAGACATTAGTACCATTAATTCAACCTTTATTATCAGCAAGGTAACAACAAGAAAAAATAAGATATGGTCTTATGTAACAGGCACAGTGAATTTGAAACACAATAACTGCAGGCTCTCCAGGGCACTGTAACAATGCTGAGTGCATTGTGCTGGGTAGATGGAATGCTTTGTCTAATGTACAAACACTTGTTTACAGCTTTTTTCAAAACAAGTACTGTAACTTAAAACTGTTGTTGCTACAAATGTGAACACCTCTTACCACAGTCATAGAACTTTTTAACTGAACATATGAAGGAGAGTATGGCAGTTTGGGAAAAATTGAAAAGACACATCTATTAATTTTTTTTTTTCAAGACTAACAATTGGAGCAGCTGCTTAATGTTTCTAAGAAGTGGCAGTTTACTTGATGACTAAGAGTCAAAGGTGATAATTTGTGGTTGCAAGTGTATAAAGGCAATTCATCACATTGCTTATCTCCAAATGAAAATTATTTGATTACCTGAACTAGAACATTAGATAGAGACAGGGAATTCCTGCTTATAAGTATATGAATGTAGACAAAATTATCTAAATTGAATATGAATGTGAGATCCATAGCTGTAAATTATATAGGTTAGCTGAATTAACTATATATATATTCCATAGATACTAGTAGGGATTTTAGTTGCCAGTGTTGTCAGTCAAGTTCCCTGAACACTTAAAATCCATGCAGAAAAATTAAAATTCCCATTTCTGTTCCCTTCAGTCATAATACTCATTCTTTCTTAAATGTCACACAATGTACTTAGGTCTGTACTAAGAATACTCAAAGTACTGAGTATGTGAAATTTTACTTGAACTGAGACTAATTATGTTCTTACTTGTACCGGAGCTTCAATGAAAATATAATTTCAGTGAATATTTTTTTCCTTCTTTAGCCACCAAATATATAAAATGTCATGTATTCATCGTGTAATTGCCGATGTTTGACATTTAGTCTTCCCATTGAAACACATGGTAGAGATAAACCATTGGTTACAAAGAAAGTATTGACATTTCATTCCTGCCTTCTATTTCAATGATACAATTTCCATATTTGTGTACAGAAGTACATCAGTGAAAATAGTACTGAGTCAGAAAGGATGGGGAAAACGAAGGAAACGTAATTTCTAGAAAGTAAGAAAAAAGAAACAATTTTGAAGGAGGAGGAAGAAACAGATAGTTGTAGGTCTAATCTGTTTCAAACTGTGATAGAGTTCTTTCTTGTTACTGTAGCATGCTATTATAGCTCTTATTTATTGCTTAGTCCAGATTTTTAGTGTAAGGTATTCTCCATTTGAAGCTTTAATTAATGTCTGGAATGTGATCATGTTAACATGTAATTTGAACATTCTATTGTCTTAATATTAAAACACAAACAACTTCTACTATAATTTTATATGAAATGGGAAGGGACGAGAAAGGTTTTGTTCCTGTGGTGAGTTGATCTCAGTCAATAATTAAGCACCCACCCAGGTGCTTATCCGTCCTCACCCTGAAAAGAATCAGAAGAGCAAAAGTGAGAAAAATTTGTTGGTCAAGACAAAAGCAGTTCACTAAGTGAAGGAAAAGTGGGGGAGGGCAGGGGAAAGGGGATCTTTCCACAGCAAGGGGTACAAAGACAGTTATTTGCTCTGTCCAAAAAGCAGACTGATGCACAGCCACCCAGCAAGCAAGTTATTTTGGAAAGAATACCACCTAGATTTTATTGCTGGGCATGGTGTCATATGGCATGAAATATCCCTTTGTTCAGCTTTCCCAGCTGTGTTTCAATCTCTTGCCCACCTTTAGCCTACTCACTGTGAGAGCAGAGTGGGAGACAGAGAAGGCCTGGATTCCTGGCGAGTCCCAGTAAAACACTTGTGTGCTGTCAACACTGGTTTAGTCACAGGTTCAAAACACAGCACCATAAAGGCTGCTATGAAGAAAGTTAACCTCATCCTGCCCAGATTCAATACAGTTCTTCGTTCAGTTGTGTTTTAACCCAGGCTGGCAAATACACACCACGCAGCCACTCGCTCACTTCCCCACTGGTGGGATCAAGGGGAGAATTGGAAGGGCAAATAGGAGAACAAAAACCTTGTGGTTTTAAAAAAAAATAACCCTCCAGTTTTATATGCTGAGCAGGATGTCTGGAATATCGCTTTGGTTAGTTGGTGCCAGCTGTCTCAGCTTGTCCCCTCCCAGCTCCCTGTGCACTCCAAGGCTCCTCACTGGTGGGGTACTGTGAGGGGCAGAGAGGGCCTTGCTTAGAAGAAATGAAAACATCCCTGTGTCATCAACACTGTTTTCTATTCAAATCCAAAACATAGCCTCATACCAGCTACTGTGAAAAAATTTATTGCAGCAAAAACCAGTAAATACACTTAGGCTTCAGGTCAACTCTGTCATCACATGAGCCAAATACATACTCAGACTGTGTCATGTGTCAGCGAAAAATTGATTTTTCTTTAAAGCCTGAATTAAAGCCATCATCTTTACATATTACCTGAATGTCAATGGAGTTCTCAAGTGTATGCCTAAAGTAGGTTCTGTCTGCCTTCTTTGCCTGGAAGAGATGAAATGAATGACGAATTAAAGTGATACTGGTTACCAAAATTTCTCAGAAGTAGTTTTGAACACCAAGAAAGATGTTTGAAGCTAGTAAGACAAACTTGGGATCAAAAGAAATGACAGCTTGCTCATATTAGGCAGGTATTGTGCTGTCAGATCATGACACTAACTACTTTATTACTAAAGAAAATCACTG
This sequence comes from Eulacestoma nigropectus, assembly GCA_013397775.1. Taxonomy (NCBI): domain Eukaryota; kingdom Metazoa; phylum Chordata; class Aves; order Passeriformes; genus Eulacestoma; species Eulacestoma nigropectus. The sequence goes on from VZTE01000506.1 coordinate 492,654, forward strand.
CTTCCACCATCTTTATTCATGTGGAGATTGTGGAACTGTGGAAATAAGTAAGCAGCAGTCATTGAAGAAAATATTTCAAAATCAGAAAGAAAAAAAGATCAAATAATTGATGTGGTCAAACTTGATTTCGAAAGAAACAGTAATCCCTAAGTATGTGTCTATGTGGTCATGAACTCTTTAAAAAAGGCTAGGCAATTTCTCAAAAAGGAATGATAAAAAGGACATTGTGTTTATCTGACAATGGATAATCTAATATCCTCTGACTTTGACAGTTACTAACTCATTTCTATGATCTGTGATACCTATTTCATCAGCCAGTCACAAAATGTAATTTGGTTGTTCTTTTCAGTGATGATGGATAAAAAACTTTGGGTTGGTACTGTCATCACTTTCATTCTTAGTTTATTCTTTAAGGTTGCTAGGGCTAAGGGACACCTAATATGGTATTTCAGATTCTCATTATGCCTCAAAACCTGCCTGGTCAGGCTCTCTAAGTTCTGAATGCTTTCTTAAGCATATTTCAAACCCCATTGTAATTAAAAGTTTATATGTTAAAAACATTTTTGATTATGATAAGATTATTTGGATATAATGAAAAAAGAACTATTTTATTGTGCATCAGTCTGATCTATTCAAGCATACTCTCTCTTTGAATGGAACCAAGACATTTCTTTTTCTATAATTTAATCACAATACTAAACTCTATTTTCTATTTTATTTCCCACTGCCTTGTGGGAGGTGTAGTTTCTTTGTCATAAAGAAATATTCAAATCTGTTGGCCAGGAACTGAATAGAATTTTCACAGCAAGGAACCTTAGTAGTGCTATTTTCCAGAAAAGGATGATTAGTTGTTGCTGTAAACAATAGGACCAGAACTGCGTGATTTATTTCTTTGCATAATAATAAGTAGAAATGCAAGATGCAATTGCAAAATACAAAGACAAACAAAAGCAAGGGAAAATCAATATGAATTTCACGAAGAAAGCAAATATTGCATAGAGATTTGGGGCTTGGGTTTTCTATTTTCTTTGCCTTAAAATAGAAAGGTGTATGCATCTTCTTTCAAATGAAGCATTATTTGAAAGTTTTGCTTTCTTATAGATCTAATTCTTTTAACTGGCGTTTGAATAAATCCATATTGTTAAAGGCTTTTTGTACAGTTGATTCCTTTTATTACTGTATGCCACACTCCCATGTTTTCTTCTTATTTTCTCTCATCTTTTAAAATAAATAGCTCTTACTTATTTCCACTCTTTAACACTTCAAAAAACAGATGACACCTGGTGTAACAAACTGTATTTCCTATAGCTGCTCAGCAGTAAGTCTTGGCTTTTACTATTCTTCAGGTCTCTAAAAGCTATTAGGATTTCATTTTCTTATATCTAATGAAATTTTTGGCTTGCAAGAAGCTATTTTTATTTCTTATTTAAAGAAATGCATGTAGTTTAAAAAAATCTTGCAATTATTTTAATGAGAATATAAAAACTAAAGAGATAGAAACATTTTCATTGAGAATATGCTTTCAAAGCATTTAAAATTGAAGAAACATCAATTTTGTTATTATGATGGAAAGACAAAATTGCATAAAATTTAAAATACTTATGAGAAATTTTAGTTCTCCTGTCTGAATATCAGATAATCCTTATTTTTCTCTCCAGTTTATAAGAAAGTATGTTCTAATAATTTTATTGAAGATTTCTGCAGATCAATATGATACATTAATATTTGCCTTTTATAACTGTTTCTTCAGTGGAACATTAGAAACAATGATTCTTGACAATGAAAACTATATTGATTGCATAATGAGCAAAACTTTACCAAATAGATGCATGAAGTAGAAAACACTCTTAACTCTCTGAAAACAAGCTTCCAGGGAGAAAATACTCCTGACATAAGCATAGTGATCTGTTTTACCTCGCAGCTTCTGTGGACTGTCAGTTTCCTTGGACTTAATTGCAGGTGAGGATATTCTTTGCATTATTTTGATAGTAGATAATATTAAATGAATCCCACTTATGAATTAATATTCAGGTCAATATGAATTAATATTCAGGTCAATATTACAAAGAGTGTACTTATAGGAAAGGTTTTAAAAAGTGCTAGCACATGTATGCACACGTGTGTGCGTGCATGTAGTTGTATAACATAAATATTCATTACATATTAATTTGATTTCCCAAGCACAACACCTATAGAAATATGTATTTTATGTGATTCAGGTAAGATTAACGTTTAGAGAGGCTATTTCAGAAAGCAGTAAAAATATACATTGCAGAAACAAGTAAGCTCTCTGCTTTCCTGGCACTTGCAGAAGTCGTCTTGCTGTAAGACATTTCTTGGCCCTGTTTTCAATTTCCTGTCCCACTCTGGACAACAGTAGAAACTGAGTATACACCATGCTATAAATGGCAGTAAATAGGGTTTCCTGACACTTTTCCTTGAAAATATAATGCCCATACAGAATGTATCATAGTCTGGAATAAAACTATTGTTAGATTCTCTGGTTTGCCTGATGTGAAGCACCATTCAAGGGTAAAAAAATCCATCCCAGGCTCTGCCAGTACATGAGAACCCTTCTACCGCCTCTGAGTCTTTATGTCTGCACTTATTGACTGCTTCCTTTAACTGCTAAATGCTTTGAACAGTTAAGAGGAAGCAAGCAAGGCAGGCAAGGGGCAGGCATAAAGAGGGCTTTATAAGCTATTTTTGAGACCTTCAATTCAGCTGCTGCACTGTGCCCCAAATCTTGCAGCTAAAAGCTATTTCCATTTTCTGCAGACAGCCCTAAGAGACCATCAAAAGCAAAGAGTTGTTTGGCAACTTCTTCCTTCTGAAGGTTCTAATTATACAGACCTTTGCGTTACCAGGCTGCAGCAAGACTATCCCTTGATCTCTCCCTATTAAAAAAAAAAAAAGAAATACACTGCAAGAGAGTAGATATATGTGGTGAAGTACAAGACAGCATTCTGACTGGGTTTTGGAGAGTAAGAGTGAGCATACTCCCAACCTTTTTTCATGTTTTTTTCACTGAGTGCACAAATTGCATTGATTTGGGCAGTGAGTTTTGTCTCAAGGTACAAATTTCAGATTGCATTTTAGCATGAGACTTTAAAAATGCTAGATAGAGATTAGGCAGTCTAGGAAAACAAAATCTGTGCAAATCATAGCCAATATTTCCTACCTGATTCAGTCTTTTGAATCAAAGCAGGTGTTAGAAATAGTGAGAGACATCTTTACTATAATCATTAATATAGCTTTGAATCCTTTGAATGAAGTGCAAGTCATTCAGTAATGCTTAGTTCTGGCTGTGCCTAAATTATAACAATATTACACAATACAGTTTGCCTAATTTGTATGCAATTTTAACTGTGTAACACTTAACACATCCTTCTTAAAAACGATCTCATTTAAAATATTTTTTAATTTTAAATTATTTTCAAATAAATTTGAATTTATTTTTAATTAATTTGAAATAAATGTAAAATATCAAAATGTATTAGGTACAACTAAGCTTCTGCAAAATATTAGCAATTGTGTTAGATTCTTCTCTAAAAACACTTGTGAGCAATAAGTAAATTGTCTTTCATCAAACCATACCAATATTTTACTCTGTATGACCACAGAAGTATATGTGCTTTGTACAATACCTGTGCACACGTTCACACACACATGTTTATAAATACACATACACATATATAAAAATATAATCGTTTAGTTGCAGGAGGTACATATCACAAGACAGACATTAGACTTGTACGGAAGGAAATAGATTTGAATTTTGTTTATTTGTTTCTTCTTTGTTTATCTTGAAGGGGCACAGCCTTCAATAGCTTTTCTACTTTTAGAAAACTTGTTCTTTGCTGACAGTTGGGCTATAACTATATTTCATAAACCCTAAAGCTCCCAGGTTGCTGGAAATAAATTGATTTTGTGAAAATATGTGACACACAGGTTTTCAATATGGGTCCTGAACAGTCTGTCCCTAAAGTAGTTATTTCCATTTACACCCTTGACCTGCTGGTGTCTTTGGTGATGCTGTAGTTTCTCATGTACTTCAAAAGTCACAGATCTGTTACCATCCTTCTTAATTTAATATAGACTGCACATGCTTCTATCAGTAAGAACTTTCATTTTAATACTTCTTCGATTTCATGACACCAGTAGTTCTATATTTCACAGTGTAGGGAGCAGAATGAAATTACACTGCTCTCAGAATTTAGCAATATCTCGTTTATGTGATTCAGGACCTCCACAAAAATAAGAGGTCACTCTCAATATTTCTGTAAATGGCTCTTTCTGAAGGAGTGTATATGGTAAGTCTGATAAAGTGTGGTTTGTTTGTTGTGTATAAAGTGGGGCAAAGGCTCCACAAACTTCTGTGATAGGGGTAAAATGCAGCTGCATAATTCAACAACCAATTATGCTGTTTTGGCATAATTCATCAGAAACTGGAAAATTTTAAATAAGAATTTCTAGTATTTTTGTTATCAGCTGTCTTGTATCTTGCTATCACAATCTCTGCCAGCAGGATTTCAGCCTTTTGAAAAGTGTTCTCCTTTTACACTGGAGAGCAGAGACTGGCCTTATGTCCCTCTATGTTCTAGTACATGGGCCTTATATCTGTCTATGTTCCAGTAAATGTCTATTGCTATACAGAATGTGAACTATCTGATTAAATTTAGAAAACTGGTTTTGTGTACCTGAGGAAATTGATATTCATACTGAGTATTTTAAATACGTCTTCACTGTGTACTTTCTGAGCTCAGGCAATACCTCAAGAGTCTTTACTGTAATTGGTTCACTACAGAACTGTGATTTCTATTGTTTCAATGCCTGCAATTCTCATAGATATTTCTGTCCTCACTCCAACCATCGAACTGTTGATATTCTGACAAATTAGTTATTTCTCTCGGTAGACTGACTTATGTGATGAGACTTCCACTACAATGACAAAACAGAGAACACAATGTACAATAAGAAAAATACTGTATCAAATATTGGTAGGAACCTATCTGTTAAACAGAAGATGTGAATTAGTCAGATCACCACTGTAAAGGCAGAGGTTCCCAATACTTTCTTCACCTTTGTCTTTACCAGCACTGCTGGGCTCCCAGCCTTGGGAACAAAAGCCAGGTTGATGCAAACCCAGCACCACTTCTGGTGAAGGAAGAGTTGATGTGTGAGCTGTCACAGGAGTTTGACCCCTATAAATTAATGGGACCTAAAAATGTCCATCTACGGATGTTAAGAGAGCTAGCTGACATTCTTTGGAGGCTATTCTCCATTATAATTTAGATGTTATGGGGATCAGAGGCTGTCTCAAAAGACTGGAAGAAGGCTAATATCACCCCTGTCTACAAAAGGGGCTTAAATAAAGATCCAGGAAATTATGGGCCCATCAGTCTTACTTCTGTTTCTGGGAAAGTTACAGAATGAATCCTCTGGGGCTGTCACAAGTCAGATGAAACAGGTGATCAGGAAAGGCCAGCATGAATTCACGAAGGGCAAATTGTGATTGAAACACCTGATCATCCTCTATGACAAAGTAACCAGCTCAGGTCATGTGGTGAGAGCGATAGATGCATTGCAGTTTAGACCAGTGGGTGGGGAACAAGCTGACCAGACAAACCCGGACGGGAAGGGTAAAGAGCTCCTTTTCAAATGGGCAACCCGTCACATATGGGGCCCAACATTGTTTAATATCTTCATAACTGGTCTGGAAGATAGGATCAGATGAATCCTGATGAAGTTTTTCCATGATACCAAATGGAGTGAAGAAGGGAGATGCAGCTGTAGGAATACCTGGATAGGCTGGAAGACTGGGCTAACAAGAACCTTATGAAGTTCAACAAGGACAAGCGTAAGGTCTTGCACATATGAAAACATTATCCAGGCATGAAGCACAGGCTGGGATCTACCCAGCTGAGGAGCAGCTCTGTGGAAAGGGACCTGGGAGTCCTGGTGGACAACGAACTCAATATGAGTGAATAGTGTGCTGCTGCAGAAAAGAATCCAGTGGGATTCTGAGTTGCCTCAACAAGGGCATCAACAGCAGAGATAAACAAGTCATTTTTCTATCTGACTCGTGCTCATCAGGCCACGCTTGGAATACTGTGTTCAGTTTTGCTCCCCACTATATAAAGAAGATGCAGACAGGCTGTTGAAGTTGCAAAGAAGGGCCACAAAAATGATCAGAGGACTGGGCAGCCTACCATGTGAGGAAAGGCTGAGAGATTTGGGTTTTTTCAACCAATTTTTACTAAATAAATAAGACATAATACGCTTTCAAATGAATACATGAGTTTGTTCTTTTCACAGATTCAGAGAAGTAAGAGATTAAGTGTGGAAGGGATGGCTGGGTGTCATCTCAATCATTTTTTCTTCAGGCTAAGCAGGCTCAGCTCCCTCAAACTTTCCTCATAAGAGACATATTCCAGTCTCTTAATCATCTTTGTTACCCTCTACTGGACTTGTTCCGGGAGTTCCATGTCTCTCTTGTACTGGGGAGCCCAGAACTGGACAGGCTACTCCAGATGTGGCCTCGCCAGGGCTGAGCAGAGGGGCAGGATCACCTCTCTCAACCTCCTGGCAATGCTATTCTTAAAGCACCCCAGGATACCTTTGGCCTTCTTGGCCACAAGGACACATTGCTGGCTCATGGACAGCTTCTTGTCCACCAGGACCCCCAGGTCCTTCTCTGCAGAGCTGCTTTTCTGACAGCTATTTTGATCAGAAAATGAAATTGATTACCTCAATAATGCTCTAAAGTCTAGATGTCCTTTCAGCAAGATGTGATTGACTCAAACACAATGTATCTCAAGATAATTTTATCTTCATAATGTTTCACTCATCCATAGTATTATGATAAAACTGAAGATTTAGTTGCCAAAATTATATTTATGCCCTATGTATTATACTAATATCTATATTCATAAAAGTATTTTGCTAAAGAAAAATGTTACCAAGCATGATGAAGAGAACTGGAATTAGAAGGTACTGAGAAATTTTACTGTACTCGTGGGCATGTGGACATTTTAAGTTTAGTTATCTAATTTCATTTATGTCCAGAAAGAACTAAGGAGAGTGAAACATATATTTGTCAACAAGTAGAAAAAGGCTTTCAAACACTGAATCAGATTTTTTCAAAAGTTTTATAGACAGTAAGTATGAAGCCTGTACTTAATGTATATAGCAACTTTTTTCTTATGAACACATTTAAAACTTCCCTGTTTGCCAACTTCCACATGAGGTAAGGAAATTTTGTTGTGTCATAGCTGAAATTTAAGGAGATTTTTTTTATTTCACAGAATATTCAGCGTTGGAAGGGACACACAAGGATCATCAAGCCCAACTCTTAAGTGAATAGCCCATATAGTGCTCATGTGAAAAAACCCTGAGGTGAGGCATTACCTAAGGAGAGTCAAAGAGCCCAGGGCAGAAGCAGAAGGATCCATCTAAAAGTCACCTGCTGTCATCATCTGAATGTATCTCTGTCAGGCTGTCTACTGACTTTTATATATTTTCCATAGCAATTTCTTGTTTCTCGTAGCAAGATACATATACAGCAAAACTATTAATAGAATGAATTTGTACTGGATTGTCAGGTGTTCTGTAATTATGCAGTCATCTGCAGAAAACAAACCTGTAAACTCTAATAACAACACTAATAATGTATATCCTGGAAGAGTTATGAAATTTAGTGAAAGGAGATTAAATTATTATTATTAAATTATTATTAATTAAGCTTTTTAATAACTGCCATGAAGCCATGAAGACTGAACCAAGTATTCTGATGTGGTAGTTGTTTCTCTTTGTTATACCCTGTTCCAATCATTCTCAAAGTGTTAAAACAAGAAGATGCCGCTGGATAGCATCATGAAGTGGATCACCAGTTCCATTTGTTCCTCAAAATCTTGTACTCTTAAAATTTCAATAGGAAATATGAATAAAAGAGAATTTATCGTTTTGGTTGTAGCTGGGGGTTTCACAGCTGAAAAAACATTGAAGTCTTCTTGATTTGTTTATTTTTTTCCTGTAGGGTTTGAAGATTCTTAATGATGATAATTACCTAGCTTTCATATCAGTATCTCATTCTCTTGATAATGTTTTGCTGGAGTGATAGTATTTCTTTCTCTCAATGTTAGAGTTGTACTGAGGTTTGCAAGGGGTTAGGCTACAGCCTTTGGGAATTCAGGCCTAAGTTTCAAGTCTTAGTACCGTAAGTCTCTCTTTTGGTTATTGAATGTCTATTGAGGAAAACTTATGAAAAATTGCACACATAAAAAAAAATTCATGACACAGCTGTTGCTTTGTCTGTCAGAATGTGCAATAGAGTACCTAGCTATTGGCTGTAAAGATCACATTTGGTGATTAGAATGTAGCAGCTTGTCAGTATATCAGAAAAATCTCTGCTCAGTTCAGGACAGAAGTGGTTTGTTGATTTATTAACAACATATAATTAACTGGCAATCACTGAACTATACATGCAGGAGTATAATTCAATAGATAGACAGTCTTATTTAGACACTTACTTACAAAATGTTAATACAACTACAAATTTTAAGTATATTTGGATATCTAACCCCAAAGAGTTCTAATCTCTTGCGCAGTCATTTGCTGTGGGGGTGGTGAGGCACTGGAACAGGTTGCCCAGAGAAATTGTGGATGCCCCATCCCTGCAAGTGCACAAGGCCAGGCTGGAGGGGGCTTTGGAAAATCTGGTCTAGTGGAAGCTGTCCCTGCACATGGCAGTGAGGTTGAAGCTAGATGATCTTTAAGGTCCATTCCAATCCAAGACATTCTATGATTCCATGATATTGATGAAGCTACATTTGGGCTATCAGCATGCCTTGTTTGCTGGGGGGTAGGGTAGACACCTTGAGTACACATCCCTCCTTGACAGATGGGGGTGATCCTGCTCTGTGTGTTTCGTTGCTGCTTACTACCATTTACTCACCAGAAAGGGAGGACTCCACAAGTCCCTGCAGGCCACCAAGATGTGGGTCCCTGCTTGCTGTCCCCCACACTCTCTGCTCTAGCTGCATGCAGGCTGCTCCCAGTGCTTCACGGAGGGGCTGCACCATCAGCCCTCAGACAGGCTGCAATGCTTGTAAGAGTGGCTGTCAACAGTGACAAACTAGGGGTGGACTGCTGCTGTTTTCACTCTGAGGTCTCACTGTTTCCGTTTATTTCCTTCTTTTATGCTTCCTTTTTGGGGACTGACTCCTTCTTTTCAAAAGTTTTTTTTTTTTTTTTAATTGCCTGGTTACTGTTCAAATCAGATGACAGTCATCTTCCTCTTAAGAGGCCTTTTAGAAAGGTTGAGCCATGTGATCATCCCCATGCTCATACTTGAAAGCTTCATATTGAACTTCTGATACAAGCAATTAGACCATCAAAGCAACATAATTATCAATCTGTGCAAACAGTTATGATCTTTGAATTCACCTGAAATTTAGCAAAGAGGGATGAGTAATAAAGGAGTCCCATGAGCCCAAATCCTTTAAAGGCAGACTGAGCATTTCATCTAAGAAACTCCTGGTCAATAGAGAAGTCATCTGGGTGATTACAGTATTAGCTACACAGATGTCAATCATGTTCTGTTAAACCCCTATAAACCTTGGGACAACAGTTTTAATCTTTCTCAAAACTGAAAGCATTATACCTACGCGTCTGATTGGTGATAATAAAAGAAATAAAAAAATAATAAAAGAAATATTTAGATTAAAAGTCTAACTCCACATGAAAAAATTTGAAATATTATTTCACATGCACACACAGAGTCTCACTGCGAGAGGAAATAATGCTCCTTATTTTTTTCCCAAGCCTTTCCCAAAAACATTTCTCAAGGTACTTCAGTGGAGTGCTTCCAGGCACAATTCTGTATCTATCATTTGCCTATTTGTTCACTGTCCAGTGTGCATTTAATCTTCCCAGTGCTCACAATCTTCTGGTTGTTCTCTTGACATTTAGCCATTTTTTTATTTCTTCTGTCTTTCTGCCTACAGAAGCTCATTTGATATTTTCAGAAGTATTGCTGCCAAATAGGCAGCAATATTTCGTGTAGCAGCTTCAGCCAGACTTATGTCAGAGGTTTCTGGAAACCCACGTGTTGGATTCATGGAGTAATATGTGGTGTCTGGAGAAAGGTGCCTTCTCCAGTGCAAACAACTGCAAAACTAAACCGAAGAAGTTAGAAATTAGAGTGTCTTCCAAGGTGATGAAGGATGTTAGCACTCTGAAAAGTAGAATAAAATTTTTAAAAGGAAAAAGAAAATTAATCTTAGTAACATGTTCTAGATAAGAAAACTGAGCAAACAAAACACCAAGAAATACATAATTTTGTAATTTAACTTGTATCACTCTAGGTTGCAAAAATAAATCAGTTTTCTCAATACCCATAAACACAGCCCTACCCCATATTTTTCTATTAGTAAAATCATTCCTTTTAAATTTATCTTTTATTAATTAAAGAAATTACTAATTAATTGACAGTAATCAATCTTCCTTGTTAATAAGCAGTTCTATTTTTAAAATAACTCAAAGAAGAGAAAATTTTTACCACAAATACTTAGCAAGTTACTTGCTTCCTTACTATGTAATGTGGGGTCCTTACAGAAATCAAAATACACTGAAATGCAGACTATCAGAAATGGTGTTTTATATACTGTTTTAAATTTCTATCACAGAATCACAGAACCATGAAATGGTTTAGACAGTAGTTCATTCTACTGAAGAAGAAAGGAACAAAAATAAATAATTACTGCAGGATACCGAAATGCTTCTAAAGTATATGTGGTTTATAAAATGTTATGGCATAAATTTATGACTACAATTCAGTTACTTTGGTGAGAGAAGACATAAACAAAGGAAAAATAACTGGAATTTCAGGGTTCCTCTTTAATCTTCTAAGATAGCTATTCCGAGAGAAGTTTAAGAATACTCTGTCAGCATCCTCCACTACGATGAAGGTCAGCATATAAAGTCATTGAATAAGTTAGCAGGTAAATAAGAGAGAAAGCATGTCTCAATTTCTATTTTGAAACTTCAAGGACAGTTATGATGTCTTGAAAGGTAACTATTGATATTCCATTTGCATATATAATACAGTCAATAAAACACAAGCCTAAATAAGCATTGTAACAAAAACAAGTAATTTTCTGCAACATGCAGAACAGTTTCAGCTGGAGGTTGAACAACTTGAGAGAGAAATTGCTGGCTAACTTATGAGAATGGAATGAAGTTTTCAGGTATAAATTAACACCTTTGATTTTGTTGTGATGTTATACAAATGTAAAAAAATGCAATGAGACATTTATGTATTTTTTTTAACTATTCTTATTCCTAAATCTCTGTATAAGTGAGCAGGTACTGGACACTGCTTTTCTGAGAACAGTATTTTCACACTAAATGGTATACTCAGCAATTAGCATGAACTATTAGGTGTTCTGGTATCGTAGACTGAGATCTCATCCTCATGACAGGACCAGTCTGGGGACAAGCAGCCACCAATTTGGAGAAGAATATCTTTAGGCAGTCAGAAGAGGATGCCTAGAACATCCTCATGCATTCACTAAAAGGCAGGCATTCATCACATGCCTAGAAATTTTCTATGCCTTAATATAGAATCATATTATTTCAGTTGACAGAGAGAGAGATGGCTTGCAAAAAACTTGCCACTTTATGTTCACAGTTAAATTAAAAAAGCTGATTCTGCTCGTATTGAAGTTAGCAGCAAAATTCCTGCTTATTTCAATGACAGCTGTATTGGCCTATAAATGGCCCTTTGTTATGCTTACTCTGCTCTGCATAGTATGTTTTCCTTTAACAACATTCTGTAATTAACAACAATTTGACAGACTGTAAGATCCCACTGTTTCGTACTTGTTATTGCTGCACAAAGCTGCATTGTGGGTTTTGTTGATACAGGGAAATTGCAGTTAAGTGAAATGTGCTTTCTCTCCCACAAAATAGCTCTTTCAGTATAACCACATGATGCTCATACCAAATAACAACTTGCTGATTATACACTCATAAGATTACCATGCTGAAGAGATGCAAACACAAGAGTATCCAGAATTTGCTGAAACTGTCACTTTCTGACTTAACTATGCATTAAACAAAACACAGCATCCCTTCCTCCACCCAATCTTCAGAATTTGTTCACATTACATGTTTTCTCTAAGTGTTAAATTAAATCCTTTCTTGGGATAACTCTTCTATTTTGTGTACCTGACGGTATGAATGCCATTTCTCTATTTAGAATTATTTGGATGATCAGTGATTGAAAAAGCTAATTTACTATCTCCATATTTCATTTCTTTAAGAGATCATTTTTAAAACCTTTACCTTGTTTGCACAATGCATTCAAGAGCCTTAAAAGGAAAGAATAGACAAGGATTTATTAATATGGATTAGTTAGTATAATTCTTCCATTATTTATCTTCTGCTTTGAAATTATTTTGCTATATTTTATTTGAAAGGATATCCAATAGAATTTTATTTCATAATATATTTTCTTGCAGAGTTAGTAGGAGAATGACAGTCTTCCACTCATATTTGATCTAAGGCTAATTTGATGTTTAAAGTTTTAAGAGAAATTGAGTGCTTGTGTGCCTATAGTGTTATATGAACAAAGGCTTAGGTATCAATATACATTTTGAAACACCCACTATTTGTTTAGATTAATTCAGACAGATTAAATTTGGTTTAGACATGAATTTTCAAACAATCCTTATTAATAAAGATTAATAAGTACTGATGTGTTTTATGAAACTACTCAGGAATGTAAGAAATTTTTATGAGTATATAGACTGTGAAAAAAATTGCGTTGTAAATCAGCACATCCCAGGATTTGGCCTCAATTGATATTATTTGAGATTCAACACTAGTAATGTCTCTTTCTTCCTCAGCCACACTTTTCCATTCTGTCCTTTTAATCAGGCCTAATATTGTTTCAGTTAGCACAGTGAAATAATTCTCAAAATTATCTAGGTAAAGCATATAATTTATTTTTAAAGCATCTTTCTAGGGGCCAATATGGTCAATTTGAATTCAAATACATGCTGTTAATGAAATTGGAGAGAGAGAACATGTAAGGTCGTATGACATGAGAGTGAAAACACCAACGACAGACTGGATTTAAAGAAGATTCTGTTGTTGAGCTTTGCCATTGAACACCAAAAACTCCACCCAGATAATAAACATTAATTATATAGAAATGCCCACCTCAAATATAGAAACTCCAATAGGTAATAAGCCTGACATTAAGCAGGTTCATTCCTTCTGGAACAAAAGTCATTGAACAATTACTTCCTTGCTCCAGAAGGAAAAAAAATGTCCTAATTGTATCAGAAGACTAATTTTATACTGTACAGTAAAGTATGACAGTGCAAATCTTTGGTATTGGAAATGAACCTCTAATCTCTTTAGTTTTAGCCCTCACAGATAAGACAAAAATTTAGGAAAATACCAATAATGTTAAATCAATCTCTAATATTTATTCAAGCTGCAACTCAATAAAACAAGAGCCATCTTAAGCACATGCTTTGACTTATTTAGGTACATTTTAGTCCAAAATAGAGTTTCAAGCTTCTTGTTTGAATCTGAAGAGGTGTTATGGTTTACTTCTGAAAATCAAGCTCCACTTGTATAGCCACAGAACTCTATATCCTTCTTTCTGCCTAAATGCTAGTGAGACTAAAAAAAAGTCATTTTCTCCTGAGAAAACATTAACATTTAACAATTTAAAAAATGAGACATCTTTCCTCTCTCACCATTTTTAGAATCACAAGGATAATTTACTATATCTAATGCATGTTTGTCAATTTTGTGTCTTGCTTCTCAAATGTTTTTTTCATTTATCTTCTCTTTATGACTGTCTACTCTCTCAGAGGAGGCAGTGTCTAAATATTTTGGTTTCAACTAAAATTATTGTATTTTGTGCAAACATTTAGATTTGAGACACTACAGGTCAGTCAGCCTGTCCTTGATCCCTGGGAAGGTCATGGAGCAAATCCTCTTCAAAGCCATTCCCAAATACATGAAGAACAAGGAGAATAAGAGTAGTGACTACGGATATATGAAAGGAAGATCATGAGGCAGTGTGAACTAGATATATGGACACAGAGGTGGACTGAAAACTGACTGAACTGCCAGGTTCAAATATTTTTGATCAGTGCACACCTGCAGGCCTGCTGGAGTTCAGTCCAGCGTAGTCCAATCACTAGTGGAGTACCCCAAGTGTCTATACTGGGTCTAATACTGTTCAACACCCTCATTACAGAACTGGAAGATTGGGCGGAATGCAAATGATCCTCAGGAAATGACACAAAACTAGGAGGAGGTGGTGATATACCATACAGATGTGTTGTCATCCAGAGGGACCTCAACGGGATGAAGAAATGCTTCAGTGACCAGTCGCTCTCTCTGTGAGGAACCTTTTCCTAATATCCAGTCTGAGCTTTTCCTGATGCATCTTCATTCCATTTACTCATGTCCTATCACTGATGACCAGAGAGGAGAGACCAGCAGCTTCCCCTCTGCTGAAACCCTTGACGAAATTGTAGACTGTGATGAAGTCACACCTCAGCCTTCTCTTCTCCAAACTGAACTACAAAAGTGACCTCAGCCACACCTTGTAAGCCTTGCCTTCAAGATATTTCACCATCTTGTCTCCCTCCTCTGGACACACTCTTATAGTTTTATAGGCTTCTTGTACTGAAGCACCTGAAACGGAACAGAGTACCAGGGGCTGGGCCACACCAGTGTAGTATGGAGTTGAAAACTGCATTCCCTGACCAATCCGTGACAGTAATGAATAAAGAAGAGAGAGACAGGGTACCCTGTGACAGAGAAAGAGGCAATGGGCAGAAACTGAAATATAGGAAATTCCATTTAAACAGAAGCATAAAAAATTACTGTGGGGGTAGTGAAACACTGAAACAGGTTACTTGGAGAGGCTGTAGAGTGACCATTCTTGGGAATATTGAAAAACTGACTGTTCATGGTCTTGGTCAACCTGATTTAGCTGATCCTACTTTGATCAAGGGAATTTGATTAGACAGTTGCCAGAGTTCCTTTTCAAATATCTTGATTCTGTGATCCTGATCTACAGGTCACTATTATATACTCGCTTTGAACGAATTACATATTTCAAGTAAATTCATCCAACTTTAACTGTTTGAGGTTTTTTGCTGCTAAATATCAGTTACATATAAATCTAGATTTGTCTCTGATATTCAAAAATTTAATGTAAGACCAAGAATGTGACTGTTCTGCGACAGGCCAAAGGTCCATCTTATTTACTGACAATGAGTAGGATCAGAAGATAAGTGGAAAAGTACAAGAGCAGTCAAGTCTACAGTAACAATTTCCTTGGTATAATTCCTCACACTAATTTGCTATATTCTCTTTTTCTTGACATCCAAAGACCCTTCATAGATGGATGCTTGATAAGATTTTAAGCCGCAGCCAAGAAGCCTACAGGTAAAAAAGAGGCTGGAAAGTGAAGTGTAAGGAAAGAATAGCACTCTGCAGAATGTCTCCCTTGCAAGGCATCATATAATCAAAAGATTAGGATGACATATGCTTTGAAACAGTGATAATTCAAACCACTGCATGCTGTATTCTTTGATGGTGGTTTCCCATTGTCTGACCTGCACAACTGTGGAATGGAGTTTACTGACCCTCTGGTAAGTATCCTACAGAATCTATCTCTGCATGGGAAAGGTGTTCTTTTCTTTTGGATACTGGAGTTTAGAAACACCATTTCTTCCAAAGAACATTATCCTTTATTCTCTATCTGCATGAAGAGTCTACATATTTTAAATGGAAGAATTATCTCATTATGATACCAGATTTGGTGAGTGAAGTACCAGGTTTTAAATGCTTATGATATAATGTAATTCAAATTCAGTAGTCCCAAAATGGTGCTTCCTGACTTCCACTTGCTTCCAGAATCCTTATTCTATAGTGACCACTTTACATGCAAGCATTCATCTAGATAAAAGTCAGACAGGGCCTGTTAATTCTGGTAACAAATGGATTCTATATAAATATGTCATACACTTAGGTTACTTTAATGAAATCTGTGTACGTAGTACAAGAATGCTTTCCATTCAACTCCAGTTATACCTCAAGGGAAAAGAAAAGCAAAACTCTAAAAGAAATCTTTGAACTTCCCTGCCATAGATCACAGAAATGTCTAAATTATTTATTTTTTCTAACTTAAGGAGATAGGATTGGAGCTAATTGATAAGCATATAAATCCATTTCTTTATGCAGAAATACCATATTGCACTGTGTGTTCAATAATCTAAACACTGAATCAGCACTGATTTCTGAAAATTGTTTGAGCTAGGCTGGTTGCTAAGTGCAGTTTTTCTGAATGTCGTGGGAGATGTTAATCCTTTTTCCAAAGGCAGAATGATGATGCTTAGGCACGACTCTTTATGTAGCACTAGAATGAATGAACCAAAAGTCAAGAATAAAGCCCAAGACACAAAGTTATGATTTTGGATCATAATCATGAGTCGTTGTAAGTGGCGGTGGAAGCACTGTTTTCATATCAACATGTATCTGCTTCCCCTTTCCCTGTAGAGGAAGTCTAAAAGAATTATTCATAGGAGCAAATATTTGTATGAGGAAGTTATTAGAACTGTTTCCTGACATATGGGAGTAGCTTATTTGCTCTGCTGTGCATCATTAACACCTTCATAAAGTTGCTTGTATGCCATCAATTATGTAATTGCAAATTGGCATTGAAAAGATTGATATCATGAAGCCAAGCAATATGTCAATTTCCTGCCAGTTAATATTATGATAACACACATTTCTAGACTTAAAGGCTTTTCTTTCCAAACATAAATCTTTTTAGTACAAATGTTTTCCAAATATCCTTTTAATATAAAAATACTAAAATATATATCAATGAATTAATATTCACTATGAAAGAGTGCATAATGTTATAAAAAGTTTTTAAGTTTTACATCACTGCTGTTAGCAGATTTGCCTTCAAGATGATTTCCTTCCCATCTTCCTGAAGGGCAGCACAGCTGATTGTAAATAAATGGAATTATTTCTGAGTAGAAACACAAAACTCATGGCAATGTGTACTTAACATGAAATATGAATGCCTCAGGAATTACACTTCTACTACCCTGAGGCACTGATACTCAGTTTTACTAGAGCACTGTTAGAAAGAAAAACTACTGTATTCTTTCATAACTTGATCCTTTAAAGTCTGGCTTTAAGACTTTTCAACATGACAGATTTTCACTAAAACAACTTGGCAGCTCAAAAACCTTAGAACAATTTGAGTTGCAAGCAAAAGATGGAGATGTGAAAGAAAGTACATTTCCATTCTCCTTTGTTCAGATTGTGACACATCCTTGCAAAACACAAACTTTTCAGAAAACCAGCCGTGTTCCTCTTAAATCCAAATTGTTACTCTGTCAGGGAAGCAAGTTCTATTCCTCTCAGCAGAAACTCCAGAGAGAAGAGAAAATGAAAACAGAAGAAAAACCATTACACAGTTTCTTTTCTATCACGAGAGCAATAATGTATTTCATGCATTGTAGTTTTGTCACACCCAAATACTGAAAATATATGGAGTCTCTTATTTATTCTGGATTTTAAAATTCCAGTTCCAGATGGCCTGAAGAGGTAATAAATTTGCACTAATCCATGAGCACTCCAAAACTTTTTCCCTAAACTATTTAATTTATCAAGTATGCGCATCGTGTATCCTTAGTGATTTCTGAGGAGCTGCTATCAATTAAGGGGTGGTATCCACAGACTAAAAGCAACATTCTTCTCTTTAGAAAAAACAAACAAACAAACAAAACAACAGAAAACTCTGTTCATCTAACACCTCAGAATACTATTATACCTGCTCAAAAATTACAAAAAGTTTATTTTATTTTTCCAGAGCTCAGGGTGCAGTTACTACTTTTGTCTGTTGCATACATCAGCAATCTCTATTACTGTGGTGTGTGGAATGTGTACTCAAGTGTGCACAGACAGATACACAATTAAAATTTCTCTATGATTAAGGGTTTGAAACAGCCAGTTGAGTTTGGCAGATCATAGTTAGAGAATTGGTGCCACAGCAAGAGGTTAGGCTAGTTAGACCATGGTATTCACTTCGGGAAACCTGGTCCACTGGGGGCTGATCAGGTCCACCTGTCAGAGAAAGAGAACAGCATCTTTGATAATAGGCTTGCCAAACCAGTGAAGAGGGTTTCAAACTAAAGTTACTGACGCCAGGCTGTGTGGTGTGTTTGACATGCTGAAGGAAAGGGATGCCATCCAGTGGGAACTTGAGAGGCGGCCCTGTACTAACCCCATGAAGCTCAACAAGGCCAAGTGCAAGGTCCTGCACCTGAATTGAAGCAATTCCAAGCACAGGCACAGGCTGGGCAAAGAATGGACTGAAAGCAACCCTGAGAAGATGGACTTGGGGTATTGATGGATGAGAAGCTCAGAAAGCCAACTCTATCCTGAGCTGCATCAAAAGGAGCATGACTAGGAGGTTGAGGGAGCTGATTCTCTCCCTCTTCTCTGGTCGCTTGAGAGGGACTCCATCTGGAGGACTGTGCCCAGCTTTGGGATCCCCAATATAAGAAAGATGTGGAACAACTCTACAGGAGGGAAACAAAGATGATCAGAGCACTGGAGCATCTCTCCTATGAAGATAGGCTGAGAGAGCTGGGGCTGTACATCCTGAAGAAGAGAAGGCTCTGGGGAGACCTGATAGAACCTTCTAGTACCTAAAGGGGGCCTAAAAGAAGGCTGTGGTTTGACTTTTTACAAGAGCATGTAGTGATACAAAAAGGGTAATTGCCTGAAGCTGAAGGAGCGTAGGTTGAGATTAGCTGTAAGGAAGAAGTAAGAAAGAAATATCTACATGTATTTGTGAGGGCAGTAAGATACTGTCACAGGTTGCCCAGAGCAGTTGTGTATCCCTGGAAATGTTCAAGGCCAGGTTGGATGGAACTTAGAGCAATCTGGTCTAGTGGATGCTGTCCCTGACTACAGGGAGTCAGCTGTCCCTGACTATTGGAACTGGATGATCTTTAACGTCCTTTCTAATCCAAACCACTTTATGATTAGTAAAATTCAGAAGCCAAGTGGCTTGTAATGTGAAAGCTGCACAGCAGCTGAAGCAGAGTACCCACACAGATGCTGGCTGGTCTCCTGTTAGCTTTGACAGAAAGGTAAATGATCATGAAACTGGCTTGAAAAAACATCTATGCAGGGATAGCTGTAATTTAATATTTTGGATGAGAAAATACGAAAGGACTTTGCACAGACATTTTTTTCACTCCTACCAGAGAAGTAATGAGTTCTCTTGGGATGAATCTGGGCAGAAGAGTGGGAGGAAAAGAACTGAGGAAGAAAGGGAGAAAATAGCTCCTGGACTCCTTGATTACATGTCAGTGGCCAGGAAAAAGACATAGATCAGAGCAATGCTACTGTGGGAAATACTTCATAGTAAATTGAGAATGTGCAGTCTGGTTGTCTGGTCTGGGGCTGTGGTAGCTGCTGTCACTCTATGGGGACCTCTCAGTTCCCTAGAGAATAAGTCAAATGCCTTCATAATTCAAGATCCACTAAGATCTGCTGTTGGCTGACAAGCTGCCAGAGCACTGAAAATCTAGGTGCCCTCTGCCGCTGCTGAACAACTTGAGAGGTATTAGAGCTGATATTTGACTTCTGGGGACAAACCTGTCTCAGGGCTGGCTGCAGATGTCCACCATGGCATTGACGTTTAGTTTAATCTCTGCTTGAAACGTTCAGGAAAGTCAAACATGTATAGAGGATCTGAGGGTGTAGGTGGTTTCTTGCCAGACCCACTCTTTCAGATCCTCCAAACAAGGACACTCAAGGCTGGAGTTTGTCACTCAGCAAGGACAGTGGCTGCTCACACCATTACCACAGATGGTACTTCACAGCCCCAGCTCACCCCAAGGAGATGAGAGTCACCCATCTCCAGACACACAGGGTGTCCTCCCAGATCAGGCCCAGGCTGATGAGGCCCCACTCGTCCCATACCCTGAACCCCAGAGCTCTCCAGAGCCAGGGGCTTCTGGCAGTCATTAAAAAAATCACGTGCCATGTTATTGTCAGTATCTGCAGTGAGCTAATAGATCCAGTGCTCCCACCCAACATTGCTCAGGCATCACAGCCAGGCACCACAGCGGGGCCCCAGCTGCAGCTGTTGGGCAGGGGCCAGGAGAGAGGGAACTGGGAGAGGCCTCAGCAGTGTCCTCCGTGAGCCACCTCAGGAGCTTTAGTCCTTGGCCTTGCTCAGCTCATTGGGAAGCACTGTTGCTACTGAAAAGGAAAGGGCACAGCTCCTGCCGGCACATCTTGTCTCTGATGACCTCAACACCTAGGAGGAGTACAAGTGATTGATGACATATAGACAGATTAATATTCTTAACTACCTGCTGGGAGAGGGGAATATAGTCTTACACCTCTAATTTAGCTTGGTGAGAGCATAACTGTGAGCATGAACAGCTCAGGATCAAACATGCATTTTCCCCCCATATTCCTGAGCTAGTTTTGCTGTATGTGCAATCACAGACATACTGAGCCTGATCCTACTTGTTGCATTAACTGTTTGACAGTGGTGATATATTGCACTAATTTATTACTGTTTCATGGCATTTTTGGCAGGAACTTAAGTAGCAATATACCATTTATAGCAATATACCTTTTAAGATGCCAGCTCAAGGAATAGAAACTTAATCAACTTGTAGCATATATAGGATAGCTAACCCTACCTGGTCTTTGCTGCCAGTCATCAACTTCCTCTGGGAATTTCCTTCATGTTTAGCTCAGAATTTGTAATGACAGAAAGATGGATGAAGTAGCCCTGTTGCAATGAGTCATGGCTTTAGCAACCTCAGAGGTGGAGATGGGCAGGATGTATGCAGCTATCCAGCTGTTTACCTTGAATTGTTTAATGGGATTACAGGAATAAGAGAACAGTGAGCTGGACCATGCCTGAGTTTAGCTAACTGGGAGCAGTTGAGAATATTTCTTTCTTGTCACTGCTCCTTGCTAGTCTGCAATGAGACACTTGTCCTTCCTGATTCTTTTAGTTTGTCACATACTCTAGTTATATCTTCACGTCTTGGACTGCTTTGCTTGTTTTGCTCCCTGGACTAAGGAAGGATCAAGCCTTTTATTATTTCTGCTTCTGTCACATTCAATGTACTAAAAATTATATATAGACGGATGCCACAGCATTCAAAGAGCTTAATACTAAAAAAAAATTTTTATTCTGTTATTATGCAGAGGGTAGAGTCCTAAACATGTTTAGTTCAGTTATTAATCTAGATGTGTATAGGAAAATTATGCAAAAGATTAAGAAATTGCACTGAAGAAAACTAAGCCTATTAACACGCAAGTCCATCTTTCTACTTTAGTTTGAAAGCTATTAGTAATAAAACTATGGAATTAAGTCAGTGGTAAAAAAACCTCAGCAACTTCTGGACTAAACTGTTCTTTTTTATTATCATTTAACAATTTACAGAGAATTCAAATACAGTCGGGTTCCTTATTTTATGTCACTGAAAATGCTGTCTTCTGAGGTGTGTTAGCAGGAATATTCCTCCAAGCCTATTAACTTCAATGGACATTACAGGATTGGAACTTATAGGACAGGTCTGTTGGTGAAGGAAGAAATACAAAATTGAAGTTGTTCTCTTTTAGGTGCATTGAAAAAAGTAGGAACAAAAAGGAATAAAAATTATGCAGATGTATTTTTGCTCCTGAAATCAGCAAACAGTTCTGAGTAGATACACCTAGCTAAGTATAAGGTAAGAATGTTTTAGAGAAACATCATGTCTCCATACTGTTTTATCAAATCTTGAATGTTCTCTTAATTGCAGTATTACAAATTATTTCCCTACTTTTAAGTCATTTATATTGGACAATCAAATGTACGTGTTGCTCAATTCCAGGGACAGAAAAGTTTCATATATATTCAGGCAGCTTCTTAAAGAAATTACATTTATAAGATACAACAAAACAAAAAACATTTTATGTCTATGGATTTCTAATTTTAAACTGCAAAAGCATATGGATTTGCTCCTAGAGAATGAAATGAAAACATATTGATTTCTAAATAAAAAGTGATTTATTTCAATTATATTATTTGATGTTTTATTTGCCTAATTGAATCTCTTAATGTTCCTTGAGTCCTCAACATATTAATTTATTTCAGTCTAATAATTTTTTTTCTGCACTGATTGAAACATGGACCCTACAAATGAAAAAGAATAACTTTATTTACAGTAGTGGTGTAATATAATTTAATTGGAGTACTTAGAGTGTTAATTACCAGAAATGATTTTTAAAAATATTAATTTCAACAGTATTATGCAAGTTAGCTAATAATTTTAATAATCCATAAATATATATAAGAATGTACTTAATTTGACAAATGATGTGTGGATAGTTATGAACATATCCAATTCTGCATTTAATTATATCTGCAAATATTTATTCCTCAAATGAAAATGTTTTACCTGAAAGTAAGGAAATGAGGTTGAAATAACCAAGAAAGAAAGGTAAAATTATTATTTCTGTCACAAATTTGCTTTGAATTGTTTATATGGTATATGGAAAAGTAAACAAAAAAAAAATCATAGATAATAAAATATATTTACTTCTTTTTCACCGTAGGGGACAAAATCCTTACTGGAGTAGAGGCTACCACATCCTTCTCATCTGCACAGAGAGTCATTTCATCATAAAATGCAATAAAGTTGGTCAAACATTTTTTTCCTGGTAAATCCACATAAAATCTTCCTTATTGCCTTCTTTTACTTCACAAGCCTGAAAATGAGCTCCATGAGAAGCTAGTCTGTTATTTTTCCAAGGACTGAGGTGAAGCTGGCTGAGAGGTCCCTGTATCCTCCCTTTTGTATTTCTTAAGGATAGCTGAGTCCAATATCATCCTCTTTTTAATTATATGAGGCCTTCTTCATTTGCTATGATTCTTTTGTAGATGCTACTCACAGGCCTCACAATCACATCAGAATACTTTTTCCGCAATTTCAATTGAATTCCATCTGGTCTCATAGACATTAATATATCCCAAACTTGTTGCTTTCCTACTTCTGTAATCCGACTTTATCTCTGAAAACAGAAGGAAAAAAGTCATGAAGTAGTTCAGACTTTTCAGCATCGTCCACCACTAACTTCTCCCCGCTGTTTAACAACAGATACATCTCTGAATTTTCTTTTCCTATGCCTGTCTTGAACATTTCTTCCTCATTACATTTCATGATACTTTCTTATTTTAACTTCAGTAAGGCTTTGGCTCATCTCATTTCATGCAGAACTGTCCAAGCAATAGTTTTGTCCAAGCAATAATTTTATTCTCCTTTACTGTCTGTAGCAGTTTCCCAAGGTCTTTATAAAGCAGGGTGGACACTCTGGGGAAATCCTTGGTCTTCCTGACCTCTGAAGTAGTTTAATTATTCTTCTTCTTCTCTCTCTCTCTTTAAATAGAATAAGCCATCTCTCATAGGCACATTTCTACTTCATGGTGATTTCTCGGTGTATTCTGCCTTGTATTCCTTAAGTAAACTGAAGGCCGCTCTCTGGCGTAAGTCCAGAGTCTAAATGATACTGCTTATTTTCCCAGATCTTTCCTCTAGATCCTGAATTCAATCAGTCCATAGTTATGATCCCAATTCGTGAGCACCAAGACAAGTAGAGCATTCGAGTAGTTAAGTTCCCTAGCCCTTGCCTTGGGAGATAATCACCACCAAACTTCTTGAATTGCTTGCACAGTATCTTCTTCCCAGAAGATGACTGCATGTTTGACAACTCAAATAAGAACCAGGTTTTGAAATCATGAGACTTCTGATAGTTCTGTACAAAAAGCCTCATCAATTGCCTTGTCTTGTGGAGGTTTATGATAGGTCCTTACCACAAAACTGCACTGGTATTTATTCTCTGATCTTGACTCAAAAGCTCTCAGACCCTGTGTTTTAGGGGCTACTTTACTCTCCTTCTTATATTTTGCTATCTGTCCTTTCTAAAATTTCTGACAAGTGTATTTTGGTTTTGGGAAAAGATTATTTTTCCCCTCTTTCCTCTCTTTACACCCTTAAAGTGAAATCAATTATTTTTGAAGCAAAAATTCTAACAGCAGTTTAATGAAGGAGAAGACAAAAAAAATTAACTTAATTATCTTGTTATTTCATGATGAGTTACTGTCCTTTTACTCATGCAAATAATGTGCCTATAATTGTTAAATCTTCTAAGTGTCCTCATCTCATTGTCTGATATGTGTTTTGGAGGGTTTTTTCTATGTTTTTGAAACAATAAAATGTAATAAATTACTAGGATTAACGTCTATGCAAGCAAAATGGTAGACCTTAGCAAAAAATTTCTTTTGCTTTGGAGTCTTCAGATGTCTCAGAACTTCTGTTCCTTTTTATCCTTTGTGCTTCTTCTCCTTGTAGACCACAGTAATATAATATATAATTTGAACAGTTGCTTATGCTAATATCCTATTAACATAAATGTAACTCATCTACTGAATTTCCATAAGCAATGGCAGAACAGAATATAACCATGGAAACATACAAGACTTCCCTCAGAAATGCTTAAAAGCAACACAGATTTCCTCACTCATTTAGCTTTTCTCAGTATTCCCTTGTGTCATTTCCGTTCTTTGCAGCTTTATTTATATTACAAGTAGAGAATTGATAATGGGTAAAAAGTTTTAAGATAGAATATTTGCCATTTGTGATTGAAGACTAAGGAATTAGATAATGAAAAATGCTATTTATACATTACTTTATTCATTATATAATTCAGAAATTAGCTATGTGATTTCATTATCATAAAATAAGCTCAAAGAATTGAGTAGCTGTATAACAAAGCTTTAAACTTCAAGAAGAATTAAAACACTGGATTGCACTGCTGTCTTTAAATCTGATGTTCTTCAGTCTATCACTGATAAAGCAACCTATTTGAAACTTATGAGCTTTCAATTGTGGAACTTAAATATAACTTACCATCCACACTAATGTGAATACTATTCTTGTTTCCTAGTGTGTTACTGCTATGGTGGGTTTTTTCCACTGCAGAAAAGACCTAGTGTTGTCATACATACATTTATTTCTGTTCAGCATTATTTGGTTTTATTGAAGATAATTCTTAATATTAATCAAAGACCTGGAATTTCTAAACCACTGTGCACATGCTTAGTACATTCTTATCAGATAGGGCAATAGCATCCTCCCCATTTTTAAAGGACACAGATTGCTGAAGAAACATTTCAAATCAGTATTGAACTCATCTTTTCCAAATCCTGGTTAAAAGAAAACAAAAAAAGAGCCATTTTTTCCTTGGTCAATTTTAAAAGTAGCTGAATGAGAATCTTGAATACCAGTGTTAAAGACAGTAAATCCCAGGAAATGGGCAACATTTATTCCTATTTGTGCTATCACCATTATTAGTTTGTTTTAACAGGAAGATTCCAAATATCTTTTAAACTTATATTTATTTGAATTTGTATTAATTTTGCAGACTACAATCTAATTTAATTTTGTCCTTAGCCAGCTTTGTGACTTTAATCAAAGAATTCAGCTATTTTGAAGCTCCTCCTTATTCTATGATAGATTATTTTTGTACTGTGCAAGCATAATTCTTTCTGATTTCTCTACTTGTACCATGCTACATGCGGGTTTTTTTGCATGCTATGTATTTTCACAAGTTTGATCTACCTTTCTATGTACATAATTCCTCTGGAAAAAGCTCATGTAATAGGTGCAAATCTTCAGAATTTTTTTTACATAAGAACTTGGTAAATGCAGAATATTTTTAGAGTTGTTTCATCATATTATCTGCCTGTACATCCGAGGTTGCTACAAAGCCTTCTATTGTATTTTCAGCCTTTCATTCCATTAGCAAGTAGAGGCAATTATGCATCACATTTCTATTTGTATGAATTGTGTCCTACATTTTTTTTTCCTAGTGAATGAATCAATATAAGTTGGGGACATTTGACCATTTCATTTTATTTCACAAAACGATATAAAGTTGTTTATGTGTAAAAGATCTTTTATCATCTTGAAGACTCACATCTCAGAGATGACAAAAGCTTTGCAAACAATTTAAGCACATAAGAACAAATATTTTTCTGATATCTACAAAAATAGGAAGTGAAATAGTAAACACATTTTTCAGTTGAAGATCAGGGATCATGGCCAGAAAGGTGTGTAAGTATTTTCTTTTCTGAAAATAACTTCAGGGTAAATAACCTTCCAAGATACTGTAATCTGGCATAAAGCTCCTAGAATCACAGAATCATAGAATATCTTGAGTTGGAAGGGACCCACAAGAATCATCAAATCCAACTCTTGGCCCTGCATAGCACAACCTCAAGATACACACCATCTGCCTCAGGGCATTTTCCAAACACTTCTTGAACTCTTAAAAAAATTATACTCTAGGAATTGCTAGTAGGAAGCTCAAATTACTCATTTTGAACCAGCCATAATACACTATGCTTTCACTGGGTCTTTTTCACAAACTGTAGGGCACAGTGGAAGTAAAAAAGGAAACAACATACCACAGCATAAAGATCTTTCCTGTTTCTTAGATGACCTCACCAGCAAGTAGATTTGGGGCGCAAAATATGTTGGGAGGAGACAGACAGGACATCTGATCCTATCTGTCCAAAGGGAAATTCCATACCATACAACATCATGCTCAGCAATAAAGGCTGATGGAAGTAGGGGGAGGGGAAAACATTCTTAGTTATGCCATTTCTCTTCCCAAATCACCATGATGTGTGATGGGGCCCTAGTTTCCTGGAGATGACTGAACACCTGCCTGACCACGGGAAGTGGTGAATGAATTCCTTGTTTTGTTTTGCTTGTTTGTGCAGCTTATACTTTCCCTATTAACCTGTCATTCGTTTTGGTCTGAAGCCACTTTAAATCCTATCCTGCTCAGTGACAAATTTACAGAGTGATGTATTTTGTCTACTAGTCTAGAAAGAGGGGGGGAAAAAAAAGCAGTATGAGTAACACTAGGGACACTGACAGGTGCTCTGTTGCTTAAATTTAAAAGATGGCAAAGTAGGAAATGGAAAAAAACCTACTTCTTTTTTTGTTTTCTGAAAAGCAAACTAGAATTTTGATTGAACAATTTGAATAGTAAATAGAAAACCTACAAAATTAAACAGAAACCTTCCCCCCAAAAACAGTAAAATAAGGGTTTTTCAACACTAAATTATTTTATTATCATTATTAATTTAAATAACAACAACCCCTGGTCTGTCTAAATTTAAAAATCAAAAAAAAAAAGCAAAAACTCCAAAGTATATGTTTACCATTTTTGGAAGAGATAACAGCTATCTTGAACCCTTTGAAGTAAAATACTTGAAGAAATTGCTTTTGGATTTCTATGAGAGCTGATATAAATAAAACAATTTCTTCAGTATGTGAAATGGCATGTGTAAGTGGTACTTGTCTGACAGCACTGTGGTAAATTAACTAGTCCAATTAACAGCATGGGGTACCTCTAGGATTAATTGAAAATCATTAGTTTATTTATTGGGTTGGTATTAAGTATTTGTAAGTGCATACTCTATTAATGTTGTATTTCTCTAAGTACTGTAACTAAACAATGATAAGTTGTCTTTTTTAGTGTTTTGTGTTGTTATGGTTTGTTTTTTTCCCTGGAAGGTAAGATGTTGAGGTGGGCATTGTGTTTTTAATTGCTATACTCCCTAAAGAGACTGTACATCTCTTATGTTTAACTCTGCTGTTCTGATAGGCAGCATGCCAAAACAAGTCTCACTTAAAGGTTTTGCACGGAATGATCAGCAAATGCCACAGAAGTATAGCCAGCACAGCTACAAAAATTATGTTTACATATGCATGGAAACAGACACCTACACAAATACAGAGGTGACATAAAGGACATTTAGGTAGCAAATATCTCAGAAAATACGTAAACTTTATATACATAAAGCTGACATTCTTTATATAACATGATAAACCACATATGCAGAAAAAGTCTAAAATACCAGCAAGCACTGAAACTTGAAATTTTGAGACATGTAGATATACATATACAGTAGTGTGGGCAAGTGTGGTCAGTTTTGGAATGTGTCCCACTGCCTAATGACAGTAACTTAAGCTGCAGTTTTACTAAGACTCTCTACTTAATGGTAACTTAATTTAAGCATTTGTAAAAAAGGACAGTCCTACCTTCTGCCTTCAGGCTGGCAATTATTGCATTTCTTTGAGCTCCAGCAAGACATGCAGCTTCTCAAATCATGGAACTGATGCTTCTCACGGATGCTAATTTTTCCTGATCTGGCTTGTCATACCTGCAACTGCTTGTACAGACACAACAAACAGCTGTCTGGGCTCAAGACCACTCCATGCAGCAGCAGCCCAGACTTACACCACTGGGAACTGGGTAAAGAACTTCAATACAAAATAAGAGAAAGCCCAAGCAGAATGCAAAATCTGATTTGATAATAGTTAAAATTTCTCATGATTTCAAGCACAGATTAGTAGTAATGAAAATATACAATCATATATGTCTGAGCTATGAACAGATAGGGATATTCCAACGTATTTTTTTTCCTTTATGGATTAAACAATATGGAAAGCACACATATAATGCAAAATTCATAACTAGGAATTCCAGGAGCTATAGCCACAAAAAACTCAAAGTTACGGTACCATTTGGCTTCAAATTATGGTTAGAAGCATTATAAGTGTCCATAATATTTCTGTGAAAATAATGTGCCCAGAAACTTGCTTTAAACAGTAAAGTGTAACATACCAACTCACGAGTGTTCAGTCTCCAAGAGCCAAAACTATGATTCAGGAAGTCTTGGATATCAGACCTGTATTCAGGCCTTTATTATAGTCAATTCATTAGTCAAATGTGTGCAGAGATGAACATTACTAGAGGGCCATAGCATTCAGAAAAACTAAATCATTAAACAGATCATACAAGGTGGCCTTTTCATCCAACATGTCTTCTAGGTAAGTTAACAGTTCTGGTAGTGTAAACAAGTGCAAATAATATGGAAGAAAAATATTGAGGCTTTGCTTAAACCAACTTATGGGCAGTCAGCATTACTGTTGTGAAAAGCATAAAGACATTGTGGTGTACATGAACCTAAGCACTCTGAAGTCACATGGTGAAATACTGAGTAGTCATCTATCAGAAAGAACTTTATTGGGTGAGAAGCACATGTCCCTTTCAAAAATATTGTACCTAAGATGTTTTTATCCAACACACGTCTGTACTACTTCTAGGCATAAAATCGCCTACCTTGCAAAAGACCCTTAAGACCATCAAATCCAAGCATTAACCCAACACTGCCAAACCCACCACTTAATCCTGTCCCAAAGGGCCACATCTACACATCTTTTAAATACCTCCAGGGATGGTGACTCAACCACTTTCCTGAGCAGCCTGTTACAATGCTTGATAACCCTTTTGTGACAATTTTTTTCTAATATCAAATCTAAACCTTTCCTGGGATTCATCAACACCTATAATCTAAATATCCCAATATGAATCGTCTTGTCCAAAGTTAAGTACTTACGCTGTTAAAATATACAAAAAAAGGAAATATCTGAAACCACATGCAAAGATAAAAATTTGAAAGATTTGTCCATATTTTAGTTTTGTCTTCCACTTTTAAATCTCTTTCCTTCTTTCATATTTCTTTTAATTGTTAAAAATGCCCTCTTCTGTGGAAATATTAATGCCATTAAATTTGAATTAATACTATAAAATGGAGGTGATAGTTTAAAAGCCTCACTATTTGTGTATTGAAAAAGGACTGATTTTTTTTTTTTTTTTTTTTTAATACCGGTAGTAAAAAAACATATGAAAAATATTGAAGAATCTAAAATAGATGGAAAATATTTAATGCAAATCTGGTATTTGAAAGTCCAGAAATATAGCAAAGGAAGAGGACTACTGCAGTAGCTGGGAGTTACAGTGGTCACAGAATGACGAGCAGAACTCTCAGAACAGAAGATTTTGGTATGTCAAAACTGTGGTAAAATGTTGGTGCGTGGTTTCATTTGTTTACAAAGTAACTTACATTGTTGAACAAGGAAAGAGTGAAATTACTCTTACTATGACACTTGCTGTCCTAAATTAGTACTCCCATATTTTTCTGACCTCAGTGCTAGACAATATGAGCCATGAAACTGAAAATGTTAACAATTGTTAAATTCATCTGGAGAACATTTCACATGATATTATCTTGGAAAATGTACTGTACTGTCTCTGTCTGAAAAAGATAATATTAGGAATCACAAGGATCACGTAGCTCACAGAATACAACCATCCAATGATAGTTACAAGCATGAGAAATATTTCCTCCAAATGGGTCCACAAACTGTCTGCTTTACCAGGCCTTTTACTTAGTAAGTTGAACACACGAGAATCACCACAGTCACCTATGTTTAAGCATCAAAAGATTCAAGATGAGAGAAAAAAAACAGGCTGTCTTAAGGCACTCCCCGGATGACTGTTTCCTGAAATATCAAGGAATGAAGTTAGAAGAAAGAACAAAGAAGAAAATTTGGATGTGGTCTATATCCTCTGTGGTTCCCTTTCAGTAAATTATAAGCCACCAAACAAAGACAGGACAATTATTCAAGACAGTGATTAATGGGGAGACAAAATATTGGTATTAAAAATAAAAAGAAAATTAATAAATAAATAAAAGATGATACAAAATAAAAGGAAAACTGAAAATGAGCTTGGGAAGCATTCCTAGGTTGTGTCACATGCATACATGAAAATGTATTTGACATTTCTCTTATGAAGCCAATAAGGTGATATCAAATATGAACTGAGCAAATTTCAATAAAACCTTTGAAATTGCTGTGCCCAATTCCTTTCAGCTGCAAAAACAATATTAGAAGTCTAATATTACAGATATACTGTTCCCACAAACCACACTGTGTCAGTCTGCTTTCATGCAAGTTCTGTGTTCAAGTCTGCTAATTTTGGTCTTACATTTAAAATATGATACAGACCAAAAATTCGTATTATTTGATGAAGTACCTATGATACTTAGAACATTGTTATAAAAATTTCATTCTCCTCAAGTGTGGTTTTAAATTCGTAGAACTAGATACACTTTTAGGGAATCTGGAGGTGTGACCAAGTAGATATTTCTGTCCAATTAAGGAGGAGACCTTTTCTTTTTTTCAAACCATGAGAAATTCCACTGGCATATTTCTTGCCTGGAAAGAAGACAAAAAATTTGATTTTTTTCCCCCCTTCAGATTATTCAAGCTAAAATAAAAATGTTTCTTAAAACTTCCAGTTAATGGAAATAGCTTTGATTGTTTTTCAGCAATTAGTTCAGAGGACACTGAAGAAAGGTTCATGTAAGCTCACTGCAGCTGAAATAACACCTGGAAAGAAATAAGCACTGATGTTTACCAACAGTTACAAATTTAAATGCTTATCAAAACTGCTGCTAATTAGAATTACAAAAATAGAGCTAAAATTTTCTTTTTGTCTTTTTTATTTTATTTTATTACATAATTTCCACATAGCTAGGAATTCTGTGAGCAAATTAGAAGATGATAAACAAGCAGCTAAGTTATCCGATTTGTGCAGCAGCAGTAGCTATTATTTTTAGAGAACTCAAGTAATTATAGAATAGCCAATGGCCGCTAGGTTTTGCTTCACAAAAATGTTGTTGTTGTACATCAGTTCCAGCATGCAGTGAGGGAAAGTTCACTTGCCTCAGGTGCCCTAGAGGTTGTTCATAATTTAGGTCACTCTGTGGGTTGTTTAATTCACTACTCACTCTCCAAAGGCCTTCAAGGAGCTATTACTACAGGGAAAATTCAACCCCTATTAAGTCTTTGAAAATAAAATCAGTCAGGATGGACAGCTTGAAGATTTAGAAACTACCATTTAACAAGTATATTTTATAAAGAAATTAGATTTCTGAAAAGCCTCTGCATCCTGCTAGTATATGTAATAAACTTTCTTTTATGATGATCTTGGGAGAAAATACCTCACTAATAAAAAGTCACAATTTGTGTATTTTAGATTGCCTTAAGGACATGTCTAGTGGTGTTAAGATTACTAGTCCCCATCTGAAGAGTGTGGATATTTTTATTCTAGATTTATATGTACAATATATTAATGCTGATTTAGTCTTCTGAGACATTCTTTCAATAAATTTTAACAGCACTACATACACCTTTACTTCTCTAGGCACTTCCATCAATCAAAAACTTCGGTCAACTGTCCTAGGTTACAATGTAAGATGTAACCAAAAGCATGTATTCTATTATCATGTGTTCTATCGCAAGCTGTTAAAGCAGGTGGGGCAGTGTTCGTTATCTCCTGCCATGACTCATTCTTGGTCACTCCCTCCAGGGAGCTGTCTCTGTTTAATGGGCAATCAAGGACCCACCACATGTCTCATAGAATTACATCAGTCCATGGTGAGATGCTCCGCCCGGGGGGGAGGAGCCAAGCATTCTCACCTGGATATAATCTGGGGTTTGGAACAGCACAAAGAGCCTTTACCTACTGGATTCCCAGAGGACAAGGGCTACCATTGGGCATTCAGGTGAAGACCAGGCAGTTTCTACAGGACCACTGCTTCGACAGGACCACTTCATCTGGACTGCTACTGCCACCCTGACTAAAAGGGTGTCAGGTTGTATCCTGACTCTGTCAGTGTTCTTGTACTATTGCATTTATCTTCTCCTATTAAATTATAGTTCTGACTTGTGATCTCCCACTGGTTTGTTTTCAAACTAGTACATCAACTCATGTGTGAAACAGAGAGGAGTAAAATAATTGAAGACTGGGTAGCAAAGAGCTTCCTGTGTTATGATTTTAATGCATTTACTTTACTGTATTTTGTGTTCCACATAAACTTTAACATTCATGGAGGATTTACAATTCAGTTTTATACTTTACCCCAGTATTCAGCTTTATGGTTCCAGGTGGAGAAGTTTTAGTTGATTTGTTTCTATGTCCAACAGAGAGCCATGAATGAAACCGCATGTCTGTTGATTGTTGAGAAAGTTGGACTAATCAGCTCTAGACTAGTTAATAGAGGAGATGAGTACAGGCTCCAGAGGCAGACAACCTCAAATACCTGACAAAAAAAAAGGGAAATCCACAACTCTAAAATTCTTTATCACACGTACCACCTTTGCTTTCTCCATGGCAGATCTATAATTTTAGATTCCACAAATGTTCAATAAAAATTTTTTTTAGTCGTTTGCTTGTGCTTCAACACTTCTGCTTTCTGCTGCAGTGTGGAGCAAGAGTGAATGATCCAATCCGAAACAAGAAAATGATTTTGCAAAGATTTCTTTCCAACTCTTGCAAATACATTGTTTTTATTCAAGGGTAAGCGGTATAATGAAGGAGAAATGGTGCATTTAAGGAAAAAAAAAATGATAAGTTCCTATGTTTGTGTTATTCCTTTAAGAGTGATGGAGACTTTGCGTGCCTAAGCACTACATGAGTGAAGCCTTAAAATACACTGAGGAGGAGGCTGTGTAGTCATTTAAAGTTCTAACGCAGTTTCATCTTGGCCATTAGTCAAAATAAGGCATCTTAGGAGGCTTCCAGTTTCACAAAGTAACCCCTGTGAAAGTCCTTTAAAGCAACTCTGTATTAGAAAAGATCCAAACAAGTAATGCCTTGATCAATAAATCACCAAAAAAGTCAAGAATGGTAAGCTTAGCTTTATATTTAACAACGGTCTCTGATCTCAAAATTCATGTTAGGGTGAATTCAGGAAAATATCTATTCTGTTTCAGTATATGGTCCCTTGAAATACCTATGTTAACATCTGAATAAAAATGATCACTTAAAAAAACCCCACAACATGAATGTTAAACGATAATAATAATGAAAAATAATTTCTGTTTGCACCTCAGAATTTTTTTTAAATTCTTCTAAAATTCTAATATGCTTTAAACTGTGAACAATTTCTCAGGCAAACAAAAAATGAGTTTTAAGTCTGTAGTATGTAACCCATTTTCTACTTTTATGAAAGATCGGATAATCTCATGCACCAGTGTGATGGTGTAAATGCAAAGAAAGGAATTCCTCCTATGCCTTGTATGTGTTTGCTTTTCCTGCGAGTGTTCTTTTCAGACAAAGAGAGGGCCTCTAGAAGCTCTGATTTCTGTTTTCTCCACTTTTGTAGATGTTACTGAGGAGGGAACACAGCCCTGACACAGTTTTCACTGTGGTCATGCCAGTCTGCTGTTTTCTTCATGGTGTTACAAAAAAGGACCTGCTGCACTGTACTGCAAAACTACATTTTTCTTGCCTGTGGCCTTAACTGAAAACCAATTATCTAGCTGTGAATCCTAATTCCCCTCTCTTCATTAAAAATAACAATACAGAATTTTTACTGTGCTAAGATGCTGTACAGAGGAAATGCTGTTGGAGATATAAGCAAAGCCTGACAGTTTCAGAGGTCTATCTGAAGTCACTTAACACCTCTGCACGTACTACACACCTGAAATGCACTTCTTCCTGTGGCTAGCACACCCATTTTCCATTCATACAGAAGATTTTTCATTAGGAGAGAGGGATGGAGGCACCAGAATGCCATTGCCCAGAGTAACCTACATAGCCAAAAACTAGCTTTCTGTCTCTACGTGGCAAACTCTTGCTCAGCAGACAGGATGACTCACAGATTGTGTGAAATGTCCTAGTGACAATACATAAAATGGTGGTGAAGTGGTTCTCTCCTCTTTCCCAGAAGGATTGCCTGAGTCTTATCAAATATCATATAGTCTCTAACACCATATGAGAATTTACTTCATAAAGGAATAGGCACCTGAAGACTTTACTAATCCAGTAAAGTCCATTAAACTGTGCATAAGATAATCCTGCTGAGAACTTCGCTAGCGTTGAGTGTCTTCTGTTAATAATAATAATCTTTCTCATGCTGGGTAGCTGAGGAAATTATAGTCATTTTTCAGTTAGATGGCATAAGTTTGTGACATATATTTTCTTTTCAAATCTATTATATTTAGAGAATTATGCTTTCTTAAATTTCATAATATGAGGGAAAAAAGCTTAAAATCATGCCTTGATTCTCTGGCATGTTTAAATACATCCTAATACATCTTTTGGAAAGATTTAAAGAATACAAATACTGTCCATTCCCTGCTGTGAAATAAAATTTCCTGTGTTTACTGTGGAAAAGTTATTCATAACAACTTACCTACTTCTCAATGCCATCTGTGGAAGCGAGGGTGAGGCAAACCAAAGTATAATTGACACTATATCTTCTGCTGAAATCATATACTAGAAGACAACAGACGTTAAGTTGTGAAGCAAACACCAAGAGGTAAGGAACCCTTTCACCTGGCAGTTTGACAACAGAACTGTCAGTGAATTTTCATCACTAAGAAACTTAAGCACCACAGTGAAAGTCCAAAGCAGAGATTGGTCATTCCATTCTTTTTCAATCCTATGTTCTGATTTATGCTCTATTTAAAAAGAGACTTTGAGTCCTCCTAAAGTCCCTGAAGTAATATTAGGTCTACACAAGAAAAGTATCCAGAAGTGGATTTTGGTCTTTATCACACTTCTGAACATCAAAGAGACAATTCAGGAAATCCAGAGGAAGACTGAGGAATTGTCATTTA
The DNA here is from genome assembly GCA_013397775.1 of Eulacestoma nigropectus. NCBI lineage: Eukaryota > Metazoa > Chordata > Aves > Passeriformes > Eulacestoma > Eulacestoma nigropectus. Next base: position 528,347 of record VZTE01000506.1, read on the forward strand.
AGTGTACCACCTAATCTGTTGAAAGCTACTTCATTCCCCTTTCTGTAATCCTGTTTGTGTGACAACTATGCCAAAAGGATGTCTCTGCACTGTAAGACTAGGCCCAAGTTCACACAAAAAAATAATATGCAATTTACAACAGTCATTATACGTATATATAGAATCTTCTTAGAAAACTTCCTTTCAGCTCCGTACGGGTGACAATTTGGACCCTGTCCCTATATTAAACCTGCAAACGTAATGTGAATGCTGAGCTTGCTGAGGTTTTGTGCACCCATTTGATGGTCTTTTTGCATCTATTATGACCCAACTCTGAGGCCGGGTAAGTGAGATTCTTGTTAACAGATCTCTTGGGGCAGATAAAAGTGGAACAACACTAAGTGACTGGTCTACATATGAAGCAGATTTATTTTAAAACAATTTGGTTGCAATGGAAAGGATATATGTAGATTATTTGGTTCTTTCCTATAAAAGTATAAAAATACCACAAACAAAATATGTAAGGAAAAGAAAGAAAGAGAAAGAAAGAACAAGAGACTTGATCATTGCCGTTTGGGTGTCTGTGGCAGCAGTGAAGGTCACACTCTTGAGCCACAGAGGGCGGGCATGAGAGCCTGAGCAACAAAGTTCAACAGGTTATGTACGTTCAGGATTATGCAGGAATGCCCTGACTCTTCCCTTGGGAGGGGATTTACAGTGTCTGATGCAAGGCTGAAAATGAGTCGGGTAGATGAATGGGGGAATAGGGTGCTTCTGGAGTCTCTCATGGTTTATGGCCTCTTTTAGTGACATGACTGAAGAGAGGCATACCTTCAGGCTTACTTGTGAGCTCTCCAATACCTTCCCTGAGGGGAGTTTTCTTTACCTGGAGGAAGGACATTGGCGCGATAAAAAGCATTACCTCACCTCAGCAGGATCAGCTTATCAGCGGTTTCCCCTGGCTGTTGTGAAACACTTTGCTTAAGACATTATTCCTGGGCCATCAGGGAAAAAATAGTAGGGCTCAATCAGCCCATCCTAGCCTTCTTTACAAATTAATAAGACTGGAAAATACACAGAGATGGTGTAAGTGACCTGCTTCTTTCTATTCATTACCAGAGACAGAATTCCAGGCTGTTTTGTTAATGCTGTGATGGATAAGGTTGTGTATGAAGCAGATGTAAATATGATAGGATCCAATTTCATCCCATTCATCTGTAAGTCTCAGTCAAGACAGGTGGATGGTGCTGAAGTCTCCTTGCATGTTGACTTTGCAGGTGTCCCTCATAGTATGTTAAATTACCATGTATGTGTGGACCAACCAGCCTGCTGCAGCTATTCCTAAACTTTGACATTTGCTGTCTGAACAACATACAAATCTAGTTTAAATATGACCATAAGATTTCTTTATGCCATACAAGCATCCCATCACTTTTTAATCAGGTTTGTTATTCTTTTGTTTTTGTTTGTTTGTTTTGATTTTTTAATTTTTTTGTTTGTTTTGTTTTGTTGTTTGGGGGTTTTTTTGTCTTTCCTAATAAATGTCACAAATGCCATACTGGGTGTAATTGGATGTGAACAACAAAAACCTCATTTACAATGTTTTCTGTACATATATTGAACATGCATACCTCTGGTGGAAACAAAAAAGGCCAGTGAGCTGTGTGGAATATGACATTCTGGTTTTTTCCTTTGTATAAAATAAAGATTATGTTTCTTACAGAAGGTTAAAGTAAAACTGACACAGAAATGCCGAAACATTATTTTAGAGTTTTATTTTTAAGCACTGAACATGTTAAAAATTATAGAGAGCAAGTAAATTCAGGAACAAGTTAAAAGTATCATTTAGAAGAAATATTGACAACTAACTAATATGTAAATACCTGCTCAAAACCTTGAATCCTTTAATAGTCTCAGCTAAAAAATCTAGGGAGAATAATGATAATAAAAATTCAATAAACAGAACAGAACTAAGACAACCTACCCCTAAGAAAACCACCAAGGATTCTATTTCCTAATAAACTAAAACAAACAAACAAAACACTAAAACATCAACTGAAAAAAAACCCAAGAAAACAAACCAAAACAAAACTGTCAGTTGTTCTATTGTGGTATGACATTTAAGCTGGACAGCTATAAGAAAACCTTAAATAAAATATTTTCTTAATTCTTTCAAAAGCCTAATATCTAATATCTAGATTTCTAGATCTAGACTAATATCTAATTTTTGAGTTGTTCGTACATTTTCAAGTTTGAGTGGAGAAATACCTCTGACAAAGAAAAAACTAACTGTAGATATTAAATCATTTCTCTGCCCATTCAATACTGAATTAAAATGATATCTAATATCCTATGCACAGTGTTGTTATCCCATTAATTTTAAAAGATTTTGGGCATAGCCATGAGTATAAGTCAAACAGACTCAAATCTTTAAAGCTTAACTTCTTTGAAAGCATTATGTTTAAAATAGTTCTTACTCTACCATTATATACTTATCAAGTAGTTTCTTTCTGTTCATAAGCTTTCATGCCACTCCCAAGGTTCATCCAGTCCCCAGTAATCATGAATATGGAGAATTACTCTCCAGCTTCAATACCTGCTGAAACCAACAATGTGAGAGCATCTACAGAATATATTTGAATAAACTTTGAAAAAAAAAAAGGTTATAGGAGATCTTCTTGCTTATATTCTGTGGGTGAACTATATTGACATTATTCCTGACAGATGAATAGCTGACTCTTTTTAAAAGTACCTATGGTGAGAGAAAATCCAGTCTTCCAAGTAATCGTCTCCATTGTCTTGTCTTTAGCCTTCGAATCCTTCTTGTTGAAATTTAAGATTATTTTTTTTCTTCTCCGTATCTGCAATGAAGAACAGTTTATTTCTAATGAGAACTTAGAGGAATGGGACAGATGGTAACTTTGCATTTTTTTATTGCATGTTATCCTCCTTTCAGGAGAGGGATTCATTCAGATGCTTCTCTGTAGAGGGAAGAGACATGTTTCTTCTCAGGAAGAAACAGAAGCTGGCAGAAATAAGGGCTTCTGGAAACTGCATGCTGTGGCAAGCAGAAGAGAGTGAGAAAGTCGCTTGAATTATGTAGAAGTCTGCAGGTGGAGGAGAACTTGAGCTGCTGAGAAGAAATAGGGAGCAGAAGAAAATTTTCAGAGGTGTTGCAGAGGGAGCACAGAGAACTGGGCTTTATTTTCTGTGTCTTAGTCACTGAACAGGATGGAAGTAAAGAAGCAGTGAGTTGGGAGAGACATAACTGCATATAAATCCTGTGTATTTCTAATCTGTCTGTATTTTAAAAGCCAGGAATTCTAGTTAATACTTTAATAATCCTTGGCTTTTGAGAGTTTGAGAACAATTTATTCTTCTTTGGGGATTTCACTACAAAGAAAAAAAGTAGGCATAGGCTTAGTACAAAAGCATGGCTGACTTAAGGTCCTGCCTCAGGAGCTTCCTAAATTTCTATCATATTTGTTGATGTGCTATGATTTTAACAATAAATGCAACTCTTTCCTAAAGTGCAATATGTCAGTCTATGTACACTGTTCTGACTGAGGCCTTACCAATGTGCATAAAGTAGGAGAATGTGTAAACATCTGAATTATTACACAGATAGGAATAATGTGATCAGTAGTCTGTAAGTCTGTTCATAATGGCTTTTTGAGATATTTGTAGTCACTGTGAAAGCATAATGTCAGTACATTAGCAACCAGTCATTTGCCAAAAACTCCAGATCCTCTCTTGGAGAATTATCATGTTCTGGAGGGTTTATATCTTCTACCAGTACAGCTGGCTATATCTGTTCAGTGTAGTAATTTATAATTCTATCATTTGATCTATTCCTATGTCTTTGTTTTTATTTATTGCAGAATACAGGTAAACAATGATAACACAGAAATGAGTCAGAGTCAAGACAGGTTCCTTTTTGCCAAGAAGAACAGCTCTGCTCCTTGAAAATTTATTCGTCAGGTTTGTGTGTTACTGTGGTTCAGTCTTTACCCTTTTTCTGTGGTTTGCTCTTGGGAATGTCATAGGAAATAGTATTTAAAGCCACTATGATGTCATAAGTTGCCTGTTTCTTTTCTGAATTTGAGGCTACTGAATGCTACTGACCAATTGATGCAGTGACATCTGAGCCACACAGGCACTTTGGAAACTCCTGCACTCCAGTCACAGGCTTTTATAATTTTCAGCCATCCAGGCTTGTATTGCTTAGATGCCAGCCTCAGCTGTTTGATTCAAAATGTGTTTCCAATACACTCCTTTCAGGAAAGAGTTTTCCTAGCCACATTTAATTTCCCTTTTCAAGTTCTTGGTTATTTTTATCACATTGTCATGTGTTCTTCTCCTGGCTATTGCTGTTTCACTTATGTCTGACATGAATTTAGTTTGCTCAAACCTATATTTGCTCATCAACATGCAGCCAATCACTGTTAAATCGGGTAGCATGGTCTTTAGACACTGACTATCCTATATGATATTGACAAGCTTTTGTGTCTTTGATATACAGATTTGTTTCTCTCATATTCTGCTGCTTGATTTTCTTACTCACTTCATCTCATAGATGTAAGGATGTCACCAGATAAATAGGAGTTCTTCTGTACCTCACAATTAGCTCTCACCTGTGTAAGAACTAAATCAAATATACATTATTTCCTGTTTTTTTAAAACTTTTATATGAAATGTAGCAGTAATAATTTCCAAATTTAGCTTGTACAGCAATGCTTCTTCCTCGCTCCCCTCACTCTTCTCTAATCAAATTATTACCCTGTCAGAAGAGGAAACCAGCTCGATTTGATTGGATTTGTTCTTGAAAAATGTATGTAGACTCTTAGTCATATCCTTATTGTCTTCACAGTGTTCAAAAGTAGTTGTTGTCTTGGTTTTTTAATTTTAAAAAGATCTGTTTTTATTCTGAGGAATGAAGTCAGACTAACTGCTGTATAATTCTCCAGCTTCTTATTTTCTCTTCTTTTATAAGCAGGGTTTTTTATTTTTTCAACTCATTTGGTACCACAGCTGTCTTCCAAGAGTTTTCAAAGATAACCACTAAGAGTTTTTTGATTACATCAGCCAGTATGCTAGGATGAAGTTCATCAGATCACACTGATTTGTTATCTAAGTGCTTGCAACTCATGTCTTTCCTATTCCATATTGAGATCTTCTCCTTTTGTTGCTGATATTAATTATGCTAGGCACTTCTCCTTAATGGATGTTTTTACTGCAGATTGAAGCAAAAAAAGTCATTAAAAGCTTCATCCTTCTCTGTGTTATCTGTGCATAGCATTCCTTCTTGATTAGTTGCAGAACAATGCCTTCTTTGGTCTTCCTCTTATACTTAGAAACTGATTTCTTGCCATTCCTATGCCTTTTGCTAATTGCATCTCATTTGTGTCTTGACCTTTCAATTTTTTTCTTCTATGCCTAGGCTCTATTTTTCTCTTCAGTAATCTCTCCTAATTTTTAGTTTCTAAACACTTTCTTCTTCTATTTGAGGCTGATGAAGAACTAATAGTTTACCTAAGCTGATCGCCTACTAAACTTTCTACATTTTTCTGTTTAAATACTTATACTTTCAGGGGTATAACTTTGAAGAGTTGGCCGCTTTTCACATATTTCCATTTTCCTTAGTTTTATCTGCTAAAGGATCTACTCACTGCTGAATTTCCAAGCTTATTGAAGTTAACCTTTATGAGTAGATCAGTCTTCACAGTTCAGAGTGACTCAGGAAGTGTATTGGGTAATCATTTGTGACCTGGTAATATTTACATTATGTTTTATTTCTTTACAATGAAAATATTAGAAATAATGTTCTTTAAATGCCTTGCATTCATTCAAACTTGACATTTTTACAATGCCCTTCTTTTTGATTCCAGTTATTTCTACTGCCATGATTTTACTCTTTTTTTATGAAGTACCAAAACCATTAAATAAACTTTTTAAAAAGGATGTCACTAACTAGGACAAACCTAGGTGTTTTCCAGGTTCCATAAAGAATGTGAACAAATATTCTGCTATGGAAGACATTTTATGACATCATATCAGTTGTAAGGATAGAGGTGTGCTATTACATAACAAACAGACAAATAAACCAACAAAAATATTTTCTTTGTTTTCTTTTAGAATTATTTTCTTAAATTATATTTTCTCTATAAAATTCTGCTTTCATGTCCAGACATGGATATCTAAGACCATAATTGCCCAACTCAATGTTTGTGATCAACTTTGTCAGAAGGCTGACATATACATGTAATGGAAATAGGTTACACATAAATATATCCAGATTTTTGGAAATAATTTATTGAGTCTCTGCTACGTATTTCTGTATATCCAACCCTGCTCTGTAAAGGGGCTATACCAGGCTCAGAAAGTAATTAAAAAAGAGGAAATGCAGGACTTTTTCAACACACTATAGTGAGAAGAAAGGGTCAAGGGAGCAGATGTGATATCAAGGTTCTTCTTCCACAAGTGGCAAAATTTTCTATTGATACCTGGCTATCTTGTATTTTTAGAGATCTCCAAAGCAGAAAATTCTGCTGGAAATTCTAAAACAGACCATAAAATATTTTTTCATGTCAGGTGGTCACTTTCCTACACTACCTGATGAGTACTACAATGACAGGACCTTCTTTGAAGTGACTTTGCTGAGTTTTCCTTATTGCTACCTCGCAAAAGAAGGCCTCAGATATACAATCTATATTTGAAAGTTCAGGTTATATTTAAATAGAAACTACCATACTTAACATTTTAAAAAATTGAATTGGAAGAGTCTTTGATTCCAGGTCAAATTTCTTGCTGCCTTTTGTGAGTTAGAAGAAACTTCATCCAATTGCTCCTGATCTCCATGAAGACATCAAGACTTCTGTCCCTTCCCACAAAGATCTATCTGGGGCTGTTTCCTGTCCACCACTGCACTCTCTCTATTTCTCCTGCAAGATCCCTGCTTTGATTCCCTCGTGCTCCTTTTGCACAGTTTGGACCCTGGATCTTTCTCCCCCAGGTTCAGAGGTTTACCAGGAAAACAATCTCTCTTCCAAGGTTCAGTCTAACGCATTCACTTTTTTAACAAAATATAACTCGCAAATTGAGCTCAGACTAGTCAAACAATCTGTCACATTTTTCAAACTCCATCTCATTAAGAAATTATCAAGTCCTTATCAGTTCTATATATTCTGATTCTTGTCTGATTATAAAGTATAAATGCCTGCATGATATTGCTTGCAGAAGGAGAAAAAAAATCTGCAGTGAAACCATTCATTTTAGTGGACTCTTCATGTTGCAACACATGGAAAGAAATTAGGCCCCCTTAGAAAATCCTAGAAACCATTAAATAGTTAAGGTGTTTTATTTGTTTGTATATGCTTGCCACTTATTTTTGAAAGCAGATGTCTAGCATAAAACAAGGGTCTATAGAGGGCTATCAGTAGCATAGGAGCTACGTTTATCTGATACAAGCTGTGAGACAATCAAAGCAGAGAGGGAAGGGAAAGAAATCTATAAACACAAGGGATGGAATTAGGGCTGTGTGACTAAAAGTAAAGTGTTTTATCATAAGGCTTGTGGTGCAGCTTTTCAAAGCTCTGGAGAAAACAAGAAATATTTGGCTAGTAGGTTAACACTGAAATCTTTTTTATTTGTGAAGATTTCTGTGTGCAAAAAGGGATTATAGGCGGCTGAGAACACATAGATACTGCCATTTCCTCAAGGCATGGAAACCCCAGGTGAAATCTAAATGCTTGGGCAGAATGTGATCTTTTTCTGGAAACTGAAGATATCATCCATGTGAGGACTGGACAGCTGTCACCATAGTTTCACCTAGAAAGTAGCACAAATGGAAGTAGAAGCATTTTGCATGTAAGATATTTAAAAGAACAACGATGGTAGGCACAATAATTACTGCCTTCCTCCAGGAAGAGGTGAAAGGCAAGTGTGATGCCTCTCAGAAATGGGGACATCAACTGAGGAAGAAAATATATCCTTCCAGGATGCCTGTTTTTGTGTTTTAAATAGCATTACATGTGTGAAAAATGAGGATCTTTTGTCGAGAGACTACACCTAATTTCTCCTAAGGCCCACTTAGTTAAGGTATGAGGAGCCTCACTATCTACTGCTTTGATTTACCAGTCTTCTTCTTTAATTCCAAATTGTTCAATAATGCAGGTGAAGTCCTAAAGATACAAAAATATCTGAGAAAAGGTGAGGTGACTGAAAAGGTACAGGCTGGTGGGAGAACTAGCATTGTTAGCTGCCATGACTGCATTCACAAACCTTCATTTACCTGATTCTTAATTGTACCTAAAATTATATTGTTATTTCTGATGAACATTTTGCAGTTTGGAAAGTGTAGGTACCTGCAGGAGACATTCCTATTCATAGGTCTGCAGCAACTCATTTAAGAAAACTGTTTGTCCTTGTTTTTGAGGCCTCAGGGACTATCCAAATTGACATATCTAATAATTTTATCTTTTCTGTCAATCAAAATCAATTAACACCTATTTTACTTCATCATAGAACGCAGCTCCATACCAAGCATTGCAAACCTTGTTTTTCAGTTGTGTACAAAAAATAAATTAAGAAATGATTGGCTAAAGTAGTGCATTTCTCTTTCTTGAAACATGAAAGCAGCACTGAATATATTCATATTAGCAAGAAGAACGTTTTAAGGGGAGCCCTGTATGAGAAAGCTCGTTTGACACTTTTTTCCTCCAATAGGTCTGATTATTTATGTTTAATTAACATGGGCTAAGTGACAATTAAAAATTAAAACTGCATACATTTAACAGCACTAGCTTAAAGAAATAGAATTAAATAACATTTTTTTAACTGACATTATTGTTGATAAAATAATACTTAAAATACCTGAAAACTAGCATGTACTACTTTCACAGAGGAAAAAATGCTGTGGTATGATCTCATTGAGTCATTTACAATTTATAGACTTCATTTTTAACTGAAAAAGAAAAAAATAAGCTTCTTACTATTTGCTGCTGAAAACTGTTGTTCCTCACCTTAGTTCTAGCAACTTTTTGAGGAATGCTTGTTCCAAACAGTGGATAGAATGAACATTATCTTTACATAAATATTTAAATATATCTTAATGCTTAAAATTTCATAGGTCTGTGGTAAACAAAAAAAAAACCTCAGCTATGTTAGACAAAATATTTCACAAACCAGAATACTTTTCTCATTTAATTGCAATGACAGGTTTCAGCACAATAAACATTGAGTACTTCAATTGTGATGTTCTAATAAATATTCTAATATATTGTTTCTTATCATTGGTACTTCTACTCCATGGGAGTAAATCATAGCATCTAGTGATGCACAGTGGAATTAGAAATTGTGCCACATTGTATTCTTTCATACTAAAAATAACCTACTTTACCTTCACTTCTTAGCTATTATGAATTTTATCTTCTTCATTTTGTGTGAGATATCTCAGTGTTGTAAATTTATAAATGCAGATTTTATTTCACTTCTCTAACTGATTTTTCAATTCTAGAAATAGTGTCGTGTGCAAAATACGTATATATGGTATAAGAACAACAATTTTGCATTACAAAAATAGAAATTGCTAGCACAAGACAAACTAATCAAATACCTTTCTAGTAAATTCTGTTACTCTGAAAATATTTACAATCCCTTTGAGCTTCTTCCTCGCGGATCATATCCCCTCCAAAGAGATTTTGGCAAAAGATAAATCTTTGGGGTTTAAAAACAGGCTTTGTTCTTAGGATGTTATTTATTTTTACTTCCCTTAACAGCAACGGACTTCCAGAAAAACTTAAGTACACTTCAACCAGCAATCTCATATGTTAAAACTTTACCTGTGTGTATATTTGAATAACAGGCTGCTTTTAAGGGTTGTGAACAGTAAAAATCAATTTTAGTTATATAAAGAAGTGACTGTTTAATTCTGTCTAAGAATAAGAAAGTTGCATCCTTTGCACTTTTTTAATAGATTAATAACATCATAATGAAGCTTGAATTGATTATTTTTATCCAAATCAGAGATTACATTGTGTTTGAGAAGGCTTCATATTTTTTCTCCATTGCTGACATATGTCACAGCATCAGTGACAGCAGGTTGAGTTAGGATAGCATATTTGTGTCATTCGTGTAATCAAGGTGCCTATAAGGATTTTGTTCCATGGCAATTTCCAAGAAAAATCTACTGTAGATACCAGACTTTGCAAAATGGGATGAACCTAGCTTTACTTTTGGACATAAAGTGGGGCTCATTAAATAGGGAAAAAACTGAGAAAACATAACTTTCAACATCTCTGTGAGATTTCTCATTCAAAAAAAAAAGTTTCTCTTCAGAAATACATATTAGGATTAGAAATGCTTTTCTAGTTACTTTCAGGGTTCATCTTGTGCCCCACTTCTTTTCTAGCAGCTGAGCTCATGGAGTTAAGTCTCCTGTCGTAAACAGTGCATTTCTGTTGCTGAGCATTTGTGCACTGTAAGTCCTACTGCCTTCATACAAATTGGAAAATACAATCTTAATGACATAATCTCAAGGATTAAAAACGGGGACTGAGGCAGCTGCACATGATATTTGAATGTTTTATTTCAAGCTTTTTCTTATTTTATATTTTTTATTATTTCCTTCATTTATGTTCATGGTTCTGAAGAAACAAACGCTTTCCATGAGTCAAACTTGCTGTGAATGAGGCTGGAGAGGGTATGAAAAGCAACAACTGCTAAAAATCCTGGATACTTGTCAAAAAGCAGTGGATAGAAAAAACTTGGAAATACCCCAGATTTTTTCTTGGAAAACAATTGCTTGGCCTTGAAATAAGATAAAATCAGTCTTTGAAATGTCTTTTTTGAAAAACTAGGTCTTATAAAAGAAGTGAATTTAATATGATGAGTAATTCCAGCTGAGAAGAAAGGATTCTGTTTTCCCCGCATATTCTTGGTTCTGGAGTTTGTTAAATTTGTCTGTACTGTAAATAATGTTCACAAAAGTATGTTTGTTTTGAAAATGTTTATATTTGTCTATCTTTTCTCTGTTGGTGAGCAATGGTTGTATTGTTTATCAGTCTTTACTTACCACTGAAGTATGCTTGCATTATCATAATTTAAGTATGGAAAACTAAGGCTTTAGTCTTCCTGAGCTTGAGGAGCCATTGATCAAGCTAATAAGGCAAAATAGTCTGCAAATTTTTAGCCAAATGTTATCTGATGCTTTTTTCCCAGGTTTCTTATGATATAGACTTTAAAATTGTGGCTGGCATTAAAATGATGGCATAAAAGATAGAATCAACAATTTTTATTTCTGAGAAATTTGACAATTTACTTTTTGTTTTTGATATGCTACCGTATCACCAAATATCTGGTAGCTGTTGATAGGTATTGTGCATTTAACACTTGCAGGTATGTCTGAATTATTTGGAAGAAAATTTATTTTTCATGGTCTTAACAAGACTTTTTTAGATACCAGGAACTTTGAGTCTTCATGGCAGTTAAACAGGTATTTAAAATAGAGGAAATAAGGCATAAGATTCAATTTGAATTTTTAAAAAATTCCTAGATCAGATAATTATTTAAATATCACAGAAATTTGGCAAAGAAAGGGAAAACTGACCATTTGGAATTGCTGAAGTTATCAATAATAAAGAAAATACAAACAAACTCCTTAAATAGACAAAAAACCACACAGTAAATAATAAAAGTACTCTGGAAATGCATATACATATAACAGATTAATTAGTACATTTTTAAAAATTTAAACATTTTGTTCCAGCTAAAGTAGTGGATTGACCTTGGCTGGCTGCCAGGTGCACACAAAGCCACTGTACTATTCCTCTTCCATCAAGGGGACAGGCGAGAAAATACAATGAAAAGTTGTGGGTCAAGAAAAGGACAGGGAAACCACTTACCAACTACCATCATGGGCCAAACAGATTCACCTTGGGTAAATTTATTTAATTTATTGCCAATTAATTGTAACAGAGTGAGATAGTGAGAAATAAAACAAAATTAAAACCGCCTTCACCCTGCCCCTCTCTTCTTACCAGGCTCAGTTTTACTTCTCGCTCTTCTACTTTTCTACCTTCTTCTCGTGAGTGGTGCAGGTTCATGGGAAATAGGATTTTTGATCAGTTCATTAAGCGTTGTCTTTGCTGTTCCTTCCTCCTCACACACAGTCCTCCAGCTCCATTGTAGCTTCCCACTCATGGGACACAATCCTTCACAAAATGCTTCAGTGTGCATCTTTGCCACAGGCTCCAGTTCTTCAAGAACTGGTCTGAGATGTGGTACAGTCTTTCAGGAATGCGCTAGTCCAGTGTGAGTCCTCCATGGGACCAGTGGTCCTGCCAGGAGTCTGCTACTGCGTGGGCTCTCCACAGGCTGTAGCTTTCCTCAGGGCATATCCACCTGCTTCATCAGTGGGTCCCCAATGGCCTGCAGAGTGGCTATGTGCTCTACCATGGTCCTCCATGGGCTACAAGGGGATGGCCTGTCTCATCACAGTCTTGGTTCTGCAGATTTGTTTCTCTCACATATTCTCAATCCTCTCTCCCAACTGCTGTTGCACAGCATTTTTTTACCCTTTCTTAAATATGCTGTCACTGAGGTGAAAGCACCATCATTGGTTGGCTCAGCTTTGGCCAGCAGCAGGTCCCTCTTGGACTCTGCTGGAACTCTGGTATGGAAGTGTCCAACATGGGAACAGATTCTGATATCTTCTTGCAGATGCCACCCCTGCAGTCCCTCCCACCCTCCTGCTACCAAAACCTTGCCACACAAGCCAAATATAATAAAATATTTAAATTAATTATTTCTTTCTCAGTGGACAAGACCTTCCTTGTACCTTCTCTTGCATGATTTAATATGATTGCTATATTATCGTTTGTCACAAAATACTATTTTTTCTACCAACACAATCTTTGTAAGAAATCAGCATGGAGAAGGAAATCCATGTTCAAATATAAATATCTATTTAAAGAGAAATATTCTTTTGAATCTGTGTTGATGCTTTTAAAAAATTTAAAGTTCAGGACTGAGTTTTGAAGTTATTGTAGTCATTTAAGTCTCTTTCTGCTTTGTATCACTCTTGGCTATAAATAGCATTCCAACCACATTTACAATTATTGCTTAAAGCTGATCATCTCTATTCACCAAAATAAAGAATCAGATTACTTTCATTTATGATAAAACACCTGAATTCAAAAGTTAATAAATTAATATAGGACCAAATATAATTTTTGGTTGTCCCATAAATAAAGTATATTTTCTAGGTGTATTTATAACTATAATATTTCCATGGCATTGCTGTTTCTACACAAGCCTCCTCTAAACTTTATTGACAATGTTTTAAAAACACTCTTTGCTCCACCTTGCTTAGACTGCCATTCTTATCCATTACTGGTAACTTACAGGTATAGTAAGTTAAAACATATCGCTACAGGAAAAGGTCAGTAGTGTTACCTGACATAACATTTTCTCCTTGTTTTCTGAATTTTTTTTCCTCATGTACACATTATATTTTGGTTTGCTGAACATATTGCACATACGCATCACCGAGTGTCAGTTGCTCAGGAATAATTGACAGCTGAAATGTACCACAAACAGACCTTGAAGTAGTTTGCAGTGTAAGTTATGTTTTTAAGATGTAGGTATTTAAGTGGGAGCTGTGATAAGTCTGTGAAAGACAAGTTAATCTTTTTTTTATTATTTTTTTTGTTCTGCTTCAATACATCTTGTCTTCTACTTTTAGGTGTTACAGCTTATTATTTTAGCAACTGGTCCATGGCTTTTCTCCATATTTCTGACCGTGAGATGCAATAGCATTCAATCAGTGTATTTACTCTGTCATGGTGACTGTGGTTGCAGAGGTGTTCATTGGCTGTAAGTTTCAAGCGCTTATAACTTTGAAACAGTTACCCTGTGGGTTGACATTTTATGTATTCATTGTTAGTTCATAGGTAAGATTGCTCAAAATTGTGATGAGTTAGAATAACTTTTTGCTTAGAATTCCATAACCTTGCACACTTTAAAGCCTTTCCTCCTTACAACCTCATATACAGTAGCACATAAAAGATAATACATTTGCTATAGTTTTATCCTGTGATAGATAAGGTGTTTTTCCTACATGTAGAAATACTATAGTTGAAAGAGAGAGAATAGTTGTAATGTGCTTTAGTGGATGAATTATTATAATAGAATGGGAAAAGAAAAAGTATTCAAATAAAATTGCAGGAAAGAGAAGCAAACAAAAAAAATTGACTCCTGCCGCTGCGGTAATAAGGAGTAAGAAAAAGCAGGCTGAGAATACAGCCATTTTAAATATTGCTCTGATTGAGTGTCTGGATGATCAATCAGGTGTACACAGACTGAATCATCATGATTGGTTGAAGGTTTGAGGAAGGGAACCAAAAGCGTGAAGACAAGAAAGTGAATGGGAGACTTTCACTGTGTTAAATCACATGACTCCCACTATTCTGTATTCACACTCCCTCTCATTAGCTTTAATGTGTATATTTTGGAAAAAGTGACATGAGGTTGAAAGTAGTGACAATTCCATTTTAAATTTGGGGAAATAAATCAGATAAAGGTAAGTAACTTGAGTTTTCTGATTTCTGCCTGAATCTCAGAAACACCTTTAAAGCCTTTGTCTCATCCCATAAGCATTTTATTTTTAAAGCTTTTAGCAGAAAGGCTTTCTGAATGCTTAAGAAGCCTTGTTCACCATTCAAATGTGCAAGGTCGTAGCAGTGGGAATCAGTGCCCTTCCTTCACTTTCTTGGGTTTTTTGGGGGTTTTGGTTGGTTTTGTTTTTTGTTTTTTTGTTTGTTTGGGGGTGGTTTTTTGGGGGTTTTTGTTGGTTTTTTTCTTTCTTTCTTTCTTTCTTTTCTTTTCTTTTCTTTTCTTTTCTTTTTTTCCTTTTTTTTTTTTAAATTATTATTAAACAGGCCACTACAACCAGCATTCAAAACGTCAGGGAGAGAAAAGTGTTTGCAGCCTATAGCCGCATGTTAACCAAAATGCTGTCTACTGAGGGGCAAGATGGAGTTATGAATCCTCATAGGTTAAGAGTGGGGCTGAGCCTCGGTGTTTTCTGTGATTGAACAGAGAAGTTCAACAACTTTTTCTAAGCTTTAAAGAAGGGAATACTCTTTATAAAAGACTATCAGAATCTAATTCTGGGATCAGGTTTTGGAATATGAATCTCAACGGGATTTAAAGTACTAACCTGAGTATAGTGGTAATTCTGGAGACATTTTTTTCTTTCTTTGGTCTTTCTTATTTTAATGGCACCATATTCTAGCACTGTTTAATACCTCTGACTTACTTAATTCTTCACAGTTACTACACAGATTTTTTGATGCTTTGTTCAGATCATTGACTAGTCTTTGGGCCAAAGCTTTATGGTTTGTTGCACCAAAGCTTTATGGTTCGTTGCTGACGCATTTGGAACAAAAAGAATGTGTTCTACTATAATTCTGTTTCTTCTTTTAGAAAGGAATTTCTTTTTGTACATTGTAAACATATAGTACCAATCAAATTCTGTAATCTTCTTTTGAATTTCTAGAAATGGACTTTATCTAGCACTTAACTTACTGGTATGTAAAGAAATATTAGGAACTGGACCCTGAAAGTTTGACTTCCTCCTTTCTCTTCAGTCTGACTTTGTCTATAAGCAATTTAGCTTGTCTATAAGCAATTTAGCTTGTGAAGTTATGTGAAGTTTGAACTAGAAATCAGACCTTTGTTCCAAAGGTATTCTAACAGATGCTGCTGACTCTGTTTTAACTTAGCTAGTCTCCAGCTGATTCCTTCTGTCATTTCTACTGTCTCACTGAAATCCCCTGCAAGATGAAGGAAACAGCCGAGTGACAGCAACATCCGTGACAGTCAGTATCCAGAAAACAGATGTGAGGTGAAACCTCTTCACTGTGTTCTCAGAAACTCCTAGCTGTGAAATGCATCTTGTGACTATGCTCTTCCAATTCATGGTAACAGAACCTGTTCAAGGTTAAAAGGTACATACCTGTAAGCCAGAGCTTGTTCTTGGATTTGGCTCTGGCTCTGTGCAAGAGGCAAATACCAGATGCTACAGCCTTATGATGCTGCACATGAAAAGCTAGCATGGCACGGTAAGCAGCAGTAAAAGGTAATTCATATGGCTGCATGCAGAACAGAACCACCTTTATATCACTGAGAGGTACAGCAGCTGTTTCTTAGGTCAGTGTTCAATTCCATGGTTCCTTTTTGACAGTGAACAAAAACTTTGCTATGTGTAAGAGAGTATCTTTTTTGTTTTGTTTTGCTTTCAGAAAAAAAAATTTGTAAAACTCTTTTAGAGCTAAAATCTGATGCAATCAAAGGAAAGAATAGTTAGGTCCAAGGACTTATCACCCATTATCAAGTTCAATACCATCATCATAGGAAAAGCCTTGTGGTTTAGAATTAGGGGATTAAAGCAGAGTAGGGAAGAAATTTCAGATTGTGCTAGTCAATGTCTATCAACATTTAGGTTTTGCACCACGTCCTTCATGAAGCTTTGTATTTTTACCAAATATTGGTCTCAGGCTTGAGACACTGTTCATAATAACTTTGACCTGGTATAAAATTAAAAGTGTCTGATGGCTGGTATGGCCTAGAAAATTAACCACTTGTTGTCATTCTGTTTTAACACAGCCTCGAATGTTAAACTGTATCCTAATTTTGGCTGTTAATGTGGAAATTCTTTCCCTGATAATGTTAAATGAACAAAGAATATTTAAGAGTTCCTTTCTGTAGTGATAAATGCTTTCCTCTACGGTGGCATCTGCCAAGGTTGTCATGTATGGACCCCATATTTCAACACTGGACAGATTGGAAATGGTGTCCTGACCGCATCCCTAGAAGCACTTTGTGTTATCAGCCATAATATCTGGCAACTTTTTATTTTAATAATTTGAAGCAATATAAATCTATCTCATTTGTTCATGTGTTCAAATCTCATGTATTATTAACTTTCATTGCCTTCATTCTCTGTTTGAATATTGTTTCCAAATCAATCCTTCAGTAAAAAAAAGGGAGGAGATTTGGAAAACCAGAGGTCCGGCTTTCTTGTAGGTTTTAATTCCATTCACATACATTTTATTAATTTTATAAATAAAGCTGGAAGTTATTTTCTTGCATTTATTTACAATAAGGAGCTCTATCACTAGCTCACTTTTATCAAGCATATTTTTTGTGTGATTCACAGAATTGTAATAGAAATGTAAAATCTACTATGTGTGGAGATTGGAAGAGTATGCCTGGGTGTAGAAGCAACAGAAAAAGGGAAGCATGGCTAAGAATGGCAGCAGGAGACAATGCCTAAAGCAGCAGGTCATCAAGATCACAAGCTGGCATGTAACACTGAAACACTCATGGAAAAACACAAGACTGCCTCCACGTGATGAAAGTCAAAGTCAGACTTTTGGACACAGGCTATCCTAACATATTGGTGGAAAGGGAAAGGACTGGAGCTGGAGCCCTGACTATTCCCTCTGTCCCTAGGAAAGAAAAAAAAAGAGAAATTCAAATGAGACTGAAAAGTAAGGCAGGATGGAAAGTAGACTGTGATCACTGTGAGCACCTCGAAGGTACAATAGGAATATCCAAATGCAACAATAGCCAACCTAAGAAGAAACTACAAAATACAGGCTGGACTAGGGTGGTCCAAAAATATACCTTTGCTATGAGTTTCAGCTAGAGCTCTTGGACATGGCTGTACTGCTGCCTGTGAGCCTTGGCAAGCAAGTGTGATGGGAATCGGTTTTCTTTTTCAAGATCCAACTCCCCTTCTACAGGGTCATTTTCCTCAATTTGTTGGTGCAAATGTGAGATGTTGAAAAGTGTATAGCAGAGTTTGATGAGTGTTTTCAGGGGGTAGAACCCAACGGAATCCTTACAGCCTCCTTGCAGTTGTTAAGAGCAGCAGTGGGATCTACAAGCTGAGGCTGCTCCTAGCTGGAAGACTTATACATGCGATATGAATAGAGATGGTAATTTGGATTATCTCTTTGTCCCCCTTAAACATCAGTGAATATAGACTCCTTGAAATAAAGCAAAGGCATTATGCTTTGCATTATAATACCTTTTCTTCCGTTTTAAACAGAAGACTTTATTTTATACATTACTGAGATCCTATTGTAAGAAAAAGGCTAATTTAGCTTTGCAACTTCTGACTCTTTTTAGATGTTAACCTTTTGAAAAGGAAGCAGCTTGACTATCCTTTTTGAATTGTTATCCATGAAAAATTGTGTGTGGGAGTTGCTAATCTATTGAGAAAAATCTATTGCTGATATCCTCAGCACTTCAGTATCTAGTTGTCAGTTTTGCACTTTTCCTACAGTTACCGTTTTATCCACAATAACTACATGCCATTATTTTTCTGGCCTCCTGTATTTTATCTGTTGTAAATTCCTTTATTCATTTTTATCTTTCATCTTCAGAATGTCATGTTTTATTTCTCTAATTCTCAGTAATATTTTGCCATTGCCACACCATGTAGTCATTTATTCTTTACTATAAATAACCTTCCAATTGCATCTTGGAAGTCCTGTGGAGATGCATCCCTTGCAATTATACCCTTCTTGTAGAGAGATAGCTGTTCCTCTCAGGCAAAATGTACAAAAGATTCTAATATAAATATAATGTGATACACATTTTAATTTGTCTTTGAGCTCAATAGGGGCCGTTAGCCTACATCCTTTGTATAAAAAGCAGTGGTACCAGACAGTTTAATCGGTTACAAAAGACGATAGCCTGGCACGAATACTTATTTCAGGCTAGGCTGCTGAATGCTTGTAAGCAGCAAATAAGTAGGATAGGCATGGTTATCTACTATTTTACCTTATCTACATTCCAAAAATATTGATCCTAATCTCTCAGAGCCTGTAGTCTCCTTCACTTCAGTGAAATAATGCTGTTTATCTCTAGCTTGCTTCAGATTAGGGGTCAGGGAGCATCAAGATCCTCTTCCAACCGTTCCAGGAAGACAGTTACACAACTGCCAGACCTTGGACCACAGCTCTGAGTGCAAACAACAGAATTAATCCAGAAGGGAAGAAAAACACCACTGGTGGTGATGGAACAGCTCAGCAATGGTGATTCCACACCACATGATACTGGCGCAACCCTCCTGGCACATTAAAGGCCTGAACCCAGAGCAGGTCAAGAGGGAAGATGCACCTCCCCAGCTATGGGACTGCCCTACGGTCCCTTTCCATGGGTGGAGGAGGCAGCGAGAGTGTCCATGCCTGGCTAATGTGTGTATTGGCTGAGAGGCTGCTCCCATGTAAAGGGGCTGTGGGTGGATCTGATCAGACTGTGAAACACCAGGGAAGGTAAAAGATTGATACAATTTTCACTGAGGCCCTGAGTAGACAAGGCTGAAACCCTCGCTGCACAGGAGGTTGCAGCCAATGTTTCTGCTCAATTGAATCCAAGCTCTAAGGCTGAGGCCATTGACTCCTAACTGAAGGCATCTCCTCCCTTGCAGATTTGAAACTGCAGAGTGTAAACAGCGTCCTGGTAGCAGGCAAAGGGCAGAGAGTTGTGTCCTGGCATGTATCCGAGCCAACCATGGGTCTGCAGCAAGAATAAGCAGCAGGAGATAGCAGTGGGGAGACTCCTTGCAAGGGACAGAAATCCGTGTTTAGTGTTCTGACTTCCTGCCTCTGTGGGGATCCGGTAGTGCTGGGAATAGACAGGATTCACCCGTTAAAGTGGAGTGGGAGTGTCTTCACCAATAGGAGGACCAAACTGCTGAGGAGAGCTTTAAACGAAGAATGATGGCAGAGGGTGAATACAACAAGCAGTTAAATGTGGTAGCAATGAATGGAATGGCAAGCAGAGACACCTAAGGAAATAAAGGGTGATAATACACCAGCCTTAAGTGTGTGTACAAAAAATGAATACAGCCTGAGAAACATGCAGAAAGGGCAAATGCTCCATGAGTGGTCACAAAACTACAACGTTGTTGGAGTAACTGAGAAGTCTTAGGACAGCTTGCAGAAATGGAGTACTTCTGTGAATGGAAATAAAGGAAAAGCAAGAAAGATGGTGAGGAAGGTTTCCCCCTGTGGTAAAGAGAACTTGGGTGTGTCAACTCATCCATGAGATGGACGATAGACTCATTAATGGTTTATGGTTCATTAATTAAGGAGAGGCCAATGAGGGTGATAACATGATGGAACTGTTTCAGATCACCAGATCAGAGTGAGAAAGTGTGCAAAGACTTCGACATATGACATAAGGAAGTCATGGGATGACAGATTGATGCTCTCGGAGGACTTGAACCTCTCTGACATCTGTTAGAAGGGCAACACAGTGGAGATTTGTGGAGGATGCCGGGGATAGTTTACTAATACAGGTATTGAAGAGACCAAACAGAGATAATGCACTTCTGCGTCTTCTCTTCACTGGCAATGGAAAAGCTGCTTGGATTGGGCAATTGATCACAGCTTTTACAGTAGTAAAAACTGAAACTGAAGTGGCTGTGAAGTTGAAGATACTGAGAGAGTAGCAGAATATGTATCTGGGGCATTAAGCAAACAGACTTCAGCTTGCTGAAGGAATGGATAGATCAGCTGATCCAAGTTTTGTGGGAAAGTGAGCCTAGATGAGTTTATCTAGAGTATGTAGTAGATTATCTAATACATAAAAATGAATGTTAACTAAGTTGACTTCAGAAAAGCTTTTGATACTGACTCCTACTGTCTCTGAATAGGCAGACATCTAGCTGGCTAAGCACTAGCTCTGTGTCTGGGCTCAGAGGGTTGTGGTTAATGCATCACAATCTACCTGAAGACCTGTGACAAAGTGGTGGAGGTCTGTATGAAATGGAGCACAGCAGGGATCTAAATTGAGACCTGACCTGTTTAACTACTTTATCAATGATCTGGAGGAGCTAACGGAGGATATTTTCATCAATTTTGTAGATGATAGTACTTTAGCAGGATGAGTCAATATGCAGGAAATAAGAGATGTCATCCAGAGGGACCTAGTGAGACTGTAGGAATGGCAGAAAAGTCACATGAAATGCAATAATGACAAATACCATTGTCTGTCCCTAGGCAGGAAGCACCAGTGCAAGGACACAGACTGGGGCCTGATTAGGGGCATCTCTGCAGGAAAAGACCTCTGAGCCCTGGCAGACACAAGCTGATCAGGAGCAAGCAATGTGCCTGCCCCAGCTGTGAAAATGACCAACAGCACCCCAGGAAATAGTCATGGTGACAAAGTCGAAACATTGAAGGGAGGCACTATGCTTCCCTGTTCAGCATTCATGAGATCCCATCTGGATACTCCGCTCAGTTTTGGGGCCTTCTGGTATAGAAAGACACTGACCAGCTGCAGAAAGACCTATAAAGGACCAAACTACTCATAACTGGAGGATCTGACCTATGAGGAGAAGATGAGAGAATGGGCTTGTTCAGCCCGGAAAGTCACAGTCTCGGGGCAACCCAGTAGAGCTTGCCCCTACCTGAGAGGAGGTAAGTAAAAAGATGAAACAGGCTCTTTCAGCAGTACATGGTAGGAAGATGAGCTGATGAACATAAGTTGAAACGTGAGTTTTACTCAGCATATAAGGAAAACTTTCTCACCCTGAGGAGAGCCAAGCAGCAGAAAAGTCTGCCCAGAGGCCTTGCAGTCTCTGTCCTTCAAGGTTTCCGAAATCCAACTAGACAAAACCCCAAACAACCTGGTCTGACCTCTTTTTTTGAGCAGGAAGCTGAAATAGAGATTTCCTGAAATCCATTTCAGCCTGAATTATTCTTTGATTCAAATTACCCAGTAAACTGGAGCTACTGGATGGCATTTCCTGCCATCTGTGTTCTGCTAGCAGAACAGTCACCAGCAGAGCAGAGACCACCATTTTGCTGTTCCTAAGATTGTTTTTTTATTAGGGATGTGATGGATCCACTTTATTTGGAAGATCAAAAGAAAAACTGAAAAGCTATTCTTTGACAAATACCCATATGAAGAATTAATATTCTCAGGATGTTGAATTGTGCTACAGCAGGGAGATTTGGCAGGCAGCTAACAAGTTAAAATGGCTAAGGCTGCTGACATGGTAGCCAGAACAATGATCTGTGGTAAATGCAGCACTAATAATACATTTGCCTGGCAACTAATGAAATACTTTCAATTACTTCATTAATGTACGGAGAATTGTTAATTGTTCTTTGTCACCTTTAAGTTTCAACTCAGATTTCGTTGCAAGTCTTGCTCTATTTAAGGATTTAGTTAGTCTTCCCTCTTGAAAAAAAACCCACTATGTAATAAGCAAACAACCCCCTCCTTCTAGATCTGCTTTCATTCTAACAAACATACAAACTGTGGCTCATTGATAAAGCACACTGGAATTTACAATGCTTGGTGATTACAAAGCTAAACAAAACAAAGGGACACAAAGTGTCTTCACACTGTGTCTTTCAAACAGATGTTTTTTAAAAAATATTGTGGTAGATATTCACAACCGGAACACTATTTTTCTTTGAAAAGACATGGAAGAGAGTAAGGAAAATCAGTACTACATTCTGTTCTAGAAAACTGTCAGAAATGAAGTCTTAACACTTCTCTAGACCATGAGTATGTTACTTGTTATCATCCTCCACACAGTTTCAAAGATTTGGAATATAGACCATAATGTATTTTCTTCCTTTCTCAGCCACCAGCATTTACATTAGCAAGCTTTTCTCTGAACTCATGAATTCTTTTAAAAGTCAGAGCTGAGAATAACCAAAACTTGCAAAAAAGCACAGAACACCATGAGGTTCACAGAGAACTGATATTGGCACTGATTTTCATTTTGTAGGCATGGTTACATTTCAGTAGTGAGCTGAATAAGTGCATAAAATTATTTATGAAATATTGATTGAAAATACTTAAATTTGTATTAAATTGCATCTCATTTGAATTTAAAAGATGTTTCAAAATAGGAATCTGACACTTGTGGATTTTCTACAAATTGTAATATAAACTTAAGCTGGCCTTAAAGTTTTTACATTTCTACCTATACCTTTATACTTATACTCTTAAAATATAGAATGTTTTGCTCCATGATGTTGTTGGATGAGGATCCACGTATAAGTACAATGTAGTGAACTAAACCCAAGCTAGTCAATTTACTAGTCATTTGATGTATTTTTTTTTTGTCATTTGATGGTTTTGTTTGCTTTGGATTTTTAATTTGGAAGGGTTTTTTGGAGACAATTTATCTACTGACATGTTCTTTACTTACATCTACTAGCAAATACAATTCTTTATTTCAGAAATATCTACCACATTATTTGGGCTATACTGCTACTCTTTTATCAAATGTAGAATGAACTATTTTCAGTTGCAGTATTAACAATGAGTTGTTATCTTGCTTCCTCACATCTTGTGCAGAATTAAATACTCTTAAAGGCAATATTCCAGCTGTCCTGGAATAAGTTCAGTTACTGCAACTCCTTTGGCATTTCTCTTCGGAAACTTAATTTTTTCCATTTCAAAAGAATTTTAGTTTCTTAAACAATTATTTAAAATATAGACACAAGTATAAAAGCATCTGTGCATTAGTGCACTTGAGTTTCAACTTGCTGTAACCTGGTAGTCGATGCACAGGCTGTGCACAGATAGTGTGCACATTTTCAAGACTGCCAGATACTAGAATTGGCAGAATGTTCAGCACTAGCTTCAGCATTTAAAAGAAGCATTGCATGACTAATGAGAATAGGGGAACAGTGCTAAAAGTAGAGATTAGCACCAAGGGAGACAGAAGAGAACGGTTTCTTGGCAACAGGACCAGAATCAGTGGTATGCTAGCTGGAATTTCTGCAGATTAAATTTCCAAGGTACCCTTTCAGTTGTCTTTTGAAGGTAAAACAGGAATTTTTTCTATTTTGTAGTGAGGTTATTGGCAAATTCAGCATTTTTTACAGCTTTAATTCTTTCTCATTTGGAAATCAATCCTACAAAACCAGAGACTTTCTATCATTTATCAAAACAAAAAAAATATGGAAACAACAGAGTCAAATAATTGATATTACTGAAGTGTAGCTGTATATTTTTAGAGGAAAAAAAAATGCCATTTATTGTCTTTCCAATCTTTATGGCATATGAACAGCTTTGAAACAGTGGAGATACTTAGTGTGAAGGAGGCTTAGTTTTGTGTACTTTATTCTTTTCTCCAGAAAAACTATTTTGAGTGGCAAAATAATAGGATTAAAATAATATACCTTTTGAGTACCAGTCCAGCACTGAAAAGTTTGTTGAACATATAGAGCCTCCAAAAGACTACAGGGAAGGCACAAAACTTGGATTTAATACTGCGTTTTTATGACAGGAAAAACGTCAGAACAAAGCGAATGATGAGAGATCTGATGAATATGGATGCAATGTAAGCTTTTTTTTTTTCAAAATCCTGGAATTCAGAAAAGAATATATTGAATTTTGTTTTGATTTAGAAAATCTGAGTGGAAGAGTAATTTTTGAGGAAAAATGTTTATATTTTTATCCATTCATCTATTTTTGTAGAATCTGAGACATCTGAGCATCCTTTCATACCACAAATCTCAAACAATCCTATGGCAACAGGACCAAGGAAAATAAAACTTCTGACATATCAAAACCAGAAAAGATGTGGGAGGAAACCCTCCCAAAATTACTGTTAAATAAACCCCAGCCTCTTCTGGCTTCATTTTTACATCATAAAGAAGCCTCTTGAGCTATCACTTTTTAAAGAATTATCTAGAAGTGAGCAAAGAACAATCAACATTAGTTGCTGCTGCCATTACAGCTCTGAAAACTGATTCAGTTCACACTACTTGCAAGAAAATGTGTACCAAATTAGTATGTAACCAGTTGCAATTGGAATCAATTTAATCAATCTCTCAAGATAGCAATTTGACTTAAAAATCAGTTTCACCTGCTAAGGTCATTAATGAGGTGAATCTCATCATTATTCATTAGACATCATTCACCATATTCCATAAGATCTCTTATAATGTTAAATGGGTGATCAGACTCCAGTGGAAGATATTTCCTGTGGAAGAATCGTTATGATTCATTTCTCTTTCTATCTTTTCATTATGCCTTCTGTCCACTAACATGTGTGAGGCTCCCCTCCTTGTTAATGCCTTTTTCATTGTTCATACAGTATGCTGAAAGAAACGCTATTCCCAACCACTGAAAAGACAATAAAAGCTTTCTCCCCAACGCTCCCCTCCCTCAAGCAATCAGACACAGATTCCCTCTCAATACCTAAAAAATCCAAGCAGCCTTTGTTTGACTGCTACAAGCCCAATTATATATCCAAAGTCAATGGACATATCTAATGTCAATGATTCACTGATAACCTTAACCACTTTGAAAATATTATCCAAAACAGATATTTAAGCGTTATGAAGCTTTCTGAGGTATCAGCTTGAGTCTGTAATACTTAACCCTCATGACAGACCAGTTGTAAAGCCCTAAGGTAATTTTCAAGTGTTTCACTTGTTTCAAAAGGTATTTCACAGAATCAATAACTATCCTGAGTTGGATGGGACCCGCAGGAATCATCAAGTCCAGCTCCTGGCTACGCACAGAACCACCCCAAGAGTCACACCATCTGTGCAAGAGTGTTGTCCAGATGCTTCTTGAACTCTGTCAGTCTTGGTGCTGCACCATTTCCTCAGGGAGCCTTTTCTGGTGCCCAACCAATTTCTGGGTGAAAAACCGTTTCCTATTATCCAACCTAAACCTATCCTGACACATCTTCATTCCCTTTCCTTGAGTCCTATCACTGGTCAGCAGAGAGAATAGAAAAGTGCCTGCCTCTCCACTTCCACTTTTGAGGAAACTGTGGACTAGGATGAGGTCTTCCCTCAGTCCGTTCTTCTCCAGGCTGAACAAGCCAAGTGGTCTAAGCCAATCCCCGTATGGCTTCTCCTGCTGTAGGGGGTCAGGGCTTCTGGCAGGCCTGCTTCCAGATACCCTTTCTCTGGCCATTGGAGCAGCTCAAGGCACCTGTGTCATGCCAAAATGAGTTTGAAATGTGAAGGCTGACTGGCAAAGTAGTTGTCGAAGTAAATGGATGGAGAAAAACCACTCTACTCAGTCTCAGCAAATGCAGGAGTTCTGCTTTGCTCTATTTAGACCATTTCATATCAATTCGCATGTGTAACTGCAAGTGGTCAGTTCAATCTGTGAAAAGCCTTCTAGTTTATCCTTCATCTCTCATTACACAAAAATCTGTATAAAAGTTCTAAGTTGTCAGCCACTCCACTGGAAGTGCAAGTGTTCTGAACGCCACTTTATGGTCCATATCTAACACTGAACAAAAGAATTGACTGTCATTTAGACTACTCATCAACTTGGTAGATGCATCCAGCACTTGTGCATGTTTTATAGTCACTAGTTTCATATTGAAGATCTGTTTTCTTCAATCAAAACATCAAAGAAGTATAAATAGAAACGTCACAGACAGCTGAAAAACTGTTGCTTTGTTTTTTTTTTTTTTTCTCTCTAAGAATTTTTTCTTTCCTATGTGTAATGTCTCATAAAATACCTACACCTCTAGTTACACCCACAAGGACGGAGCAACCAAGTTGATAGTCCAGGATTTGTATTTGTGCGTAATATTTTGTTGATCTATTATATGCAATCATTCCTCTCCTAACTAAACTCCTCCCAGTAAGCTTTTATCTTTGAGGAATTCTATTTCTGCTTGTCCTTCATTCAACATGTTACATGTCATTGCTCCTTAAAACAGGCTGTTCAGGGTTGCTTAGCGAAGAGATTTTTGCTGTCACTGTCTTATTATAAGTAATTGTAACTGTCTTTCCATGTAGATGTAGAAAGCTGTAATTCCTCCTACTTTAAAATTGTTCCCACTTTTACTAAGTGACAAGTGCCCTTATCCAAAAAAACCCTATGGTTTTCATATTTGAAGGTACCATGTGTAACTGTGAATGTATACTGTAAGGCTGGAAGATTTCTAGTTCAGTGGGAACAAATTAATCAACAAACAGCAACACCTTCTAGTAAACTGCCTGTGTTTTTAAGTTTTTGAATATGATTTAGTGTTTTAAAAAATGCCATCAAATTACCAGCCCATATATTGATTGTATGGTTTGTTCTTAACATGTGCCAGTCTCTATCCTATTATGTCGTGGCTCAGGTGAATGATTCAGCTGTTTATTTTCCCTCAGTAGATAACTGCAACTTCAACAAAGTGTGAGACACTGGGGCCAACTCTTTGCACATGTTAGAAAAAAAGAATGGAAGATGATTCCAAACTCAGGAGGAACTGCATTCTCATACATACTATATAATCTGTTTTATTTTTAATCTTAGATTTATTTAGTTATAGCTCTTGTCTAACTTCTCAAAGCTATTTTTTTTCTGTCTTTTTTTATGATTTATATATGAAATTATTCTCTTCCAGGTATGTGCAGGTAATATAAATCCTTGTTTATAAAAATCTGGACTTGGTCTTCCCTGTAGTATTGTGACCCTCTCTGTATGCATTTACGTATTTCTTCCAGGATTGAAGTTGTACTCACTCAAGGCAGTTGATGTTTTAATCTTGAAAATGCATCTGAAAATATACTGTGTTCTCATAATATTGAGCATTCCTTGGAAATGTTTCTGATAACCTCTGGGTGCATTTTTTCATTTTTTTTTTTCTTTTGCTTTGTCTTTGTTCACCTGTCACTGTGGTGACTGTCAGATATACTGGAAGCAGTAACTCTGCATATGCAGTCCTAATTATGAAGATTTTATTCAGGATTTACAGTATTTGTGTCAGTTTTAGACCACTGTTTAGGGGCCAAGAATATTTTTGTCATCCTGTGATATAAGCAGCTGCCCAGTGACTAAAACAAAAAAGAAAGGAAAAGAGTCTCATTTATTTCATTTTGACAATTTTTTTCTCAGTCGTCGCATTTTGTTATAGACTTTCACATAAAGTGATTAGAAAGTTCATGTACATGTATCAAGAATGGTATGATGCCATGTTTTACAGCTATATCCAAGAAAGCTAAAAATGACAAAAAGACGACCCCCCAAAAAAATCTCCAAAACATAGCACTCAACTGGACCTTTCCTATATGCCTTGCTTTTCTAACATCATTCATGAAGACATTGAACAGTAAGCATACAGGAACAGAAGACACAAAGGTCTTGCTGAAAACATGGTTTTGTCTAAATGCAGATTTCTTTAGCATGGACTTCATTACAATACCTTTATTGCGGCACCTGGCAGTACCAGCGTGGGGTCATTTTTGTATCTTGTCATTTTTGATAGCAAATAACTAAGACAGTTGGATAAAAAAATATTATTCTTTATCAAGCTAGGAAAATGATGGTAATAGACTATTTTCCACCTAACTGCATTTCTGGAACTTAAAATATTTTTTAAATGAAAGTGAAGCAAAACTTTTAGCATTCATGTGGAAGATTGGTGAATGCAAAATAAAAATTTACTTACAAATATAATTTCATATTAAGGTGATTCCTTTTCCAGTTTCAACTGTAGGAAAATAGTATCATTTGCCTCATGATACTAGTGCTTGTGTGCATTATCTATGAAAACTAAAGCACGTTAAAACATGAAGTTTTCTTTTGTTTTTTGTTTGTTTTTTTTCCTAATGAAAGGCACAAATTTGTTTTCCTGGTTTTAGGGTGACACTGAAATATATTTTCAGTACATATGTTAAAGTGTCCAAAAAGCTCAGCTCAGGCTCTCAGTCAACAATTCGATATCAACATATATTTTCTGGCTGCTGGTTAATATTACTCCTTCTCATAAGTATTAAGTGCTTTTATAGAAGAAAACAAATTTTGTTGAAGACAAAGAACAGAGCATCCATGAGAATGTCATCAAGATGCATTCAGATAAATGATTATCTACACCATTATTCTGATATTTAATGGTTCTCTTATTTTCCAGAATATCCTGTTCCTTGGTGACTGTGATATCAAAACAAGTATATGGATATAAACCTGTGTTCACTGAAGTCTCCCAGACTCTAGACAAAGAGATGTCTCCTAGCAGCTTTCAGCTCTTACGTAGCCTTGCAATTGCAATACATCTCTGGTGAGTTTCACAGCCATATGAAATGTCTGAATTTTCTGACTACAAATTGAATAATTGTAATTTCCACTTCTATAATCTCCTTGGTGTCTGGTGTAGCTTAACGCAGTTACTTTACCTCCTGTATTGCTGGGAAGAATTTAAATTCTGGCACAAGTTTTTTCAGATTTGTCCTTCTATTGGAGACAATTCAGTGAGAAATAGAACTCTTTCACGGATGTCCTTCTACAAAGATTTGCTTCTTTTCTATGATACAAGCACCTCTTCCGGACCAACACTAATTATTGCTATGACTAATGTTCAAGTAATGATTTTGTTTAGGTTTTTTGTTGTTTCGTTTTGTTTTTACATGTATAGATCAAGGGATTCAGGTGAGTGCTGCGCAAAAAGAAAGCTTCAAATTGGTATGACTTCATGATTTTAGGAAAGCTTATGTGGACATTAGCTCCCATAATTTCCATACACAACTCTACCTCTGCTGCGGTCCTTGTCACCAAATGCATCTTAAAGCAACATTTGGACTGCTTTGTTTTGTAATGAAAAGATAATCAGGGTCTGAGCACATAGTCTGCTTTCACCTTTGCTCTAGATTGTGAGTCCTGAAGTATTTGCTCTTGTGGGTGAACACTGAGATTATTGTCACTGCACTGAGTATATACATGTCATTACACAAACCTTTGCTATTTTGAAGAATACAAAGTTCTTTCTTTTCCTTTCTTTTTTTTTTTTATAAAGTAAATACAAGTTAGTGCAAATACTCCTGTTTTGGCTGTAGACTCCTCAAAGTAAAAAATCTCTTTCAGGTTTCAGTTTCAATCTTGGTGCTGTGAAAATATTTTTTTTGAAATTGCATATCTTAACATATGACTGAGGAGAAAAAGAGTACATTGTGTAAACCATAGGAAAAGATTAGCTATACTACACAGAAAAAAGGTTTAATCAATTGATTTTTCCCCCTTATTGTGAATGAAGACTAGAACTAACTCATGCTGTGATGGTGTCCTTCCCCCACCTTTCCCCCACTTAATCCATAACTACCAGCAGGGGTTGTGATGGCTGCATCCGCCTTACAGATACGCCTTACTTATACGACTTTTTGGGAAGGATGACAACATGGCAGCCAAGGCTGTTCGGAAGAGCGGCCCAGATGCCTTGCTGGCATGCAGATATCACTGTAATCAGTGATCTTACTCCAAAGTAGCAGACAGCTCAGGGCCCATTGAGCTCTCCTGCATGGCAGGGGCTGCACGCTGGGATCTCCCCTTGAGTAGGGACAGCTCTCTGGGTTACTCCTTGGGTTTGAAAGATTCCTTGCCACAAGAAGGTCCTTGGTAAGGGATTGATAGTGTGCTAAACTTTGAAATCTTATCTAAGTGATATAAAAGATTAATTATGCACATATAATCCTTTAGACATAAATCACTGACTAAGCCTAAGACTAGGATTAGGTCTGGAAGCATCTAGGCTCCTCTCTGAGAAGGAGTTTAGAACTCCAGGGGGTCCTTTCTGAACCTCATGAATAGGAGGGTCTCCCTGAGAGCTTTATCTGACCTTGACCCCTTTGCAGTACATAATCATGTGTGCCTTGCCATCAAATCTAATTAAACCATTGTTGAATTTAACATTGATTTTTTCATTAACTCACTGCTTTAATAAAGTATACTGTTGCTTCTCTCTTACAAGTAAAGTGCATCACTCCATTTGCAATGCGTGCACAGAGTTTATAAATCGGAAGCATATCTATTGATTTCAATGGCTCCTGATTTACCGTCATGTAAAGAAGATCACAAGGAAGGTGCAATTTTCTAATTCTGTTGCAATGAAAAAAAGAGATGCGAGAGGCTTGCTTGAAGGCTTAGCTTGCACTAAACTGATTTATAGGATGGTTGCATTAAAATGACATTACAGACACTGGCATGATTTTTTATTGACATAACTAATTTTCTTTAAATTGCCTAAGGGAGCAGCTCTCAAAGTGTTATTTACAAGAAACATATATTTCTTTTTGTAGCTTTACCTATAGATATGTACTTTCTGTCATTCTTATTTTCTACCTATTTAATCTGTCTGTACTGTGTGGTAGATGGTAGATCAGATAATCTGACTCATACTAAGTTCTACTCCTGTCTTCCTTTCTTTGGGATTACTCTGAGTTGGTAGATTCGAAATGGTTTCTCTAACAAGGATAATGAATTTTATGAATTATCTGGATTATCTAATTTTTCTTGGCACATTTGAGGTATGTTACCGGGATTTCTAGAAGAGCTTTAGTTTCACTTATTTCTTGTGCATTTTGTAAAATCATTTTCTGGAACTCCAAAATGTTTCTCATGTAAGACTGAGGAATATGTTTTTCTATTATTTATTTCTGATATCCATTTATCCTGTAGATATCATTTCACCTGAAGAAAGACTACACATTTATAGGTCAAGCAAAGTAATCTGGTTTAGTTATGAGAAGGAGCAAACGTCTCATCTTTTCACACACTAAAGTTTTGCATTCTACTATAGAAATGTTACATCACATTTTCTGAAGTAGACATAGATTCTATAAAATGGTTTGTAGTGGTTTAATCACATGCATTTCACTTTGTGAGATAAAGATTCAAAGAAATGCAAAGCAGGCCTAAAACTTTAAAGAATATAAAGAAGTTTATTACTAACAGAGTTTAAAGTAACAAGAAATAAAAAGAAGTGAAAGCAAAACCTTCTTCCCTCCAGCACTCTCCAAGCAAAAACTCCTCCTCCCCCCCTTTTTCTCCCTCCAGCACTCTCCCCTCCTTTTACCATCTCGCACAAAAGGTAACAATTTTGGTCAGTGTTACAGTCTTTAAAAGTCTCTTTCTTATGCTTAGGAAAGAAGGTTCCTTCTACTGATGCTGCAAACCTCTGCTTTCTTCACAATCTTAGTAGTCCCCCCAGAAATTACCTACTGAAGTGAAATCTCTCCCATGAAAATCCCACAGTATATTCACACTGCAATCATGGGCCATCATATGGGGTTACAAGTCCTTTTAAAGATGAATTCTTCCAGCCCAAACACAAAGGTTTTCTTTTTCCAATCTCTTTTAAACATAAATTATTTCAGCTTAAACACAAGGGCTTCTCTGCTTCTTCACAAACTTCTAAAAGCTGCTTCACAACTACATGGCCTGGCATAGGCATTCTCTTACATCTTCACAGGCTGCAACATGAATTCTCACAGGCATGGATTTTCATCTCCCCATACTTTTATAATGATTTAAAGAGTTCAGTCCTCCGCAGCTGCTAGAAGGGGTTTTAAGATTGGCGCCGGAACGCACACACCCTTTTCTCCCGCCGCCATCTCAGCGTCGTCCCACGTGACTGACTTTCTCTTTCTCTCTGACCGTGCAGCCTCCATGTTCTTCTCCCTCACGTCTTTCCCCACGGGCTGCGCTGCTGTTCAGTTCGGTGCGAGCTGTGCAGGCTGGAAAAGGAGGCTCCGCTGGTCCCGCTGGGTCTGCGCGGGCTGCATGAGGGGGAGAGGAGGCTCCCCCCGGGCTGCATGAAGGGGGAGGGGAGGCCCCTCCTGATTCAGAAGCCGAGCCGGGTGAATTCGGCTATCGGGCAGCCCATAGTTAGTTTAGCTGCTTGCGGCTCTGAGGGAAGGGAGAGGGGAGGGCAGGCAGGAGCCCAGGCCGGGCCCGGGCCGGGCCCGGAGGCCGCCCGGGGCTCTGAGGCCCCCCTTCTCCCTCAGGAGACCGGGAACCAGAGAGGAACTTCCCACCCTTGCACAGGGTTTAAATATGCAAAATTCACAAAAGCGCATTGGCTTAAAAGCTCATCAATCAACTCAGTTTCAACCCATGACATGGTTAAAAATAAAAATGTATAGATCTTAATTATATTGTGAAGGGATAGCTTCATTAGTGTCAATGCAGGACTCTTGAAAGTCACTTTACCTAAAATCTCTATTTAGAAATGTTGGTATTTGCTTTTTGTGGTACTGTCATTTTGTTAAGGTTTTTCAGTATCTGACATTCTGTATAAACTTAGTCGTGTTGTCTTTGTCTGTGGTGAGAAAATGTGTTTTCATCTTGAGAAACTTATTTATATTTTATTCAAGTCCAGCCATTCTGATGTTGAGTATACAGCTAAAGGTTCATTTAATACAGTGACATTTTGCTGTAAGTAGTATAATCTCAAAGACAGCCAAAATTTCAATTCTATTTTAGAGAATCCAATCTTACTAATAGAGTTTATAATTGTGGATTCTGAAGGTCTGGCCTCACTTCTATTGAAGCAAGGAGCGGTCAATCAGCATCTAGACCTGTCTTGCAATCTAAAAGGGAAGAGATTTGGGTGCTAAAGTGATTATCCATATTGAATTTCTTATGGAATTGTTGAAACTCATTTCAGGTATGTGACGCAATTGCCAATAATTTTGAGGACAGGGAAAACTTGGCAAATGAGTAGGAGCATCATAAGTTTCTAATGTCAATTCCATGCCAGCTCCTGGCAGACTTCTTCATCAGCTTTTTTTGTCTTGTGTTGTAATGCGATGCTACAGGAGGGTGTCATTGACTGTTTCCCATCATTGTGTGATATCTATTTTTCACATCCCTTTACAATGTCTGGAATGAGACACAAAACTAGAAAAGACATATCTATCAAACTCTATGACTTTGTACTGCTGCTTACATCACATCTTCCACAGCTACAAATCGTACTATTCCTTGAGCCCCACACTGCAGGACGAAAAATAGCTAATAAGATGCAGAAATGAAAGTGGGAGGAAAAACACATTTTGGCATTGAGTTTGCTAGAACTGAGAGCAGTAGAGGAAATATGTCTAGGAGGGACAGAGAATAGGAAGATCCTGGAGAAGGTTCCATAAATTTGGATAGACATCCCAATTCTGAATATTTAGCCAAACCCTAATGTTTCTGTCTCTGACACTGTTCCATTTGTACTACTATTAAATACAGTGTATCAAAGTCGGTAAGTTCAAAATGCTGTTTTCTGATACAATGGATATCTAAATGGAGATCTGGTTTTAAAAAATGTTGTGAATATTCTGTAACTTAAGTTTTTTCCTGTAGCCCTGAGGCCTAGTTATCACTGGTGGTATTTCCCAGCCTTCTACCCACCTGCTGTTCAGGTGTTGCATGGCATGGTTGATGGCATGAACCTTCTAAATTAGACTTCCTAGGAA
Organism: Eulacestoma nigropectus; assembly: GCA_013397775.1. Classification (NCBI taxonomy): domain Eukaryota; kingdom Metazoa; phylum Chordata; class Aves; order Passeriformes; genus Eulacestoma; species Eulacestoma nigropectus. Next base: position 562,570 of record VZTE01000506.1, read on the forward strand.
ATACTGCTGATGCATTGCCATGTGTGTAGCCACAGCACAGCTTGTAAGTATATAAACAGATTAGAACCTGTGAAAGAGTAATATTTCTTTGGTCTTGTTCCTTATCAGAATCATTATACAGAAAATTATTAAGGGGGAAAAAAAAAAGAACCAGAGAAGGTAATTAAGTAATCATCCCTTTTGCTCTTGTCCTATACAAAGGCTTGGGGTGTTTTTTTTTCCAATTTGATCATTTCGCTGTTTTTGAAAAAAAATAAAAATGAGTTTTATAGGTTGAAAACAGGGAAATTAAAATACTAATTGGGCTGCATTCAATTTTAGCTAATAGATGTTTTCTTAAATTTAGTACATTAAATACTAAATTGCTCTATTTTATACCGCATTAATTTAAATGTATATTATGTTCTTTTCCCTCTACAATGTTGTATCTGGGAAAAAAAAAAAAGAAAAAAAATGCCTTAAGAATATCTTATTGTATGTTAGTTAAATAAACCACAGGCAATAACTGGGGTTTGCACAACAGCATATCCTCTATAACAGGGACAGCAGTTGTACCATAAGAATTTTTAGGCAAGTCAGTCATCTTGCCACTGAAACATTTCAGCTTTCTATGTAAAAAGCTGTTGCTGTTGAACGTCTTCACATTTGCTATTATCATAATTGCATCTTTTTTGTGAGAAATTCTTACTTCCTACAGATATGCAAAATTGAGGCATGCAGTTACTAAACAGTTTTTAAAGGTAGTTATGTAAGTCTGTATCAAGGTGCACAGAAAGCCTTAGATACAGATATGCATAAGGCTCTTGAGAATTCCAAGTCATGTCTTAATTATCAGGAAGGACTGTGGTCCTTTTGCCTGCTGATCCATACAGTGCACAAACTGAGGGGTAACTTCTTGGCAGATTGAGAGTTGCGATAGGATTACCTATTTTTCTCATGATTAAGTTCTCAGCAAGGCATTATTTTACTTTGAAATAGAATTATTTCCCTTTCTGTTTCTGGTCTCTTCTTCCATCTTGTGAAAAAACACAGGATAGGCTATATCCCTCAAGATACTAATATATTTTATGCTTTTATATTAATTTTACATAGAAATATGAATGTTCCTTTACCAAACATGGAAGCAGCATATGTTTTGAATCTGTACTAGAGAAGAAAGATAATTCTCTTGATATTGAAAGTGATGCACAGGGTGTTTTACACAATCGGTGTGTCACAGTCCTTGGGTTTTGTCCCAAGCTTTGGTCCTCCAAGAGCGCATACTTTTAATACAGAACAGATTGCAGGGACATCCAGTTGGTGCACCAGTTTGCCCAGACAATTCTGGAATCTTCACAATCGTCTTGAGATCAAAGATCTGAGTACTTGTCTTGGCATCTGTGAACTCCTGGGAACCCTTGGAAGAATCTGAGGGATCTCGTGGGTCCTCCTGCTGAAAAGTGGCTGAAGGAATGAAGGTTGTTTAGTCTAAAGGAAAGAAGGCTCAGGGGAGACCTTAAAGCTCTCTACAGCTACCTGAAAGGAGGGTGTAGCAAGGTGGGTATTGGTCTCTTGACCCAAGTGACAGGAGATAAGATGAAAGGAAATGACCTCAAGTTGAATCAGGGTAGGTTTAGACTGGGTATTAGAAAGTATTTCTTCACAGGAAGGATTTTCAAGCATTGGAGCAGGCTGTCCAGGGAAGTGTCTAAGTCAACATCTCTGGACATACGTAAAAGTCATGTAGATGTGACACTCAGAGACTTGACAGTGTTATGTGTCTAAGTGAAACTAAAGATAAGGGTTGCTCAAGTAACTTGTAACAGATTTTCACAGCTGTCCTTGGTCATGGTGTGTCTGAAGCCTTAGAGACCTACAGACTTTAGGAAGGGTCAAGCACCTTTTTAACACATGCTTATGGAGAAACCTCACCCTTTTAACCCATGTATATGGAGAAACCTATGTAAGAGCTAGGTCCAGAGCACAGCTTCTGAAACACAGCAGTTCGTGCAGAAAAGCAAGAGGAGGAGAGCAGGAGGTCTAATACATTGTCTGTATACAGCATTCACACCCTGATATACCTCAGGGAACAGTCCATGGGCACTGCTGGAGTAGCTTTCCCTTTCCAGTTGGACTTTGGCACTCGGAGTTTCAGAAGCTGCATGAGCTCTGCAAGCCTCAGGCTGTAAGAATTGCCTAAGACTTCTTGCTGGTGTTGGGATGTGTGGTATTCTAGCCTGAAGGAAGTATGAAATTATTGAGAAGCTATCATGAAAGAGCTATGGGGAGGAGGTCATCATACTGTGCAGCATCAGAGAAGGTGAGAAAGAACAACTGGATTTCCTCTAAGACCTTGCAGCTTCAAGAACCTGAACTTTTCCTTGCAGGAGAAGGTCATGAAGAGCCTGAATCTGTAAAGCTGGAAAGTGGAAACTACCATTAAGATTGAGACTGGAAGCCAGTGACGTCTTGTGCCAGGAGGAATGCCCTTGTCCCACCCTGTGACCTGCAATTACAGAATGGATTAACTGCCATTGTAGCTGGAGAGAATCTTGGAGTGCCATTAAATAGAACATCCTGAGGGTTGTATCTGAGATACACAGGACCACTAGAAGGAACCTGTGAAGAACAGTAGTAGGGGACTACTAAATATGATTGGAGGCCCCTGCTTGCTATACCTGATTTGTCATCTAGGAATGTTTGCTGCTTCTTCATATTCTGGATGTTGTGAAGTGATTATCTAAGCTCACCCCAGCTACTCGTGTCAAGGTGATCTGGAAAGCATCAAACATCAGACTTGCAGTGCTCAAACACATGGAGGGGCCAGGTGATGTTCTCTTAAATTCTGCTGATAAGGTGGAATGGCCTGAACAGAAATTGACAGATTCTGCATTTTAATAACTGTTTGTACAGTGCTTCTGATAGCAGGATGTGTGAGTATAGGATTTTCTTTGAAGGTTAACAGCTTCTCAGGAGAGATGAAGTCCATTTGACTAGACAGCACAAAAGTATCTTTGACAATGAGCCAGAGAAGTGATGAGTAAGGCCCCAAAAATTTGCTCGATGAGCCTCTAAAGGGCTTACGATTTTTTTCTGTACTGTGACTTAATAATGACAAAATAATAATGACAAAAATAATGACAGGATATTCTCAGGAGGTCAAAACAACAAAAAAACCCCTACTGGCAACTTCAGAAAATCAGAGAACTTTGGCAAAATTCGGAGTAGCATTCAATCAAAACATTTCGCAAAGCATTAACTTAGCCCATTCAATTTAGCAAGGTACAATCCCATCCGATTGTAAGTTACTCAAAACTCCAAAAAGAGGAAATTAAAAGAAGGAGAAGAAAGAGAAAAGAGATATAGAAAAGAACAAATATAGCTACCACTCCTGGTTCCAGAAGTGTTCAGCTGGTAGAAATTCCAAGGGGAGGTAGGGTCAAGACATGTGGCCTTCGCACACTGCAACTTGCCAATAGTTTTAATGAATTAGATTTATTTCTAAACATAGATTTAAATATTACATCTTTGACCTATTTTCAGCTTGTTCTGTCATATATGTGGTGGGCCTGGTGGAGCCAGCTGGAACAGCTGTGTGCAGCATTGGGCAGCCTTCGATGCTCCATACATGGGCCCACCCAGCAGCCCAAATCTTGCTTGAGGAGAAAAAAGGGAGTAAAGAAAAAAGCCCACTAACTTAAATGATTTGATTTCCACATGTGAGTGTTCATGCTTTTAACAAGATTATCCAAATAGAGGTCTCCTATGATAATTTAGAGACTCAGCATTCATTCCAATAAGAACCGTGAATTAACTTAAGTACACAAACCCATCATAAACATGTTTAAACATATGTTTATAGACAAATATAAGTGTATTAGAACTGGTTTGACATGTTACACCTTAGAAGTTATACTATTTAGCAGGAGATCAGGAAAGAGGAAAATTACCTGAGACCCAGGAAGCATGACTGATGAAGACAACTAGAATCGTAAGTCCCAAAAGGAAGAAAACAACAATTTAATGCCTCGTAGACTTGCAAACAGGCATGAGGTATAACCTATTTTCTGTGTTTGCAAAGAATGACACAAGAACTAGTGAGCTTAAACTGAAAGACTGCAGATTTAGATCTGCTATTGAGAAAGCTTTCCTCTTAAGAGATAGCATCTCACTGGAATAGACTGTAAAAGGGGTGTCATCCTCCCTTGCAAGGATTTTTAGAGAATGAAGTAAATAGTCACCTGCCAGGAATGACAGCTAAAATGGTAAAACATTCCCTAAGACAAGAGATGAACTAATTGAACCTTAAAACCTCTTTCAGCACTACTGTTTCACAGCTGTGTAAATAAGTAATCATTATGAAGGGGGAGCTACAAAGCTGTCCTATAAAAAAAGCCATTTTCAGAAAAAGAAAATGTTAATGTGGGCAATTTGTTAGGCATAGGAAAGCCTGATTTGAATTTTAATTAGCTTTTTCTGAGAGGAGGATTTTTTTTTTTCATACTTATTGCTAAGGACAAAATTATTTATTTTTCCATTGTTGAAAATCGAAACTGCTTTATTATACGTAAATAAAAGCACTAATTATTTTCACCTGTTACCTTCTTACAAAATTTAAACCTCAATTACTCCAAATCTAGTAATTTTGTCCTTACAGTTAGGACAAAAATGGTAATAAAATGTTTAAATTTTGAATGTAGTGGATTTGTTAACTTTCACTTCATAAAGTAAGAAATGTTCAAAAGAAAGTATAAGTGGTGCCTGTCAGGCTATAGAGATTGAACCTGGACCGAACTTCTCAATCAAGCAAAGATGATCATGGGTTAAACAGGTGAATTTACAGATGATGCTATGAAGAAGTCATCAAGTCAGCAGACACTTTATCTGATTTATAAGTTTCTAATTTATCTGTTAACATGTTATGAAGTTTTTCTGAAAGTATATATTATATTCTCTAAAGTCAGAAATAGCAGAACCTTAATTCCTGGCATTTAGTTTTAGTTTGAGTTTTTTTAATTAACTTTGAGGAATTAAATGTGATAAAGTGAATCTACAATACTGTTCAGTTTTGCAGCCTGCAAATATAATTATTCTTTGGATCCTAAAGATTTTGATTACACTTTAGTGAGGTCAAAAAAATCCCTCAGAAATCATTAGTGTTTATAGATCATGTTTGTAAGTACTCTCTGGACATTAAAAAGGGTACATTTTTTATTCTAACTTTGTCAGTTCACAAAATGAAAAAAAAAATTATATTCTGGTCTTTTTTATTTAGTAAACATGAAAAAAATGTAGACAAAATTCAAAACTTTATTAACTATAGAATGTGAGTCTATCTGGCCTACAGGACAGACTGCCAGCTCTCACAGAAATGGTTAGAGATGTCTTCATCTTCTTAAGGGAAAATTGTCACATTTATGTATATAATTTAGTTCATTGGCTCGTTTTCCACACTTTAATGTAGCTGAAAGTATTTTATAAAGAATTGCTTTTGCCTTATCCTCAGGCTGTTTGCCTATTGAATTGCACCTGTCTTTATTATTTATTAAATTGTGTTTTATTATACTATGCTTTATCATACTGCAATACACCATCTCATATCATATATCATAATCAAGACATGGTTCATGATGCTGCTGTTTCATGACACCAACTTCACATCCTCCTTGTTCTTCTTGGTGTTGAGTATAATCTCAGAGGTTTATTTTATACTTACTTCATGCTTTGCTGTATATTATTATTCAATTTTAACTCCTCTGTCCATTCTAATAAAATGCATTTTTTAACCATAATTTAAAGTTGCATACTGTTGAAACTACTGCATGTGCATGGATTCTTGAAATAGTCCATTGTATCATATTTAAATTGTTCTAATCTTATTTATGAATCTTATTAAATAAGACTACTGAACTGCATTCCTCCATATTACCCAAATATATTCCACTATGCTCAGTACACACTGTTGACCATTAGTACTTCTTATTATCTGCAGTGAACATAATCGCCCACAGCTGTAGAGTAAGAATATTGAGTAATTTGAAATTATAGCTTTTTTAAAGGTCAGTGTCCTGTAACAGAAATTACTTGCAACAAGCTTTTTATATTGCCATCTTCCACACAGTTCAAATTTATTTCCTCTATTTTTTTACTGCAGCTGTTGTAAACCAGCAAATCACTATAACTTCCGGCTCCATGCTGATTCCTTGCTTCTGTTGAAACTGGCAATCTTGCCTGTAAATTGCACATTTGTTATTTCCCAGAAATCTTTCAGTTTCTTCAGGTTCTTATGATCTTCTGGTGGTAACTATAACCACGGTAAAAGTCAGCTAAATTCTGATTTGTAATTTTGATGTATCTGCAGTGAAATAAAGAAGAAAAGTCATGCTTGACTTCATACTGCTCGAGTGGAGGTAAGATTGGAAAGAACAGGAGCAAAGATGTAGCTGTAATTCTGTTGAGGATAATCCTTTTATGCTTGGGATATTCCTCCACAGTATCTGGCATAGGATAAATATACTTTATATGTCCAGAACTGGGGAAAAGTATTCTAGAACAACACATAATTGGGCCCAACATGTCTGATCTTTCATTGTCTTGTATCTTCTGAAGTCCTTTGTCTATCTAAAGTGAAAGTAATGTACAGGTGTGATGTTATCTTACTGCTGATTTAGTTCTGCAATCACTGCATGAGGTGTAAAGCAACAGAAAATATATTGTGGTGTGAAATGGGTGTAAAGGTGCCAAAATGTAACTTCAACCAAAAAGACTGTTGAATATTTGATAATTCTACTGTGTACTGCTGAACATTACAGACTACTTAGCAGATATTGTGGTGCTACTATGGAGTTTCTGAAATTAAGGAAACCTTGCCTATTTCTCTTTATAGAAAGGATTAGTTTTTATTGTTTTTTAAACTTAATCAGTGGGCTAAAAACCAAAATACTTTTTCCATGGATAGGGCATTTTAAATTAAACTGGAACAAAAAGTTAATCTATAAGTATATAACTGTATTTGTTCCTTTTTTATTTATCTTTTCAAATAACTCTATGTTAAATCTTTATCATAGTAATATTTGGTTTGTAATTTTTGATACATTTCTTTCTCTGGGCCACGCTAGGTTGATAAAGAATTGTGTTTAAAAAGTGGAATCTTCAGGACTAACATGTTATATTAATTCTAGTATGCTCTTGCATAACTGCATGTGACAATTATATGGATTCATCTTAGTCCTTCAAATGTGTAAATCCAGCATGTCTGGGTTTTTTTTATTGTATCAACTTGTGGGAGTTTACAGGACATGGTTTCTTCTTTTAATCACTGCTGAAATTATTGCTGGGATCAAAAAACATGGGTTTCTTGGGAACCTGCATGTAATTAGCTGCTGTTAACCTAGAAAGCTTAGGATATCTGAGAATTATCCTGCAGGAAAGTAAATGGCCCAAAAGGCTTTCTTTTTATGCAAGGGAAAAGACGGGTTGGAGGGAAGAATATGATGTTCTCATCATATTGTAGACTTGTCAGGAGAGTGATGCTCTAGGAAAATATCATTAAAACAATTATTTGAATGGAAGTTATATTATCAGATTGGATCAAATCCTTAAGAACATCCTATGAATTGAAGCCGTATTTTCATAGAGCTACAGATACTTCTGTCACATTTAGAAATGTACTGTGTCTGATGGTTAAAATGATCAGATATTATAAAGTTCAGTTTTAAAGTCTTTTAAGAAACAAGACTATGTTAGTCACTTGAAAGGATCATGCAATGTTAAGATGATGGCACGGCAGTGGACAGGCCAGTTTTGCAAAGTGAAACGTTTCCGTCTAAGCAATGTATTTCCTTTCTCTGTTTTGAGACCTTAAGAGATTAACTGAGAGGTGACTTACAATGTGCTCCTCCTAGAAACTCAAGTAATTTGCACACCATATCACTTGAAGAATACCCATCGTTTAAGATGAGGTATCACAGAGTAAATTCCATACATTCTGTTAAAGATTGAAGGCCGAAGTCCATGGACTCTCTTGAGCAATCTGTGATTAAAAAAAAAAAAAAAAAAAAAAAAAAAAAAAAAAAAGGCAGGGCTTCAGGGGCTTCAGGAACGTTATCAAATTCTTCTAAGGATGTCTCATTTCTAAAGTTTATTACTCATTGTCTGGTTTGTAGAAAAAGTAGAATGAAAGTAGAAAATAGATTAAAACATATTTAAACATCAGGAATTTTCCCAGGTCAAATGGCACCCAGCTTTCCCCCTTTAGCATCATTCATTTTTCAATGTTTATGCATGTATATTTTCTTTTTGAGATTATGAGTATATTAAAGCATTCCAACTTATCAAGATGAAAAGTAGCATTTTTGATCAAAGTCTGGTAAGTAAGGGAAAAATATAGAAAGAAAGTAAATTACCATCTTTAATCAACCATTTAATATGATGCTGTCATACAAAATTCTATTTCTTTGTAAAAACAAAGGTAAAACTTTTCTGGAACTTCACTTTCTGAGATCAGAAGTGAGTGGTTCTGTTCCCATTTTTGCCCCAAAGTTTTGAAAATAAAAGTGTGTAAGTCCAGTAGTCAAATACTTACAAGATGTTACCTATCTCCAGGTTTTTTGTTTCAGACTTGCTGGTATTTATTTATTAGTGTTTACTGTGAGAGCACCATGCAGTTACTTTAAAGAAGACTGCAGCTTCACTACTTTGATATTGCCATATTTCTCACTGAGATTCTTTTTACATGTCTAAAAGTCTTCTGAGCAGCTGTAGAGACAGCAAACATTTGGACAAGATTGTTTTTGTCCAGAGCTGACATACTTTGTCAAGTGAAAAACTGTTCAGAGGCATTAGACTGCAAAATAAACCTTTTCCTGGTTAGAGAGAAACCATAAATTTTGTACTTCAAACAAACATTCTTAATGGAGGGAAAAATCAGACCAAGTCCTCTGTATTGAGACAAAAGTTATAGCACATTCTGTCTTCTTTATTATGCTCTTTTTAAACTTGAAGCTTTAAGAGAAGTTCAGTGTTCTCCACTGCATTTCTCTTTTCATGTACGTCATTCCAGCCCACAAGTCTCATGTCTGCTTCTTTCATTGCTGACTTGACTTGTGTAAGAGTGGAATTTCTGGGTTTGGCCAACATTGTCTTTTAACTCTTAAATTTTGTTACAGATCTGGCAATTCTTGGTGTCATTCTGCATTGACTGACTATCTCCAGAGGTAAGGAATTAACCAATAGCTTTCAGATTAGTAAACTTCAGTGACAAAACCAAGGAGGATCTGGCCAGTTCAGATACTTTACGGCTGCAGTTGGTCAGACTTCTCTATGTGCACGGGTGTGTGTGCATGCACGCATAGATATGTGAGATATCTTGTCCAGTTTAATTTCACCAAGTAAACATGCATAAACAACAATTTTAAAATTTGGTGAAGATAGAGGAATGTCAAGTTAACTTCTTGAAACAGTATTCTGACAAAAATATGTAATTGAGACAGAAGTGGCAAAACAATTCCTTCCTGTGTACCGAAGTATTCATTTAGATCACAGTTTGGGTATATTTCCCCATGAAGGCATCTTTTGCTTGCAAGTACAGTTTTTTCCCTGATTAATGTTTGGATATGTGTGTATATATAATGTGACAGTTAGAGAACTACTTCATAGGAACAATATGCTGTGATTTGACATGCAACTGGAATTCTTAGGTAGACTTCTAAGGTGGACCTGTGATATCTAGAAGCGTAGGCATCTATAAAGTTACTTTTCTTTTTACCTCTTTACTAAGAATGCCTATGTAACCCAAAATATGTTACTTTTTGGGCTTCCCTGGGGAGAAAGAACATGTTAAAATGGCAAGTTTGTTTGGGTTTTTGGTTTGTTTGTTTGTTTTTTCCAGGCAATATTCCCCAAAACAATTTAGTCACTACATTTATTCAAACTATTTAATTTTAAAAATTACCTCATTCAACCTGCTGGCCATGCTTCTTTTTTACATGGAACAGGATACAGTTGGCTTTCTGGTCTGCAAGTGCACATTGCCAGCTTACATCCAATATTTTGTCCATCAGTAGTTCCAGCTCCTTCTCCACAGGTCTGCTCTCAATCCATTCACACCCCAGTCTCTAGTGATACTGAGGATTGCCTCAATACAAGTGCAGGAATTTGCACTTGGCTTTGCTAAATTTCATGAGGTTTGCATGGGCTCACTCCTCAGGTTTTCGAGGTCCCTTTGGATGGCGTCCCTTCCCCTCAAGTGGATCAACTGCACCCCTCAGCTTTGGTGTCATCTCCAAACTTGCTAAGGGTACGCTTGATCTCTTTGTCTATGTCATTAATAAAGATATTAAATAGTATTGGTCCCAGGACAAACCTTCAAAGGACACCACTCATTACTGGTTCTCACTTGGATATTGAGCCATTCACTGTAACTCTCCAGATGGCATCCAGCGAATTTCCTAACAGTTCATCCCTCAAACACATATCTCTCCAATATAGGGGGAATAATGTTGTGGGGGCCCATGTCAAGGGCCTTACAGAAGTCTAGGTAGATGAAAACTGTAGCTCTTGCCTAGTCCACTACTGTAGTCACTCCATCACTCTGTCACAGAAAGTCACTAGATTACCCAGGTATGATTTGCCCTTAGTGAAGCTGTCTTTCATATGTTTTGACACATCCTCCAGGAGGATTTGCTCCATGATGTTACTGGACAAAGAAGTGAGGTAGTTCCCAGGGTCCTTCTTTCTACCTCTTTTTAAAAATGAGTGAAACATTTGCCTTTTTCCATTCACTGAAGACTTTGTCTGGTTGCCATAGCTTTTAAATGTCACAGAGAATGGCTTGGCAACTACAACAGCCATTTCCCTCAGGACCCTGGGATGCATATTGTTGGGTCCTGAGGAGTTTATTTTCAGGTTCTTCAGGTGGTTTCAAACCTGATGTTATCCTATGATCAAAGAGATTTTATTCTCCCACTCCATCTCCTGAGTTTCAGGGCTTGAGAGGTGCAGGAAAAGAAATTACCATTGAAAACTGAGATAAAATATATCGATGAGTACCTCTGCTATGTTGATTGTCACCAGCTCTGCCATCTTATGGAAAGAGGAGTGCATTTTCTTCAAACTTCCTTTTCTGGCCAACATGCCTATAAATTCTTTTCTTACTATTCTTTGCATTCCTAACCAAATTCAGCTCCAGCTGCACTTTAACTTTCACAATCCCATCCTTACCCATCTGCGAACTGTCTCTTTATTCATCCCAGGATATGCATCCCAGGTTACATGGCATGTGCATTTCTTTCTTACACTTTAGTTTGACCAGAATGTCCTTACTGAATGTGGAAAGATGACTGGGAGTAAAATAAGAGGATGGAAATTATAGGGTTAAATACAGCTTCTACTCCCTGGTTGGAATGGGGTTTGCATGCTGGAAGCCTATCCCACAATGTTTCCTCATACACGCGATCTGCAACTATAAGCTCTTGCTAAGGGTGTGGGGGGGATGGAACAGAGGGTGGAGAAGAGTGGAAATACTGTGGCCAGTCTCTGTAAAAATTCTTTCAGGGAGGGGAACTTGATGGTACGAGTTATTGCAGCTGATAAACCACATAGCACCTGTTCACCAAGGGAGATCAGATGTCCTGCTGCTGAGCCAACAACTGTGGCAAAATTGTTCTCCTTCATTAAACTTGGTTCATTATAGCCTAATTGTAATAGGCTGAACCTGTTTTCTCCCCCGTAGGGACACCTATTGGGTAAGAACCACACTCTGTGTGTGCTCAATATTTTTACTGGGGATTAGAACTTGTCTATATTTTGTTTTGAATACATTTTTGCAATCAGATACTGTCATCAGCAATCCTTGAATCTTAACCTGTCACAATTTTATATAACACAGAATGCTATTCTGTAAACTGTTGGTGTCAGTCCTTCATGGGTGCTCTCAGTGGCTGTCAGTCGGTGACATTCTCGAATAAAGTGTGAGACCTGCTGAGGGGTCATAAAGTGGGAAGACCTGCTGAGGGGCCTCCCTTATGCTTTTGGTGTGTCCCTGAATAAGTCAGTCCAAGTGCCCTCCAGTCCAGCGGCATTGCTCAGTGAAGGGTTCTCCCAAAGGGGCACTGACAGACTGGTCAGGTACAAGGGTCTCAGCTTTCCTGGGTCACTGACAGACCAATCAAACACTAAGGGTTGAGGAAATCTCCTCTTTTCACATGACACTGAACCATGCCAGTCTCCTGCATTCCTTGGGAAGATATATTTCTTTTAGTTAGGTGGAAAGTCCAGACTAGGGTAGAAAACAAGTAGTTACTGAAAAATGTTACTTGATTGGGAAGAGAAAGCATTCCGTTTGGTTTTTTGAGAGTTTTTCATAATATGTTGTTGGAGAACCATCTAGTTCTCATGCTTTTTACTGTAAACTCCAATTTGAGAATCTTTGAGGCTTTCTCTTCTCCATTGTTCTCTCTAGCTATTATGCTTTTTATTTTAGAGGTATTTTGTCCATTTTGTAACAAATTAGCTATAGGGCCCTGTTACGATCCGGTTTTAAACCCAGAAGAGCAAAGAAAACTAAGCTTCTGTGCATAAACTAGAAAGAACTTAGAAGATTCAAAATATTCCCAAAATGAGATTAAAACCAAACGAGGTTAGATGTTGGTGCCAAAAAAATTGATGTATTTTATTTAATAGTAATAAAAGGCAAAGAGAAGGAAAGAGAAAAGAAAGAAAGAAGGAAATAAGAGAAAGAAGTGTGTGTAGGGTGTGGGGGGACAGGAAGAGCGTGACAGGGGTTAGCTGGAAGCATATCACCCATCCAGGGGTCCCAGCGATGTCTCTTTGCTCCCCTCCATCTGCTCTTCTGGTGATGACGGTCCCCTGCTGCCGCAGCCATACAGCCACGTGGCCACACGCCACCACACGCCAAAGAGTATAGAATGCCGTGGATTAATACACGCTTTGGGCAGGTGGGAACGCCCACGTGCCTCCCTTGCAGGGGCCAGCTTGACACACTGTCCCTTGCAACACTGAGGGTCTGTTGCATCATCTCTGGTGCTCAGGTGCAGGGTCTGGGGACCCTTTTGGGGGGGCCTTTGATGGGCCATGTCACCCCCTCTGCTGTGGATAAGCTTCCCCCCCCCGGGTGAAGGGTCCCTCAGTTGGGCTCCTCTGCACAGCGGAGGATGGGCGGTCACTGCGCCTCTCACCAGAGGCTTTTCCAGCACACACCCAAAGCCTCTCTCCCCCACCCTTTGCTGCAAGGGTCTGTGTGAGCCTGGTAGCTGATAGCCCTGGGGCTGTGGTCCCCACCCTGGAGGTGTTAAGCTTATGCTTTGTGAATGTCCCCAGCCCTTTATCTTATCTTCATCATCGAGCAGGTCCAGGGCCTCTCAGAGCCCCATTCAGGGTGCTGCAGCTTTTGTAATACAGTTTTAAAAGTCCTTCATGAAAAATGTTTAAGTCATAAACTACAATATTTCAGTCTCTGACAGGCCCAAAACCCATCTTTTTGCTGGGGTGTTTAAAAGTTATCTTCTTTATTTTGTTTTTTCCTCTTGCATGATATCCATCAAAGAATGTATTAAAAAAGCATATTTCATTGCAAGAGTTTTAAATTTTCTCAGAAAAATGAGGAAATCACAGCACTCACAATACATATTATACTCACTTTCTCAGCAACATAAGGCTGATCTTCCTTCATTTTGTAAGACTTCATAGACAAGCATGAGTCTTTGTGAACCGTTAAATTGAGAAAGCCAGAAGAAAGTAGCGGATACTGAAAAAGATATTGCTAACACAACGTTATAACTCTTAAACTAGGAAGTGATTGCTAAATTTTAAACATAATGGAGATTTTACCAGATAACAAAACATGCCTGTAACTGGCTGGAGTGACAATAAAAGTCTCAGTATGCACTGGTTTAATTATAGTGTAATAATGTCTTAGTGCACTGTCTTAGACATATATTTTTAAATGTGGCATTTAAAGAATGGGTTTTCTAACGAAAGCGAAGTATTGCTCATAATGTAACTGCCATCCTTCTTAAACTTTTGTCTCCCCATAAGATTACACAAAAAATGTGAGGTTTATTTTTATACAGCTTCTTGAAACATGACCAAAAATTTTCAATAGCTTCCTTGAAGGTGAACTGAAAGAGAAAAATGTACGTTTTCATAAGTCCAAATTCTTTCACTTAGTATAATGAATTAATTAGGATAGGGAGGGAAATGTGATACAGATCGAGCTAAGATTTTAATAGAATTTTTTTACATGAACTAATAACTTTTAATCTAAAGCATTATTTTCTAAAGATAGTCCTATTACTTCATCAATGTTACATCTGGTGTGGGTTGCAGTGTCTGTAAAGCATTGGTCTTTACTACAGCTGAAGACTGAGTCACTTTGAAGAAATTTTGTAAAATTTTACATCTCCATTAAATGTTTCTTTAGAATACGACCATGGAGTTTTGCAAATGAAAGCCCTGAGCAGAAATCCCTGATTCTTATTGTGACCTCCTCAGTGCATTTTTGCAGTGATTTAAAGAAAGAGTGAATATTCTGCTGACTACAGATTTACAGTACACATAATCTGATGGAGAATAGTTGGTGAGTTCTGGAGTTACTTTCTGAAGTAAACCAAGTAGCAGAAGAAAATTATCTTGAACGACTTTAAAAGTGGTGTTAGTGTTAGAATCTGATTATTGAGAGATGCCTCTGCCCAAAATAAATGCAAACAAGACCATATGCTGAAGTCAATTATACAGATTTTACTTAGCAATAAATGTGACCCAGAGAAATAGAAAGAAATAAGAAAGAGGCAGAGGCGGGGAGAGAGAGAGAGATTAAGCAGAAGATAGTCACCACCCATGGATCCAACAGCATCCCGTTGGTCCTTCTTCACCCTGGTCTTAGCAGTGGTTGCGTTCTTCTGGAGATGCCACCTTTATAAAGTCCAGGTTCCAGGTATCTGCGGGGTGGTTGCAGGTGTTCCCATAACTTGGGATAAGCAGTGGTTTCCTTTCTCATTGTCTGCCACAGTGGGAATTTTTGTCCAGATGCACTAACCAGAATGTGTTAACTAGACCTCACCTCAGCTAGGCCTGGAATTAGCGCCTTCCTGTTCCTCTCCTCTGTGCTTATCTCAAAAATCCTGCTAGTGGTGGCTTGTCTTATGGCATGTTCCTCCTGTGGCCTTGACAGTGTTTGAGGCAATTGTGATCTCTAAGTCTCTTACAGTTAGATGAAACAAAGCCGTGTATTTGTGCTTATTCTACTGGTATAAATCAATTATATCAGTGTGAGTGAGGGAAAAAATAACTTAATTGTGTGAGCAGCTAAATTAATCATCGATATTAGAAAGGCTTTTCCCATTGTTCATTCACAGCTTGTCTAAAGAAGACATGTTCAATTACTAAAAGCGAGAATAGCTACACAAAAAGTAACTGTATGTATGCAGAAGAGTGAAAAGAGGAACTCTAAGTCAGCACATTCCTTTTTACACAGCGCTGGTGAATTGGAACTTATGTTGACAACTATTTTTCTCATGACAGTTAGTCTTTAAAACTTGAAATTAGGAGCCTATCCCCAAACTATGTCATTAAAACCCCTCGAAATCAAGGTTTTTGTTCCCCTTACCACTTCCTTTGACACTCTCCTTTCCTTTCTTTCCCTCCTGCCTGGATTTAATATCCACCGAGTATTAGTATTTTCCTCTTTATTTGGAAAGGCATAACATTTGTTTAAACTCCAGTCTAATTGTTTAGATATATCACGGTTCGTTTTTTTTTAAACGAGAGTATTTCAGACTGACTTGAGACTTGATGAGTGCTATGGAGATAAAAAAAAGCATCGTAGTGGTCCTTTGAGAATTGCAGAGTACAGAAAGGCTAGTGTCCCATCTGGCTCAGATTCCAAGCCATGATTGTGCCATTGCCCTGGTGTCATTCACAAATATGTTTATTTCAAACTGTTTGTTGAGGAGCTGTGGTGACCTGTGGAACCAATAGCGTGAAGGGGGGAAGGCACCTCTTGGGGACAAAGCCTTGCGCAGATCCGCGGGTAGGAGGTGAAGACCCAGGCATCTGCAACATGATGATGGCCAGTGACAAGAGCAGGCCCCATGGCAGAGCCTCAGCTCGGAGTAGCTGCCAGGACTGGAGGATGACCCTGGCGACCACATCCCCAAGATGCTTCTGTAGCTTCTCCCAAATGTCACCAGGAAAGTGGCCTGATGGAAGCTGTGGAAATGGATATGTATATACATACATGCCTGTCTATGTATAATTCATATAAGTATCACTCATATATGTGTCTGAGTGTATATCTGCATAGTTACATGAATTTCATGCTACAGAGAAGTCTGCTGTCATTCTGATGACTGCCTGATGATTCTGTGTACGGCTGATGCATACAGCTTATTGCTGAAAGAGTTACTTGCTCAGGCCAGCATTGAAATTCTTCTTAACTATGAGGCACAGAGGACACCTTCTCAAAACTGTGATACTTATTGCTAGGTGGGAAATTGATTTTCTGATAAATTTTAGTTTAGCACAGCTCTAAATCAGGATTTTCTGTAAAAGTGCAGTGTCCTAAATTTGCTCTGTAAGCTTTAGTGATAATTGTCTTCATTTTGTCTCTTTCTGTGTAATGGAAATACACCGCAATTTTGCATGTGGTGTCCAGAATGTACTCAAAAATATTTGAAATATACTGTCATATCTTTAAAAAAATATGTGTCATGCTAACTCTGAGGTGACTTTTCCAACATCTTGACATATGTCATTGGCTTTAATATGAACAATATTACAGAATATTAGGGGGATTATTTTCTCCTAGACAGATACAGATTTCTAAACTGCCTATTGTTTCTCATATTTTGTTTCTTGAGTCCTTCTTCAGTGCCTCCACCTTTCTGTGCCTAGAAACTAGGAGATATGTCTCATTAATTATACAGGAATTGCATAATCTTGATGTATTTGTCTCAGAATTTGGATGCTAAAATTGTTCGTATGGGAAGTAAAACCTTTTTGGCCTTTTTCCCAGAGTACACCATTTGATGCTTAGCTACACTACACAGGAATTTAAAAAAAAAAAATTAAAGTGAATACCTCTATACTTCAGTTATGACTGTAGGCAGGAGATGAAGCAAATGCTTACAATCTATTGTGGTCTGCAAATACTGACCTGACTGAAAGATAGTTTCTTTAATAGTAGAGACTTCCACATTTTTTTTACCTTCTTCAATATAATGTTTAAGAATTTTTTCCACTAAAATGTTATTTATGTAGACTGTATTAACTATTTTTATCTGTGCAAATTTTGCATTGTTTATACCCGTATGTTCTATCCTGCAAAATTAATGGAAGATTCAGTCAACTGAAGTAAAATTCTACCCTTTCTTCAGTGTCCTTGAATCCTTGCATTACATACTTTAGTATTGTCATCCAGAATTGCTGTACTTCTATAGGTACATAGAACATACACTAATTTAAGCATTTCTAGTGGTTTTGCAAACCCTTATCTTCAGGAATTTATGATTTAAAATGTTTCTGTACCTTAGCATAGATTTTTAAATCAAATCAGTTAAAAAACATTAACAAGTGCAGAATCTCCTCTTTGATTCAAATGTAATTGCCCTGAATTATTTTGCAAGTATATTTTCATTTTGCAAGAATCACAGCAAGTTACCACAGCTCACTCTTTGTTTTCAAAATTAGCAACTCGTTGCACTTTCAGAATATTCTTGATGCATCACACTGGCTATTTATGCCAGAATGTTACACAAAATTCTCATTTTAGACCAAGTCTTACTGTTAAGTACTGTATCAAAGCATAAGAAGTTGTGTTTGATTTCAATGGTTGACAGAAAGAAAAAGGTGAAGCACAGAAGGTACTCATCATGATTTTTTCCTTGTTTTATTAATTGTAATGTTTTAGCTCTCTTTCCAATTATAAAGAAAATTAAAATCATTTATGTGTAAGACTAATACTGCACCACTGCTACATGTTTATTATTCTGGGATGACTGGAACAAAATACAAGCATTGCATGGGTTTTTCACTTTTCCAACCACCTGTATTCCAGCACTATAACATTCACTTTGAAATCTCGTGTCCTCAGAGCACATTAGATAAAGGCCAGTAATCATTGTCAAGAGCTAAATATTTATAAACAGCATAAAGCTTTTTGCAATCCCAACAAATCTAGAATAAATTTCCTATAGTGCAAAAGTGCTCCCTCCAGATGCTTTCAGATTACAATAAACTAAATGCATTGGCTTAAAAAATGCAGGCTTCATGTGCTCTCTTGTTTTTGTAAATAATTGGGTTGTTCATACAAAGCTTGTAAACTGCTGTGTTACATAACATAAAATTTCATTTTTAATAGAAAATTTAGATGAGTTAAGACCTAGATGCAAAAATGTCTTTCAAAATATTTTTGTTTTATTTTCCTTTCTAAATGATATTAGGGTCCTTGAAAGAAAGCAGTATCTTTGGTTTTACAAGTTTCCTTTACTCATGATGCTTGCAGAGATCATAGTCAAGATAATCCTCCATTTGGCATCCTAATAGTTTCCATTATAACTGAGTGACAGAGCTTTACAGTGCAATGCAATACTATTAAAAATAGGATCAAATTGTTTTCTTCTTCTGAAAAAAAAACTGCAAAAGGTCTTCCCGAAATTTTCATGGTATTATGCACTTGAGAGGCATGAGCTTCTAATATTTTCTCAAGGGACAATCTTGCAAAAAATAAATCAGCATGCAACCCTTGGAAATGTTGGTAGTATAAGAGATTAATTTTTCACCTCCCATCCCAAATGCTTTTAGATGTCACCCATAAATATAATGAAAAGAAGGTAACGAAGAGTGCTTTAATCTCGGTCATCTTCAGGTGTCCGCTTGTTACAAGAAGGGTTCATGCTATTATTCCCTAGTGAATGATGTACACAGGTCAGAATGGAAATGGAAATGTAAGTCAGTGATTAATTCTTAAATTCATTTAAGTAATTGGTTTATTTAATGATCTTTGTGGTGCAGTGCAATATCTTTTGCCTCTGTCTGTCTCTTTCTCAGATTCTATTGCCTTCCTTAAATATGTTGTGCTAGGAAATAACATTTGGAATTGTGAAGGTTTCCCCCTTCAAGAGAAGGAATGTGCTTTTTCTCTCTCTCAGTAGATTTCTGAGCAATTTAGTTATCTCCAGTTGAGCAAAATTCTCCTGCCTGCTGTTCAGTAAGACTTTTAGCCTGAGGTCATAAGGAATTATATTTCAAAGATTTTGGTTTCAGTTAACTTAAGTTCTAGATTCAGCAAGATGCAATTTTCAATTGAAAATTAATTTCAAAGTTAGTTTTTTCCGTGCCAAAAATTTGTATTATTGTAATATTAATTTTTATTCACTTCGTTCTATTTAATAGTTAGTTCCTTCCTATGTATGGGCCTTGAATCCAATACTACAAAATAAAACAGCAATGTAAGCATATGCTTAAAGAAAACATGTACATTATTGAAAATCTTCAGCTGAAAATCGAATATGACTTTATACTTCAGAGATTTATATCAACAAGAAAACAGTTGTCCCACTCTGCCCAATTACTGAGCAAATTAATTGTGGAATGGGATTCTATTGACTGTAAAAATGGTTGTAATTATTGGGTAGCTTGAATGAGTTGAATGTATAAGTATCTAAACCCAGAAAAATATTGCTTTTAATTCCACTGTACACCCTTTGATAAATTGCAGTGACTAATTTACTTTGAACATGACTGTACTTGTAACGTGATTAACAGTAAAAGATTCTTATCCATCCTGAAGAAGGAACCCCACAAACTATAATATCAGAAGGGAAAAAATGTCCCACCCAGTCTAGGATAGATAGAGTAAGGTTAATGAGCAACTTTTGTTTCCCCAGGGACTAGACAGTTGAGGAGAGAAACTCAGCTAAGCATGTACTTAAATAAGAGTGAGAACAGAAATATATGGTCTAGCAATGTAATAGAAATGAGTCTGCAAACATGAGATGAACTGAAGTCTGAGCAGTTCAGCAAGAAGCCAAGAAAACAAGTTTTCCTTATTTAGCTGAGGAATGTAGTTGTCTTCATGCATACTGCTAGGGTATACAGTCAATAGTTTAATTTTCATATATACATAAAAATAAATATGGTTTCACCAAAGCAAGTCCTGTCTAACCAACCTAGTGGCATTCTATAATGGAATGACTACGTTGATGGACAAGAGAAGGTCGACAGATGTAATTTATCTGGACTTCTGTAAGGCCTTTGACATGGTTCCCTGCAACATCCTTCTCTCTAAACTGGAGAGAGATAGATTTGATGAGGAGACTCTTAGGTGGATAAGGAATTGGTTGGATGGTCACATCCAGAGGGTAGTGGTCAACAGCTTAGAGTCTCAGTGGACATCAGTGACAAGACCCCTCAGGGGTCTCTATTGGGACTGGTACCATTTAATGTCTTCATTAATACCATAGACAAACGGATCAAGTGCAGCCTCAGCAAATTTGCAGATGACTCCAAGCTGAGTGGTGCAGGAGACATGTCTGAAGAACAGGATGCCATCCAGAGGGACCTGGATAAGCTTGAGAAATGGGCCCACAGGAATCTCATGAGGTTTAACAAGACCAAGTGCAAGGTCCTCCATGTGGGTTGTGATAATCCCTGTTATCAACACAGGCTGAGGGATAAACATACCAAAAGCAGCCCCGATGAGAAAGACTTGTTGGTGGATGAGAGGCTGGACATGACGCAAAAATGTGCACTTGCAGCCCAAAAAGCTGGTTGTTTCCTGTGCTGCATCCAAAGCAACATAGCCAGCAGGGGGAGGGAGGGGATTCTGTCCCTCTGTTCTGGTGAGACCCCACCTCAAGGTTTGGAGCGCCTAACAAAGGAAGGACATCAATATGTGCACACAGAGGATGTGAGGAATGGAACAACCCTCCTATGAGGAGTGTCTGAGACAATGGATTTTTTCACCCTGGAGGAGAAAGCTTCAGGAAGATCTCATTTCAGCCTTCCAGTACATGAAGGGAGCCTACAAGAAGGGTGGAGAGAGACTTTTTTCAACAGTGTGTAGTGATGCAGCAAGGCGATAAAGCTTCAAACTGAAAGGGGGTAAATTTATATCAGATATTTAAAAGAAATTCTTTATTGTGAGTGTGATAAGGCACAGGAACCAGTTGCCCAGAGCAGTCGTGGATGACCCATCTCTGGCAGTGTTCAAGGCCAGGCTGGATGAGACTCTGAGTAAGCTTGCCTAGTGAAAGATGCCCCTGCTCATGGCAGAAGCATTGGAAGTAGATGATCTTTAAGGTCCCTTCCAACCCAAGGCATTTTCTTTTCTCTTTTTTTTTCTTTTCTTTTCTTTTCTTTTCTTTTCTTTTCTTTTCTTTTCTTTTCTTTTCTTTTCTTTTTTTGATGAAACACTGTGGATTAAAAGAAATGGTAAAAACAAAGAATCCTTAAGAGGGTGTATCGCATTTGTGGATTTAACCTAATAGAAATAAGAAGCTTCCTCTACATCAGTGCAGTATTTTGGTATTCAAGATGGTATTAACCACAGTATGGATCTGTAGTGAGTAAGTGAAAAAGAGATGGAGTTACTGTGGGGCATCCTGGCTAGAAACACATTAATAAGTTATGAAGATAAACATATTTGCATTTATTTTTAAGTGCCTTTGATTATCAGTGCGCTAAGCTTATGAATATCAATGCAATGATATATCACTGAAGTTAGAAAATATTTATACTGTTTGTCTTGAAATCTTATTGATAGAATGTTGTTGCTAGTATTTCAATAGAAAGTGGCTCACAGACCAAATTCACAGGCAAGAAACTGAAGGGCATAGAAAACAGTGATTTGTGATTTCTGATTGTTGCATTTATATAGTTATATTTTCACCATGTTCTGCAAAGTTCCATTTTAATTCACATGACTTCTACTGTTTGAGTTAAAAATTAGAATGTTACTCAAAACAATAGAAAAAAATATTTTTTTCCAAATTTCAAAAAAAATTTAGCTTCTTAGGAAAATTGAATCAAAAATAATTAAATTGAAACTCTAACTACATTTGCCTTATTTGCCCTTGAGTTTTCTCTAGATGATGGGTTAGTTTGGAAAACCGTAACATTTTGTAGTTAAGGAAAGTTTAAAAGTGTTTGTTGTGTGTTCATCCTAATTCAAACTTACTATTGTCAAGAAACCTTATCTTCAGTATAAGAGTAAATATCTTTAAACTGCATAGAATCATAACTTTACAAATGTTATTTCATTTAGTAAGTAAAATAGAAGTAAAATTGTCACAAGGAAACTAAGGATGACTTTACTTCCATTCTTTAATTCATATACTTATTTATAATCTGATAAAATTATTATGGCTTTTGTCTGGCCACCTTAAATCAAGAGCTGAGGTTGATTCATACTGTGTGGCTTGTCAGCTCTAGCACCATTTCCCAGAAAGGGTTGTACAGGCAAATACATGAGGCTCTGGAAATTGGATGTGGCTATAGAAAAAGGATTTACTAAAGTTTCTGTTGCATTTGACCAGGCAACTTTTTCAAATGCACATGCAGAATGTAACTCCTTCTCTCCAATACTTAATATTATTCTATGTCTAGTATTCCATAAACTTGCATTTGAAATCTTTGGGTAAAATGCACAGCTTTAGTAAAATATATGTCTGTTTGATTTTAAATTTCAGTATCTTCTTCTGTGGTCCTTCTTAAAATACAAAAAACAAGTTACCTTTCAAGAAATTGCTGGGATTAAAGATATAGCTTTTATACAGATGCAGTAGGTCTGATGCCAGGAGAAGCAGCTGTCTTGTCACGTGCAGGAGGCTAGAAAAACCCTTGTCATTCAGTTGCTTCCAACATTTTAATAATTTTTGTTGTTCTTGTCTTGGTATTCTGTAGGTTGGAAGGGCACATATATTACACTGCCTTTTATTCTTAGAACAGTATTTGATTTTTACAGCATGTTTTGATCTCTCTGACTTTTGCATCAAATGTTGTATGCTAATAAAATGGCAATAAATAAGAGCAGTATATCAGAATATAGATCTTGGTGTTCTCCTTTGCTGAAGACATAGACAACCATTCTCTCTAGCTAAATTATGCTTTTGTCATTCTATGATGTGAAACATTCACTCAAATTATACTTACAGTGAAGGAGCTCTTTAGTTGTCTATATTACAGGAGATGCATATTTAAAAGAAGATGATACTAACAAAACCCCATACAGACCAATACCCCATTTAATAAGATATCCAAAATAAACTTCTCTGTAGTTAGTTTATGAATTTTTCTCTCAGAATTATTTCTGCTTGTAGTGTTAACAATTTTGACATTTGACCAGAACATTCAAAACCTTTTTACTGAGACATGTTTACCCTAGCTATGACAGTGACTCAACTGAGGCAAGGCATCAGCAACTCCAATATGTTCCGTGCAAATATGTTGCCTACTCTGTACTCTAGAAAGCAAACAGTGAATCACTTTTTATTCTTTGCCAGTTCACTCCTTTTAGTGGAGCACTTTTAAAGGGGAGGTGAGATTCTTTTCACTTTTCTAAAAATTATGAGGTTTCTGCTGAATCCAAGATATTAAGGTCTTTTCATATGACTGTTAGATATAAAAAAGAGAAACTATTCTATGAGCTGAATTGATAATTGGATGCATTTCCTTGATGAAATCTCAGGCTATTAAAACATTTGGGGAAAATATTCTGTAAGTTTTATATAGTAAGTCAAGTGAATCTCATTTCTTGATTTATTTCACAGGTAATTTTGCCTTTTGTTCTTCTCGTACATTAGGTCAAATTGTTATAAGGATGATCAAGTCATATCACTAGAGAGTGATATCCTCAAGCAATGCCTTCTGAACATGCAGAAGGACTCTAAGGGAGTTATGTGTGCAATGACGTCTTCCCTCCTGTTTTGTGATTCTGTGTTGTCTCATCCATCAGCTATGAAAGGACAAAAACAGCCAATGAGATTCATATAACTCACAGGATTATGGAAATCAAAGATGTGATCTTAACCATGATTTCCTAAGGTCCTAAGAGAGGATTTTACTTTCTAAATTGTGTTTGGAACTTTGTCAGGATTCAGATATTTAAGTTATCTGGAAAAATTGTTGCTTTTAACTTTTCAGTTCATCTTCTCTTCTCCTCACCACTTACCTCATGAAATGTTTTGATGATAACACAAAGAATTTTATGTCAGACTTAAAAAAAATTTGACAAGAAGAAAATTAACATGAGAAGGGAAAGATATATTGAAAATCCAAAATCTCATCTACCCGTTCTAAGAAAACTTAATATTTTTTTTGTTGAAGTTTTTTTTTTTTGAAAATCGAGTTAAATAATTATGACATACAGGTCTTAGAGGTTTTTTTTTCACAACAGAAATTTGGTAGGAGTCCAAAGTAGACCTAGTTAAGCATGTGATTTCTCTTGAAGTGGAAATATTTTGCACACTTGATAACTTCTATTTCCTATCAGCATTCCTCTCACTGTATCCCATTCCTATTTTTAACTCAAAATTGTTGATGGCACATTTTCTTCATAAAGTTCCTAATTTTCAGTCCATTGTGTTATTAAATCACTGGATGTGCTGTGGAAGAAAGGGTCTTTGGTTTAGGAAGCAAGATTATTTATGGCTCAAGATTTGGGGGTTTTACAGAGTAGAAGAAAAAATTTTTATTTTTCACAGTCAGTTTATTTCAACAGTATTAAAAAAACCCCTGAATAAGTATGAAATAGTGAAATGAAAGCACAGATCAGATGTCAAAGGGTAAATCATTAGTTTAATGATAGATCGAGCTCAGCTGATTTATCTCATCTCTCTTAGCTGATGACAGGAAATCTTTATGTTCCTAAATTTACTATCCATGGGTCATAGCTTTCCTATATTTTAAATTCTCTCTTTCAGATCCTTCTCCATTTCAGTTTTCTGGTGATATATAGCTGAAACTTGGATAACAGTCTTTGTGCATTAGTTTTCTTATTTTCTAGTATATATGTTGTCAAATTTTTCTTGGTACAAGTTTTCTGTGATATACTAACATTATTATTTTTCTTTCAAAAGCTTAAAAAAAGTAATAGGATTGAAAGTATTAATACATTTTCTCAGCATTAGCCCCAGGCAATAGTAAAAGTATAAATGGATATGTACGCTTTTTGTGGGACTGAGCCACACATAATGCAATATTATACTACTACCATCTTTCCTGCGAGTGTAAGTTAGGATGAGCAATGATAGGATTGTTCAGCTTGAGGGTGATAAGGTGATGAAGTCACATGTAGTGAAAATACAAATAAAATGGTCAGTCCCTAATGCAATTAACTCTGTCCTTCTAGATGGGGATTAGAGCAGAATTGGACATTGTCAGGATGCTAAAGGGGCCCCAAGAATTAAGGTCTGTTTTTAGAATACATGGTCATATTGCCTTCTGGGGTTTTTTCTAATCTCTGTCCGTGGTGCAAGGAAAATTTCTCCTCCTGACAAAATTATATCTTCTTTGTAGTTGAGCTTCATTGCTCAGAGTTGGTGTCTGTCTTTTGCTGCAAGTCACTAAAAGTGCCAGAGATATTTTGCCTATAACTAGCTTGTAACCTGAGTTGTTCTTTGTTAAATTAATACAGAAGTCTTACAATTTTTCATAGAAATCAGCTGCACTGAATTTCTTTTAAAATTAAAATACATCTTTTCTGTACAATGTTTCATTGCTCTAATAACACATTTAACTCTCAGAGGCAAGGTGCTATAGGGTACCCACATGCCCTTGCACTCTGAAAAAAACCCCATGCTTTATTCCTTTTACATATCTAGTTACATGGTATGTGAGAAATATTTCTTAATATGTTATTTAATATGTGTGTCTTTAAACGAAATCTAGGCATCAGGCATCATGCGTCATGTCTATTTGCTCTGAGAAACAAATTGCACACTAATGATATTTTCAGTATGAAAATTGCTGACTTTGTAAGTGATGAAAACTTTCAAGGTGGAAAAACAAAAACCACTCATTTTTCACATCAAGCAAAGTGCCCATAAACAGATGATTTATGGCTTGTTATGTGACCTGTCTCACTAATAATGAAATATTCAAATACCATAACCTTTCCCATCTGTTCAGTGAGCAACTGTAACTTGGTGTTTGGCATCTGATCTTTGCAACAATTAAACTCACTCTTTACATAAGTAACACAGGTGATGATGATATGTTAGAGACCAATAATATTTTCAAGTGGTTCAGTTAAAGTAACACACACAGATGCAGTTGGAGCCTGTTCACAGCATAGTGCGAAGTTTACAGTCCTTTCTGATCTTGAAGATCTTCTAAGAAAAGAGGACAAACTGAGAGCCTATATATTTATATATTTAAATCAAACTAAATCAGATGATGGAAATCTCCTCATTCAGCACTTAACAATATTGACTGCCTTCCAAAATTGCCTATAACAAGTTAAGAAAAGCACCTTTTCAAATTTATAAATATTTGGTTTGAATCTGTGAAATTCCAGTGCTTACTGTCTATTATTGGTCTATTCTGATATTTATATAAATTTTCCTCATTTTTCATAAGTCTGTATTGCAGGTCTATATTGCATAGGTCTATATTAATTCCTGAAATCTTCTAAAGTGAAATGGAAGTAGAGCTTGCTGGTAGCGCTGTGGATCACAGAGAAATTAGTTTTGTAAGGGCTGTTGAAATTGTGTCTTGTACACAGAAATCTCAAGAATTTCACATATCTGCTTTTTTCAATCCCCAAAATGAATTTTCTGTGTAAGTTTGGTACACTGTGGATAACTTCATCTGTCTACTAATCTTAGGCTATGAAATATCTCAACAAGAAACCTTTGTTTTCAGCATTCCTCTAAAATACATATTACAATATAAAATATAGAGTGGAGTAACAATTTTATAGCTCATGCTGGAATCCTTCCTCATTTAAAAGATGTTGACTAGAGATAAACAGACCTATTATAGACTTGTTTCTATAGGTGGTTTATGTGTTCAAGTGCAATAGCTTGTTTTTATTGCAGGAGTGGAGGAAAGAGAATACCCTGTTAATGACCCTTGACTGACCCTTCAATACTGAGTCTTTTGTTTCCCTCTTACTGCTCTGGCTTTCCTTTAATAGCAGAAAATTCTCCCCAGAGTCCTAACCTCACTGCCGATGCCTTTGACACCTTGACTCTTCTTTTTTTGCATAACTTTGAGGAAGGAAACTTGATTTCTCCCACGAATGCTAGTACTCACCATTTAAAACTAGTTGGGGTTTTTTTGTTTGTTTGTTTAGATTTTGTTCGTTTGCTTGTTCTTTAGTGGGCTTTTTTTGTTTGTTAGTTTTATTTCTGGTATTTTTTCAGACCTAATTTAGGTTATCATTTATTTGCTTCCTTTCTTTCGTCTTTGTGTGGCCTCCCCTATCGAAACTTTTGGCTTTATTCAAGGGAAAACACTCATAGTTGTGATATGTGACAGTATCATTTAACAAAAAAGTTAATGCATTTTAGTTGATTTGCTGTCATTTGAGGTAGCTGCTGTAATGTCTTTTTTTCATCAACTTCATATTTGTTGAACTGTTCCTTCAAAACTGGTCTATTCTTGACATACTTTGACCTTTCCTACACTTGACTCCTTTACATATGTTGACATTCCAAAGGACTGATCTAAATATTTCTTTGAGCACTTAGAAGTTTCAATGTCTTTATGAAGAGAATTTCAAATTAATTTAGAAATCTTTGGGAGTGTACACAGATATTGTTTTGGCTGTGGGAGGTACACTACGTGGATTTTTTTCTTTGTCTAACCTGATACTGACACCTATGGTCTTGTTGATGACATCTTCTATATAGAAGGTATTAGGAACATTTTCCAACAGAATCGAAAGTTAGAGTGATAAATATTTTAGTTATTAGATATATATTTATTTATCAGCATTGCTTTGAAAGTAGTATTTGTCAATTGACTCTCATTTTTGTGTAAGCTTTCTGTTTTACAGGTCTTAATTTCCTGTGAATTGTAGCTATGGTGAGAAAGCTTGGAGTTTGATCTTTCATTTTGACTCCTTTGTGAAATTATTTATCATTCATTTTGACTAATTCTAGATACTTGAAGATAATCTCAATTTCTGAGATCAAACCAAGTATATGTGTAATTACAAAATATTCTTTTTTCCTCCAAGTGATTTTGTAATTCTGAATCCTCTGTTTCTTGGGAGAGAAAGAGATGTTAATAAAACAAAATTTACTCACTTTTTCTCATGGTTCTGAAATGTGTAAATGATATTTTAAAAAAACTGATGTTTTGATCCTGTAGTTACATTCAGTGTTTCAGAAAAGAAAGAGAATGAAAGAGAGTTGAGATACTGGAAAAAATACAACTACAGACAGATGCAGAAGTGCTGGTTTTGGCTGGGGTACAGTTAATTTTCTCCACAGTAACTACTAGAGGGCTATATTATATACTTGTGCTGAAAAGAGGGATGTTTCTGTTACTGCTGAGAAGTGCTTATACTGAGTCAAAGCCTTTTCTGCTTCTCACTCCACCCTGCCAGTAAGGAGGCTGGGGAAGTTGGTAGGAGATTCAACCAGGACAGATGACTCAAACTGACCAAAGGAATATTCTAGACCACATGCCATCATGCTCAGCATATCGAGTTGGGAGAAAAAGAAGGAAAGGGGGGGGATGTTTGAAGCAATGATGTTTGTCTTCCCAAGTCAACATTACACATGATGGAGCCCTGCTTTCCTGGAGATGACCAAACACCTGCCTGTACATGGGAAGTGGTGAATAAATTCTTGTTTGGCTTTGCTTTGCTTATTAAACTGTCTTTCCCTCAATCCACAAGCTTTCTCATTTTCACTCCTGTTATTCTCTACCCCATCTCACCAGAGTCAGTCAGTGGCTCTGTAGTTCTTAGTTGATGTTTGGGGTTAAATCATGACAGCAATGTAAGGAAACCATTTAGTTAGTTTTAAATGTAAGAATCATATCTTGTAATGATATTTAGTGCTATGAATTCTTTGAGTCATTATGGAAACTGGATGAGTAAGTGACAATACAATCATGAAGAGTGAGATAACAGTCTGGCTGCATAACGAATTTATCCAAAGATATGTTAATACATCTGTTATTATGTATGTCAGTTTTTGGAGGCTTTGAGCGATATTTGCAGATGAAATGTTGGCAGTGGGTATCAAACATAACAAAAATAACTAAGATCTGTGTACAGTGTCTGATAAGACCTGAAATCTGTTTCTCTATGCAATTGCTTCATAAATTATACTTAGGCATATTTAAATGACTTCACACACCTCTTGCCATGGTAGTCATAAGTCATTTGGAGTGTCAAAATTCTGCAACGAAGTGTTTGCAGAAATAAGATAATCATTCCTGAGGAAGTTTTCAAACTTGCTGTTCATATTCTTTTTGGTACAAAAGTTTTTATCTCCAAATACAAAAGTTCATTTTTAAAACTTACTCTTGACTTTTTCCCCTGAAGTCATATGAAATCACTTTTATTTCTACCTTTTCTTTTTTATCAAATATTTTACAGTGTTTAGAGATGAATAAAGTCACAATGTAACTAACTATGAACTGTGAAGTGTTCTTAACCTGCAATTCTGTACTGTAATATTTTGAACCCTACTGAGAGAAAGATATTTTGGTTTCTGTAATTAAATGTATATTCATTACAAAAAACTACTGGCATGAGAACAATAGAGGTAATTTGAAACCCATTTTTTAAACAGATTCTTAGAAATAACTAAAACCAAACCTACAAACTAAAGCATGTATGAATATAATATTCACATTAGCAACTGTAATAAATTAAAACCAATAGTCTTTTTAATACTGTGTGGGGAACTAATACCTTTGATTCTTATGCAAACATCTCATTCTCATATGAATATCCATAATCTTAGAAAGGCCTATCAAAGAAAAAATACCCAAGAGTATGTACATGACGCTTTTTAGGAATCTGAATATGCTAACTGAATGCTTCTGCAGTTCTATTAAGCTAAACAATTCTGCATTAATTACACATAATTCTGTGTAGGTTAATTTTTTATATTAAATAAAATTAGTCTGTTTACATTAAAATAAGAACTTTCTATGCTCTAGCTAACATTCCATCATTGTGTTATGAGATATGAGTGCAAGCAAATTATATATTTAAAATAAGCCTGTACAAAAAGTTCCAAATAAAAAGAAGTTCTACTGTTTATATTGGTGGAAATAAATGTAGGGCCTAAGATAATTGATCAGTTATGACAGACTCAAATTTTTCAGTTTCATACCTTGGAATTTTAAATGCTCTTCCAAAAAAAAGATGATTTTCTTTTGAAATGACACCTACATGAACTTGATTCTTCTGCAATCTTCATTTCTCTCTGCAACTTCTGTTAATTCTTGTTCCCTAAGATAATTTCTCCAGTTATTTTAACCACACATCAGCATTCGTTCAAATATGTGCTTTGTTTCTGGACTTGTAGGTTTTGTCATCAGAGTGCTTTTCATTATATGGATAGAGAAGTTTAAAATAAGTAGTGTCATAACTGAATGAAGGCAGGTTGACTTTTGGGAAATAAAAGGGAAAAAGAAACAAAAAAAGAGTTCTTATGTCAAGATTGTGTGTAGATTTATCTTTGAGCTTAGGTTGAATTATGACTCAGTTCAACATATATTAGCTCTCAAGCAAAAGCTTAATTTATTTCAAGTTTTGAGGAAGTCAACTTATAATAAGAACATCATATTTCACAAATTATGTCCTTTAGGAATTTGGCTATAAAGCGTGTCTTCTTTGTGTTCTTTCAGTTGGAAACGAGGGTTATTCCACAAATGCAAAAATGTATGTGTACTGCAGTATTACTCTACAAAGACTTTATGACTAAGGGATTAATTTAAAGCCCCCAAACTCTATGCTTCCTTACCTATCTCCCCCAAATACTGCCAATGCTTTGTTTGGTTCGGTTATATATTTCCTGCTTCCTACTGCTCCATTAGGTGGGTTTTTTCTGCTATCACTCTGTAGTTTCTGATTGAAATCTGGGCATAAGCACTTCTGGTTTTTTTCTGTGACAATCTACTCAGCAGTCCAGATAGGAAAGTCTGTTTCTTATTATGCTTTCGCTTCAGCAGCTGAGTTCTTACCTGAATGGTCGTTACATATTTGCTACACTCCCAGTCTCACTTAAAGAAATGCATTTGCTAAGGGACATGAAGTCTGTTGGCGCTTTCGGCATCACAAGATTTTGCAAAGAGACTGCAGTAACTCCTCTTTTTTTTTTTTTTTTTGTCCCTAAGAGTTGCTGGAAACTGTTAGTTTACAATTTTGCTGTTTTCTGTTAAGACCTCCTTCTAACTTAGGTAAAATTTCAAGCTTATTATTATTATCATCTTATGTATGCCATGTGAGGTAGCCAGTAACTGCGAGAGTAGAAAACCATGCTAATCTGTTAATATGAGAAAAGACAGAATGATCAAGTATGAAGTATGTGTGTACACAAATTCCTCATACCAGTATCTAATTCTGTAAAACGTAAAGCTTCAACCAAAATACATCTGGAACATCATATCCGTTGCAAAATTGCTTTTTTTTTTAATACTGAATTGAAAAGTTACTGAACTGCAATGGAACTGAAGTATGCAGCAGACTTTGCAACTATTTGAGTTGTAATGAAATGGAAGGAATTTTGGACATAATGTACAGAAGCTTTGGGAAAATGTTTTGTTTATTCCAAAAATAAAACATAAAAGTTTTAAAGTGGAGTATTGAAAATAATTTTATTTAGTTAAATATTTTGGTTTGTAGGTTTTAACAGAGATTAGTGAACACTTACAGCCCTGTTTCTGTAAGTGGTATAAGAGAAGCTTAGTGCAGACATCTGATGTCTAGGGGAAATAGGGTTGATATGCTGTTGAAATGTTAAGAACCACTCAACCAAGCTACAGAAATAGGAGTACATAACTTTCCATCTCAGGAGTATTATCTGAGGTAATTGTATCTATAGAAACTGTATGTGTCATTTTCCATATAAATTGATGGATCTGGTCTTTCACCTGCCATAATTCAGGTATTATTTTTCAATTACATTCTTTAAGAGTTGTAAAGGAGACAAACTAATTGAGATCAGTAGATAGTTAGATAATTCAGTAGTAGATAAATAAGACTAAAAAGCAATCTCTGGAGAATTAGTGGGTTTGTGGTTCAGCATAACATATATATGAATTTGGGTATGTTGGTCTACTTTTTCCTGTTGTTTCCTATCTCCGTATAGGAAATCATTAATTTGAGCCCCACAGATAATATGGTAATGAGCTTTAAGGCTATACACATATATTCCTAATAAATTATCTCCTCTGTATTGTCCCTTCCCAAAAGAATAAATCTCTTTTTAAAATTTCCACTTTTTGCAAACTCTTCAGTACCATTATCAGATCACACAAAATCACAGAATGATTGGAGTTGAAAGGAACCTCTGGAGATCCTCCAGTTCAAACCCCATGCTAAAGCAGGTCCACCTAGAGTACATTGTGCATGATGGCATCCAGGTGGGTTTTGAGTATCTCCACAGAAGGAGATTCCACAACATTTTTGGGCAGCCTGTTCCAATGCTCTGTCACCTGAAAAATAAAGAAGATTTTCCTCATATTCAGATGGAACTTTTAGTGTTTCAGTTTCTTCCTGTTCTTCTTATCCTGTTGCCAGGCACAACTAAGAGTCTGACCCCACCCTCTTGGCACCCTTAAGATATTTTTATGCATATATTTATGTGCTCTTATTTAGTTAAGGTATGATCTCAGTTACAAAAATTCTTGTCCAGAGCAATTGCAAGAAAATGAACTGTCCATTGAATGAATCTCTGGCTAGATTATTTTTGTGTTAAAGAGGAAGAGGAGAGAGAACCTCAGATTTAATTACAGAGCACTAAAAGAACTTTTCATCCTAGTCAGAATTTGACAGGTCCAAGACAGTAATACAGACACACTGATGTCAAGGTAGACAAAAATGTGTTGGCATTTATAATGTGTTCTCATTAAATCAGGAGGAGTCAGGGCTTAATAGACTTGGAGTGCAATTGAGTCCAACCAGCTGTCTGGAAAACCTCTGTGTTGTGCACCTGTTCAAATATGATTTTTCTGCCTTTGTACCTCATCCATGTTTTTTTCTCTCTCTGTATGTCCACTTGAAAATTTGACAAGATGTAATCAGGGGAATGTGTAGAAAGTACGCAGAAAGAGAAAGGAAAGGGATAATTAATTTTATTGAACTGGTAAAACAGAGAATCGTGTAAACTGGAATAGGTAAACTACATGGAACTGTATTGTGGCAAACACGTACAAGCATAGGAGAGACTTGTCTGAGTCCCTTACATTTTCTTTCTCATTAATTTCTATGATTTTGCTTACTACTTTAGTTATTAAATTGTCTGAATGAAATAAGTAAAATTGTGGAGAGAATTGTGTGCCAGTGAGAGAAAGTAATACAAAATTTTAGACTACTTGCATTCTTTTTACGCATTCCTTGTCAAAAGAGATATACAAATGAAATGTTTTAATAATACT
Organism: Eulacestoma nigropectus; assembly: GCA_013397775.1. Lineage (NCBI taxonomy): Eukaryota > Metazoa > Chordata > Aves > Passeriformes > Eulacestoma > Eulacestoma nigropectus. Next base: position 596,137 of record VZTE01000506.1, read on the forward strand.
TAGAAAATCTTTTAAGCTTTGGCTCAGTTATGTGTCATATTTCTAGTATTATTGCTAGATTGCAACAATTGGAGTATAAATGATTTATCTGCTAAGTTGAAAAAACATTTCAGAAATTCATTTACATATTACTTGCCATTTGTCTTTAAATGATTTATCTGTTACTTTTTGTTCTAACTATAGCTGCTGGAAGATCACATCATATTTAAAACCAAGGAAATTGCAAATTTCAGAGAATTATGTTTGTTCCAGAGTGTTTACAATCAAAAGAATTAAAAATGTTTACCCCCGATTTGGTTTAGTGCAATTTCATTTTTTTTTCTCTACTATAAATTTTTCCCAGCTTTAGTTTTCTGCTCTGTCTTTCAAAACAAACAGGCTTTCCAAAAATTGAAATTCTATCCTCCTCCCAAGCCCCACTTGTTTTTAATTGCAAAAGAACAGTGACAGTACGATGCCAGGTTCTGGTGTTTTCTGAGAAATAATATTTTTATTCTCTCAGCAGATTAGAATCTTTCCAACTAAAATTCTTCTGGGAAAATTCTTTAACCAGGTTCTAAAATCTACTGTTTTTTGACAAAAAAGGACAGACAATGTTAATAGGACTCAGAAAAAAATTTCCACACAGTAGAACTCTGGAAAAAAACCAAAAGTATTTCAGTGAGCAAGAAAGGAGAAGGTACTGAAAAGCACTTGAAAGTTCCAGTGAAATCAGTGGGGTCCTGATGATCTGTAGTGTGCTAGAGCCATTTTGTACAGGTGTCTGCGGATGCATGAAAAATACAGCACCAGGCCACAAGGTTTGATGCTCGTAGATACACATGACACCTATCATCACTCAGCAGTAGCAGAAGCACTGAATAATTTAGAATTATCAGTCCTCTTCTGCCAGTTTAAACTAGAGGAGCAGAATCCTTAAGCAAAGTTTACCTGACACAGCTGGGAAATGCCAAGAAAACCCTCTTGAGGCCACTTAATGGAGAATAAACAGGGAGGAAAAGTCATTGTGCAGTGCAGAACTTGTATGGAAAATACAACCCAAGTCCTACAAAATCCTGTTTAATCAGACATGGAAAGCGAATTGTGGGAGTCCAGAGTTCTCAGAAAGGTTGCATATGGAAAAAACCTGCACTTTTAAGAACACAGTGCATTTGAAAGCCATGCAACCTTTTTTTGTTTGCTTAATTGGAGACCGAACCAGGACCTTATGGACTTAAATCATAAAAATGTAAATGTAATTACAAACATGTAATAATTTATTTTCTGGACACCATGTATTTTTTGGCTCGTGGATATATACTTATATATGGGAAACTTTTCATAACTCCATAAAGAAAGGCTTGAAAAAAGAACTCCTTTAAAATTCAGTAAGAACTAGAGACTTAGGACTGAAGTCTCTGTTAGTTGCCTCACCTGCTGTGACACTGAGAACTCTTTTTTCTGTAATACTGCTCAAGCTGGCAGGGGAGTTACTGCTCGAAAGGACTTCACACAGCAAGAGGCTCATTGAGGTTGGTGGCAAAATACCCAGGTGTGATGTGCAGCAATACTAGTTCAGTCAGTGAGTTAATCTGAGACGCTGATGTTTTTCCTGAAATATAGTAGAGTTGGTGCTCCATGAAATAATGTTCAGCAATAACAGTGGTGACTTGAGTAGAGTTTGCCTCTGCAAAATTTAAATATTTTTAGCACAGAGATCAGAACTAGTTTCTCAGATACAATTAATGAAAAGAAATGAAACTTTCAGGGGAGAAAAATAATTCTCCATTCTAGAATATATCAGATGAAAATAGTAGTAGATTTTTATTCTTAAGAATAAGTCTTTCCTCTCCTAATGTTTAAATACAAATTCTTATATGACAAAAATGAGTCTGTATTTGTAATCATTTGGAAAGTAAAACGGTACAGTCCTTAGTAGGACATCTTTACAGAGTAGAGCTGAAAATTAATTTTAAAATTCCAGATTTATTTTTTATTTAGAAAACATCATTCCATCAAATTTGAACTTTTCATGGTTTCTTTAGGAAAAAAAGTCAAAATGTTTCAACCTTTCTCAAGGTGTAACATTAATTTCCTTCTTCCAGATTATATCTATAGTTCAATGTGGAAATACAAATTATATTACTATTACCAAAAGAAATATGAACTGGAATAGATTACTCGGAGACATTGTAGTGTCCTGCTAATGGCGATGTCTAAGAACAGGTGAGACACATATGCCACGAATCTTGTTGTTATAACTGATGTTTGCCTATCAGCATGGTGACAGAACAATCTCTATATGCTTCCTTCTGCTTCATGTTCTATGGTTGTGGTTTATATATGCTATTAAAAAAATATATCAAGTATGTGTGATATTTCATTTTGATTCTGAATGAAAGAAATGCTTAAACCACAGAACTCCTTGTGGAGCTCAAATTCTGCTGGCAACACACTGTTGGGTTGGTCAGAGGTTTCTGAGACAGTCTTGGTAATTTCTTCAGATTTCTGGAACCTCCTGTCTGACTACATCAGCACAGTGAGAGACCTCTCTAGTTTTGCTCTTTTAAAGCCAGCTTAAGGACAACACGATCCTGGGTTCAGGAGCAGAATTTTGCCATCAGTTTCACTTTCACGATCAAGCCTAATGGTTGTTTGGAATAGTCTGCGTATACAAAGAGAAAAAAAAAAATAGTAGAAAAGGACACAGCTAAAGAAAGGTACAGTGGTAATGCAATATATATATATATATATGTGTATGACATCTTGGTATTTGGATAAGTCACTATGAGAAGAATTCATCCATATTACTGCATTGTGTTAATTTCACCTTTTTATCTCTTTGGGAGTTTATTGCACAAGTAGACTTTCTGCAGTTCTGTATATGCTATGCAACAGCAAGATACATAATTTAGAGAGTTTTGTGTTTATATTTACAATGAAGCGAAATTTCAGTTTACAAAGAAGTTCTACCTCCTGAATAGATCTTTTGTCTTTTTTTTTTTTTT
>VZTE01000506.1:599141-615436 GCA_013397775.1 Eulacestoma nigropectus
TTTTTAACATGCTTTTGGAATCAAATATTAATGATGGTAAATTAGGGTCTTAAAATCTTAAACCTTTTAGCATGGATAACAATCCAGAGAATATTGCATACCCTGTTTCCTCCACAAAATAGAAAATATACCCTCAGCACACACAGCTGTTACCACCCTTGTGCTTGCAATATGAGTTTCACACTGAGGAGTTAATAGTATATTTCAACTATATTGTTCTCTGATTCTCAGAGACATCAGAGCTGTGTGAATCATTAATTCATGCTTTATGTACTGCTACACCAGATACCACCAACTCAAAAAGTATGTCAAAACACCTGTGAGATTCAAAATATATTGTCCTTGCCAGAGAGACAAGCTAAGCATAGTAATACAGTTACTCTCTTAAAAGTCATGCATTCATATCTCTTTAGAAATATAGTTTCTTCCTAAGTATTAGGAGGTATCCTTTCATTGCTGCATAGGTGTTTCTAAGAGTATGGCTTTTTTTGCTGAGGAAAGGCAGAAAATACTCTTGCACATGGAACATCACTTCAAAAAACCATGAGCTAGAATACAAAACAGGTACAACAGTCTCTGGCTCAGCTTAGCATCTGTGTATTCCCTCTTGCCTAGTTTGCCGCTTTGTGTCTAGCTATGTTTTTTTTTGGTTTGAAATTCAGTTTGGAGGGTTTTTTTGGAAAAAGGCTGTCTGCTTGTTTGTTTGTTTTTTATAAATAATGTGCATTTTTACAGCTACAGATTAATCAAAAGGATCTTAAAAAAAAGTCAAATTAATGGAAGAGAAGTATGTAACAGCTGTTAGAATAGCTCATTAACAAATAACTGAGAGGTAGAGATAACTTTTTACAAAGTTCAGAATATTTTTATTTAGCAATCAGAATACCAGGGCTTGATGGTGTTGAGTACTGATGTTTTCAGATATTCCTTAGAGTGACTTTATATGGAGCAGGTCCTGGTCTGTAAGGACCTTTATAAGTAACTCAGCTAATAATTAACCCCTTTAGAGCAAATATAACCTGTGACACGCAGGACACATGAATAAATAAGATGCTTGGGAAATGTTGGAGTTTTTATACTTCATTAATTCTAGCCCTCTCAAGGGACTCGAGCTTTTTCATGTGCTGATCAATTTGTAATGGCCTCTGGTATCTAGATATCTGAAAACGTTTTTTATCACGTGATGAAGAATCTGATTCTACTGAAAAAGCTGCCATATTCCATGTCTGCAAGACAACTGAGACAGACACACAATGATCATATAATTACAACAAAGCTAATCCTAAAACACAATTATGAAATGGCTAGTATGTATTTAACACAAGAAAACCAATAAACAAAAATCCTGTTAAAGAAACATCCTAACTACTGCCTAAAATAAAAGTACTATTTGTAAGCCTTACATGACATTTTGTATTTGTGAGTGATGCAAATTGCATTTTTTTGAAGCTTGTATGTTTGTTTTGTGAAAATGCAGTCCTTCCACCATGTGTAGCTCTGCTTGTGTGAAAAATGTCATTTGACTTGTTGCATGTTTCACTTCACTTTCCTTGTTGGATCAGCCAGGGACACGGCAACAAGTGAGCAGTGGTCAATGGTTTCGTCAGTCTGCCCAAGAGAATGAGGGAGGGAAAGACAAAAAAGACCAGGTACATCTCTTTTGCTTGTATAAACACTGCTTTTTCCACAGAAAATATTTTATCTACTTATCCACTGCACTATGTCTATTTTATCTTGTAGATGTTTAATTAAGTCTGAATTGTCGTCATGGAAGAACTGTAGGTACACATCTGGCAATAACAAAACATAGTTTGAAATTCAGATTCATTCTAATGACACAGTGCCAGTATTGGAGAGAATTTGGTGGATAACATTGATTTTTTAGTTATAAAATTAAACATTGGAAAGTAATCCAATTTTCCTTATTTGACTTGTGTACATATATAAAAAATAGTTCAAGCTTATTTGTGACCTTTCACTTTCCTGAGGTAGCAGCTTTCAAATACTATAACTTGTCATTGCCACTTTCTCACTAAGGCTAAAAGCTACATATATAGAAGAGCAGATGCTTTAAGCAGAGGAGTTGTGCTATTCTTTCTCCAACTCTTTTTTTTTTATAGTAAGCAGCATCATGTCACAGCATGTGTTGAAGTAAACCAAACCATGAAGAATTTATTTTAAGGAAAAGGCTGAATTGTGAATATCATATAAAGTTGACAATATCAGTCATTTCAGGAGACACTTGCTACAGCAGAGAGGACCTTGCTCCATGGCTCCTGTCAAAACTCAGCAAAACAGGGGGCTCCATGCCCTCATAGGGGCGGGGGGGGAATTAAACTGATTTCTTAAATGTTGTTGTTATTCCCGTCTCCTACTTACAGATGTTCTCTGTTTCTGAAGACCTTCTTACCTTCTCTTTTTAAATACTGCTTCATGCTTTTGCAGCTCTCTTCGGTGGCAGTGGTTGAGTAAGGAAAAAGCTGTAATTAAGTCTTCAGCTGAGACCACAAAACACGGCCTCTGTGGCATAAAAATAGAAAATTAAAATGCATACAACATATGTGCTTTTGTGCAATTTTATTTTTAAAGTTCTAATTGTATGCTGGCAAGCCATTGTGTGCTGGTAAGACATAGACATCATCCAAACATTTCTAAGCTCAGTATGTCATGATTGTACTCCTTTCCATAATTTATATTCTTGGTCATAGAACTGAAGAAGAAAGTGTCAAATGAGAACTTGCACACAGACATTTCAAAACATGGTAACCTTCCTTTTCAGACTTTCAGTGAAACAGAGAATCAAATAACATTTTCATTTTGTACCTTTTCAGGCTGAAATATTTCTCATGAACATCCCTACTGCCCATGTTATCTATACAAGAACTTTGTAGAGTAATTGCATGCTAATAGACAAATTATGGAAGTTGATCATTACATTTAAAATAGCGCTTTGAAAATCCACAGGCATTTTGTTGCTGGACTTTATTCTGTTTGTCTTCCTGACTATCATTCTAGTTCTCTTGCTGGAAGCCACAAAACTCAGGTCTACAGTTGCTTCACACAACACAGATTCACCTTGGAAGACTTTTGACTCTGGCAGATAAAACTGAAATTTGAAAATGAATCACTGTATTTTTACATACAAACCATTACTGCTGTTTTTCTTCTGTTAGTAGCCAATGAGAGTTATGAATCATTACTGCAGTAATTTCTTTTATTGGTTGTTTTTATTGGCTAGTTTTTGTACTTCATTGTGTAAGGCTAGAGTTGAGTAAAAAAAAAGTGAGCTACTAGGTTCTCTTATGTTATTGTCACATAGTGCGGAGTGAAAAAAAAAGTGAAATATAATTCATGTGTTCATAACTAAATAAAGACTTTGACACTTGAAAATTGTTTGTCACATTGGTTCTGTTTAAAAAGAAAGATATGGCATAATATAATTTATATATCAATGTGTCTTAGAAGTCTGACTCAAAGTGCAGTTATTTTAACAAAAATGTTTTTAATAATATTGGATTCTGTAAAGGTTTTCCTGTAGTGGTTTTCAGTGTTAAAGTCAAAATATGGTTTTCATTCTTTTCCTACTCCTTGTCTGCCTCTCCCATCCTCCAGTTGCTACCTTTTCAAACAGCCTGCTATCTAAATGCTGAGACACATTTGTTTTGTGGAGGACAGATGAATGTGATCTGAAGTTGGTGAGCAATCTTCCTGGTGGTGAAGTGACATCTTGTTCCCTCTGTCGTGGTTATATGAGCTGGTGGACACAGGAATAAACTCATAAACTGTGTGGCTTGGTTTTGTTTTGGGCTTGTTTGGTTTTTTTCCCCTTCTGCAAACTAAGCAGCCACAACATAGTATCAGCTTCATGCTGTTTCAGCTGAACTCCAGCTGTCTTCTATACAAACCAGATATATAATGTAAGTATGCATACCCAGAGTGCATCTACGAAAACTTTAGGGTGGAGAAGCATTATTTGAATTGTGGCAATATTTGTGGAGGCATTGCGAGAACTGGATGAGGGAAGGGCACAGTGCAGCTTCCTTCCTTCCTTCCTTCAAATGGTCTGTGTCCATCCACGTGCTTTTCCCAAGAAATTACTTGGCCTGTCCTATATTATCCTCTGGATATGCCTCTTCACCCTTTCTAGAAGGCTTCAGACCCCAGTCTATACGAGCTACTGTCAACTGGTCTTTCAGAGCTCACGGGTCTATTTGAGATATAAGAAGGTTCCTTCAACCCTCAAGCACTCCAACTTGCTCTGACTGCCACTGAGATAGAAACTGTAGAATTACACAGCCTAAGAAAATATTTTTGTCTCTCAATAAGATATGCATACAGTAATTTTCCCAAGTGAGTAATGTGCTTACTTATAATGGTGTTTTGTTTGAAAATATGGGAATATTCAGAAAATGATCATTGTATTTAGCACATAAAATAATTTTTTCTTATATATTTGGAAACATGTCCTATCAATTTTTGATTCTCACTCTAGGTGAGAGAATATGCTTAGTGTTCTATAAACTGATTAAATTTTATACTGAGAGATTAGGTTGTGTGTAAGTGCTTCATGGACCTCTTACAACGAGGCAGGCATCTGTCTCCTAAAACACCGAGTCTGTTTTGATCCTTCAGATGTTTATCTCTCATTTTTTGAAGAGTGGGTTTGAACAGTGAGAGGTGATGGGCTATAATTTTTTTTCTCCCTATATCACCACAACATCACCATCAAAGTAATCAGGACTTTTCATCAGCAAGGAACCTCAGGAATTTTGAGAGGTTGTTTTTATTTTTGAGGAGTTTGTAAGATTAATTTTATTGTAGAAAATCTGGCAACATAGCTTCAGGATTTCAGTCAGCTTATTGCTAAGATTGCTGATGTTCTCAGTATAGTAAAAGATAAGTGACGTGCTAAAACAAATATAATTTCCATCAATGTGAGGATTTATTGTTTACATGGAAACTGATGGACCCGTTTATTCTCCTATGGCCATGACCTCTCTCTAGCTTTTTGCTGTGGTGGTGATGAGCTCTGTGGAAAAGGCAATTTCAAAGAGGACCCTAATCGCTTGTCACTCTCATTTTGTTCTTAATCAGAATTTATTTTCTTTTTCCATTTTAGTCTGGAAAAATAATTTTGTTTCAGCAATTTTAGTCAAGTTTCAGCATCTAATTTTAATCTTTTTCAGTGTTGATTTAATTTTTAAAAAATCACCCCGGGCAGTTCTAAGGGCATTAAACTATGCTCAATGTCCCATTAATTGCTGATCATGTAACCTGCTGCTGCATTTTATTTTATTTTTTTAAAGTGAAATATATGATTGCAATATAGTATTGAAATGAAACTATTAAGAAAATATCTGATTAGGGCTTCCTTTTTGTGAAGGGATAAACCTGGACTCTGAATTGATTCTGGTTCTGAATATCTGTAAAAATGCATAGGTATGAGTCTCCAGTTCAAATTTGAAATAATTTTACAGTAAAATTTCTAAAGAAATAAAATCCAGGGAACTGAGTCATCCCTTTAAACTTTGATGCATCTCTGTTCCCTTCCTGCATGAAAGGTGGGGGTTACCAGCTTCCTGAAGCAGCATCTTTTCTTACCAGCACATTGCACAGGATGATAACAAGCCTGAATGTTTTTTTCTCGGTATGGATTTTTAGCCTTATTAGAGTGTGAATATTATGCTTACAAAGAGTAAAATAATTGACTTGATTGCATAAGAGATCATAAGAACAGCAGCACCGTATGGTTTTTCAAACATAAATGTGCTTCATCTTTGGTCTGCAGGACTTCCTCGCAAGTAGGGTCACCAAATCAAGAATAGGTATGGAAACAGTCACTATTGTCAAATTACAGTTTTACATGCAGAGATAAAATCACAGCCACGTCTATAACTTAGCTGGTGTATAGCTGAGCCACACTACAGTGAAGCTAAACTGTGGAAGCCAGTATTGATCTTCTATTGCTAAGCACACAGACTTTTACTTTCTGTTGAGGTAGAGGCTACAGACAGACCTTTACTGTCTTTTCATTTCTGTCTCCAGTTGCTCATTGTATCTCATCAACTGAAGATTACTGTTTCTACATTTTTTTCCTGTGTGAGTTGCACAACTTTGCCCCTGTTTTGTTCCAGAAAAATTCAACCAAATTTAACCATGCCACCTGCATAAACTATAACTTAGGGTGTGTTGGGTTTCCTTGTTTGTCTTTTTGGTTTTTGGGGGGTTTTCGAGGGTTTTGGGGGGTTTTTTGGGGATTTTTTCTTGGCGGTTTTGGTGTTATTGTTTTTCTTTTTTTTTTCTTTTATTTGGTTTGGTTTGTTGTTTGTTTTGGTTTTTTAATTATTTTTTTTTGGTGTGTTTTAGTTTTTTTCTCAGAATACTTGCATTAGGTATCTTACTTGAACAACTGAAGAAGGTTAGAAGTGTGAGAACTTCCAATGGAGGGGTGGCAACAGACAGTTGATGAGAAAGAAGGAAAAACCAGTCAATCAAAAAGATGGTTTTCAAGTAGAATATTGATCCAAGACTTGGAATATAGGGATGTTATTATGGTACTTCTCTCTATGTATTTGCTGTATTTGTGTTAAAGAAGAAATAGTTGTTGGAAAATAGATCAAAATCACCAGGCTCACTTAACCTACTGCTCCTCAAGAAGAATGTCTTATTTTTGCACTAAGCACTATTAGCTCATAAATTAAATTTCAACAAATTGAGTTATAGCACCAGGGAGGTTGTATGTCTTTAAATAAATATAATATTATATTTAGTGAAACAAAATGGAGGGATTTTTTTAAAGACATACAAACCTCCTGGTGTTATAACTCAACTATATTGTAACATTACAATATATAATAGCTATATAAAATAGGTATCTATTAAGTATCTATCAAATTATTTGACTTTCATCAGCCTCTGGACAATCCATAGCTCATATTTTCTTTTTTTTTTTTGTAATGTAGGTAACAGAGATGTTCCTCTGTAATGTATGCTGAGTAGGTTTACCTAGGCTTTTATTTAAAATATTTATATTTCTCTTTACTCTTTTGTCAGGAGCTTTTTTTTGGTTTATCTTTGCTTTGTTTTATTATGTATTGTAATTCATTATTGAACTAAAGGAAAACTAGAGTAAGGAAACCAAAATACTAAAGGTTTAAAAAAGCAGAAGCATATGAAGAGAAGGCACCAGAAATTATTTTGCACAGTATAGTGAATCATACATTTTCTCCACTGAAAGCTGATACGTGGAGATTTTGATTTTTTTTTCTTTCAGCTGTTGGCTGACTTCTTCAGTCTGGTGTTTCAACAGAAGAGGACTACAGGCATTTTCTAACTGTTAACTCAAGGAATCCTATCAGTTCCTGAATGATATAGGATATGTTTTATTGAGTTGTTCCGGTTTTACTCATGCTGACACCCTGTGTGACTTGTGGTCTACTGAGGACTGACTGCAGGATCCTCTTACACACATTAACAGGTATTATCATCAAAAGTGCTCACTGTTGACATATTGCCATGGCCTCAAATAAGAGGATTTTTTAAACCTCACTCTAAATAACTTTGTAACACCAATGATATCTGCATTTTATACTTTAACTGGCACTTAAACAAATTGGAAGGGAGGTGCTCTGTGTAAATGAATAAAAGGTGACTGTCAAGAATGTTCTGCATTAAACAAGAGTCTGTACTACACAAAACTGATTAGTCACAGATATTGCAGTGTTATTATTCCCTTTTGACATCGGCAGTGGCGAATGTCCAATTACAGATAGTGTTGATGTACCTGGGAATATAAGAAAAGTTGTTAAACTGGAGACATAAACATTTTTTACAGAAATTATGCAGTCACTGCTGAGGGATACTGACTGTGTGCACATGAAGTTACTTATCCAGGAGAGGAAGTAGTTACAGTGCAGTAACAGCCTCACTGCAGCCAGTATTTCAGTGATTATAAAAAAAAAATTACATTTTTGTGCTTATCTCATATTGGGCCATGAAGTTTTCAATAGCTTTAGTTATAACACATGGTAATAAAACTTGGACTTAAATTCACCAGGAGTCATATGGAGACTGGAAAATTGGAAGTTAATTCTTTAGAAGATGAAATTTGGCATCTTAGTTCAGGTGAGACCTTTCACACAAATGATAATATGAGACCATAAACAAATTCTCGAGGAAGAATGGACTTAAACAATGCTTTTGTACAGGGAAAATAGATTCACTGAATTAGCTAGAGAGTTTCAACAACACAATATTATTTGGAATAACCAGGGGATTCCTTACCTCTCTTCACTGATATTTTGTTAGAGTAAAACACCATTTTTCCCAAACTATTGAGCAAAAAATGGATTTTTGTCAAGGATTCTTGACATGTAGCATCCTCCATCAGGCTTTTTTGTTCTGTGCTATCCTCAAAAGACAATGCTTTAACATTTAGCAGTGTGGAGTTGATTCTGTGTATCTCACGGGTATCATTTAATAATGATTCTAATTTAATATTACAATAGGGTATAAATTATCTACCAAGGTGAAATGAAACTGTAAGGAGAAGATGCTCTATTCTAGAACTTCCACCTTCTGCAAAATTGTATTATTACATCTTCAAAAGAGAAACAGAACAAAATAACTTTCTACAGCTTCTGAGTCCTGATAGGCATCCAGAGAAGTTTATTATTTGAATGTCTGTCTCGAGTTTTTCACTAAAATTTAGGAACATCAGAGAGAATGCAAGGACAAAGTAATATCAGACCAAGAGTCTCAGCCTTTGAGAATTTTAAAGTATTTTGTTGTAGCTTGGCTTCAATCATAGACTTATGTAACTGTATTCAAATATTGTTTGTATTTTCTGCCTTGTAATTGTGAAATAAATTTCTAAAGCATTTCTAGTCTTGTTTGGTTTAAGTTAAAAGTTAACTGAATTTTAAAATGTAATTCTGAAAAATAGCTTGGGCTGTAAGTAGCACAGGTCAAACTACTCATTGTGAACATGTTTATATACTACAATCACTTGATTCAATGGTTTTCATAATGAGCCCAACTAAGAACAATGAAGAAATTTCAACAAAAGCAAAACTCTTTTAGTACATTTTGTGGAATAATTGTTAAAGTATTTGTTCCATAGTATCTTTATTTTTACTGAACTGGCTACTTAAACTGTTAAAATACAGATTGCCTAAAGAAATTCTTAAATCCCTCAAGGACACTGTACAAGAGCCCTGACATCTTCATCTTGAAGTCAGAAAATATCACTGTCTTTAGTGGAGCAGCATGTTTAAAATTCTGTCCTGAGTAAGAGTATCATCTTGGGTTAGAGTAAACTGGTAATCCCGGTATTCCATAATGGATTTGAAGGAGGGAATGAGATAATTGTGGACATTGTGTCGTGCACATGCGCAAGTTCGTCCTTGCCAAGAGAAGCATTGTTTCTAACTCAGTATTTTGAAAACCAATCAATTTCTCGATGAACAAAAGGAAGAGGTATATAAGCCATTTTTATCGGCTGCCTGGCTTAGCACATGACATCCAGTTTTCTCCAATCACTTTCTTACTGAATAATTCAACATATGTTTGTATATGTCTTGTCTGATTTATAAAGACTACCACTGACTTGCCTTAACATTTTTATGCACAAGAACTGAGCTGAATACTTCTTCCTTCCATAAATCTGTGGGTTGTTACAAGTCTATTGACTGACAAAGCCCTATTAAATACCAATAGACACTTTGTGAACTAATCCAAAAACTCCAGGAAATCTCAAGGAAATGAATTATTCAAGAACAAGATCACCCTTCATAGATGGCAAAGAAGATCTGAATAACATCAAAACATGAGTGTTAGCTTGAGAAATAATTTTAATCCAACTTGTGACAACATTTTTAAGTTTGTGAGCATCTCTGATTCTCCTGCCCTTCCTCCTCTAATTTCTCATTTCACACTTGGAACTCTAATGGGTTAAGTTTCGGAGCTGGTAAGAGAAAATATGCATACTCTAAATTTGCAGTTGAATGAAGCGCACAGTGTCCCCATTTCTGTTCATCTCACTGCACTTGGCACAGGGGCTTAGGGAAACTGACAGTACCTGCTGCATTGCCCTGGGGACATGGGAATTGAGGGAATTGAGAGCACTGAGCAGGAGGATTGGAATGGTGCTTCAAGTAAAACTTTTACTATTTTTTCTCTGCCTTACAGTAACACCTGCAAGCAGTAATTCTGTCTGTCATGTCTACAAACTAAGAAAGCCGGTGAAAGTAATTGTTGCACATCATCCCTGACCTAAAGTACCCCATTGGCAAAGTCGTGAGAGAACTGGTTTGATTCAGGGATTGCAGTGGTAGTCATTAGCTGCTCACATGACTGGTTTACAAAGAAATGAGAAGAGAAAATTTCCATAATGCTGCAGCTCTAAAGGGTGAATTTAGCTAAATTTGAAATCTATCCATTATGTGAAAGAATATTCCTCTGTTTCAGGTTGAGACTTCATTACAGGCTTCCTAGGAAGAGTAATAGACTCATCACTGGCTGTTAGTGGACTCCAATTCATATTTGAGGTTCAGTGAAATAAAACTTTGTTGCAGCAAGAAATGGATGCAGTTTTATTTTGCAGCCTCCAGTACTGACATACTATTTTCTTTCTGTCACCTTTGTGCCAAAAGCTTCTAAAGCCTGCCATGCCAAAAGAGAAATTTCAGGTTTTGCTTTTAAATGTCTCCAGATTTTCATCACAGGTGCTGCAAACTGTTTTATACGTCAGTATTGAGTTGCATTTGTTACCTTTTGGTGTCGGCGTAATCGACAAGCTTGTAGAAACCCTGAAGATAAGGGGCAAATATGTATGTACCCATCAATAACTGGGTGGCTGTGGAACCAGCCAAGGACTGTTGGTAACAACAGGTGAGAATTGTTGGTAACAACCAAGGACTGTTGGTATTAACACACTGTGAGAAAGAACAAGTTGTGACTTGATAAAGGAGCTATGCAGAGGTAGCACAGAGCTTTTCTGGGACAAGCATCCTTGTTGCAGCTCCTGGAGATAAGCACAACACAGTAGAGAGCAAGCAAAGGAGTGAGGCCAAGAAGTGCACAGGGACTGTAGGGGAGGAGCAAGACGACCAAAGACTCCCAAAACCCTCTGACCCATTTCCAGAAAGGTCTGAAAGAACGGACTGTGCATGATAACTAATTTGCATAGAAAGTGAGAAACCTATCTTTGGGGTGGGAAAACCTATCTATACAAAGGTACCCCAACCAAGACTGGGCACTGCCCTCCAGGACTCGGGACTGAGGCAGTTGGATCGACCCTGAAATTAGGATTAACATCCTATCACCTGGATCAACACTGGAACCAGGACTGAAGATCTTTTTTTCTGACACTTTTTCTCTCTTTCTTGCTCTCTCCTCCTCTTTAATCAATTTTTTCCTTTCTCTCTTCTCTTTTGCCCTATCCCTTTATCCCAAACCCACTGCCCTGTGCTTATATAGCTGGTCAGGGACTAACACACCAATTTCCACTTCAATTGTGTAATTTACTGACAAAGCTTTCTGCTCATTTGCAGGCCCTCTGACTTCTGTTGTTCCTTTGGACCAGGAGCATTTATGAATCCTAGGTGCTTCGTTCCCCCTCAGGGAGGGATGTCACGTAAACACATGACAGAATTTTGAAACTTTTTAGGGCATTTTCACTAATAACAGATAGACAACTTCAAGTATGCAAATAACCTCAAAGTTGTTTAACAATTTTGGAACAATTTTAGATGCTTAGTTATTAATTTCCTTATCACTATATAAGTAAAAAGATAAAGGTGTAAAAATCAATTTGAAAAAAAGCCCCAAGCATGAAGAGTACTTTTTCTTAACAACCATTCAGAAAATGAAGCCTTCATCAATCCATTCATAAAATTACCTTCTATTTTAAATGCACACATAGGCAATTGAACAGCTTAAACTTTCTAGGTTTTTTTTTTTTGTGGAAGTGAGAGTAAACTGAGTTTCCATAGCAGCATCCAGATTAGAAAAATGTCAAAAGAAGTTACTGACAGCAAGACTGGTCTTGAATATAATCACATCAAACATGCAGTGGAACAGGAGAACCAAAGGTAACACCATACCTGCCCAGTGTGGGTAAAAAGGAAAGAATAGAAAAACATACGGAGCACAAAATAAAGAAATACAAATTTATCAATTACGGGATGAGATGAGAGGTTTCAAAAATGCGTGTATATCATTATAGGATTCTCATGATTAAGAAAGAAAAATCAACACTATTTTCCACACCTAAGCAGTAGGTACTTGAGTGTCAAAATGATTTACATTAATTTTAGATTGTGTTTAATTCATAGACACTAATTAGCTGCTTAAGACACTGGAAGCATCTTTCAAATACTTACCAGTGGCAAGTATCTAGTGCATGCAATAGTCACTAGTCCCAAGGGGAGACACAGTCTCTGATCACAGGATAAAATAAGATTGCACATTTGCAGTCATAGCTGTAGTCTGGCAGCTTGTTACAGCTTTGTTCACTTTATGTTGCTTACAAAACACGTTCTTTGTTGTCAGGACTGGTTTATCCTGTTCACAGATGTATGTCTATCTTGTTTTATGTACAGCTGATTTATACTTTCTTATTCTTTTTCTTTAATTAAAAAATAAGTTTTACAACAAAAATTACATTTTGGTGTTGTGTATGAAGAAGGCAACAGAATTATAATGTTCATCTGGAGTGGTTTCTTCTGTCACACTAGTCCTTTAAGGCAGATATGTGATCTAGGGCTTGAATAACTTCCCAGAAAGTTAAAGTCACTTGACTTTGTCTGTATATATTTAATTCTGCAGAGACATAAAATAAATCACCTATTGAGTTTTCTTACTATAGTTTGTTAGTATTTTGAACATTAATATGTTCTTGATAGTGCTTCAGTATATTTCCTGAGGAGGGGGAGGATGGAGACTATATGCCAGAACACACTTAAAAGCCTAAATTATAGAGTATAGATCCCCATTAGTTCTTTGATACTAAGCTCCAATGTTATTTGTGAAGTGGTTACTATAATGTGTTAAATCCAGTTAGAGTAGGAATGGTAAACTGCATAATGAAATAGTTGTATTACACACTTACATTGTGAAGCTTAAAACTATGGACGTGTCAGTATATGCTAGGAATCTATATATATATATGTCAGTTGTAACTTTCTTTTCAACCTAGGTCTGCTTATGCTAGAGCCCATGGGCTTCCAGAAATTAGGTACCAACCATTATTTTGGAGACTAGGAACTCTTATAACAAACAAACAAACAAACAAACAAACAAACTCAAAACCCCAAAACAGCAACAATAAAAAAGAAACAGCTTTTAATAGCTCACAGAAATCTGGAGAAATTGTTTTCCCCAAATTATCTTTGTTATTGCTAAAGGAAATTTACTTATGTCTGTATGAAGAACAATTAGCAGCTCTAATACATGCAGAAGATCTGTCCCATTGCCTTTCCTTCAGTTTTTACTGAAGTCAGCTGGTATCATCATGTGGTGCTTGGGAAAAGTCCTGCTACTTGTGCTTCCTGCTTCTTATCACAAAGGTTCTGGGGTCACATTCTTAGAGAAAAACAGTTCCACTTAAACAAAGTTAAAAAAACTCTGCATACAATCAGACACAGATTCTACATTGTTTTAAAGCACTGCAAGTCCACTGAAGATGGCAATTGTCTTTCAAGCCTTTTTTTTAAATTCCCCTCATCATGAATGTATTCTGCCTCCATTTAGAGACAGTTTTTCTTAGTGTTGGCTTCCTTTAGATATCCTAGTTTCTTTGGATGACCACATTTGTCATACCCGATGCACATACACACATTTTGATATGAGTCATCCATTAGTTCGTGAAGGGAGTAGTTCTTTTTCAGTGAAGAGTGCAGTAAGATATATTCTTATATTTTTAATCTATATTCTTTTGAGTTATTTATATTGTCTGCACCTATTTAAAACCTAAGCAGTATTAGTTTTAAGCAGTTAATGATTAGCAGTGGGCAGACCTAATTATTAATTTTGGAAGTACTGTGGTAATAAGGTAAAAACAACAAGTCTGAAGTTTAAAAATGATAAATAAGTTCAGGGGTTTTTTTGCTTTAGAAAGTTGGCTGCTGTTTTAGATTCCATCTCTTTCAGAAAAATGGAGCAGAATGGAAGGAAAAACAGTGAAGAATGCCGAGCACCACTGCCTACATTGGAAGTTTTAAGGAATGAAAATGGCAAGTGACAGCTATTGAGCCATGCTTATCCAACAAGGTTCTTTGTCAAGTTGCACATTATTGTAGTTGAAACCTGAAAGAACTAAATTCAATGCTGAGCTTTAGAAATTCAACTCCTCTTGTAACAAAATGGGACATTTCCTGAGCTGTGGGACTGCATTTGGTTTGAATTGTCAACAGACTGCAACTCTATCAGCTGATTTTGGAGAGAACATTTTTTGGGATTGTGAATCCTGGTCATGTGTCCATCTAGGATATAATGTGCTACAGGATGCAAAACAATTCAGGGTGCTTCAATTCCCTGTCTACTGGGAATGAAGGGGAAACAAAACACAAAAGCAGAGAGTACAATTTTTTTTTTTTTTTTTTGGTTGGTTTGGTTCAATGGAGAAAGCAGTGGACAAAAACCATAGCAGCAGCATGTCTTTACTTGCATATTATATTTACTATAGCTTTCCTTAATGAGTTTTTGCTAAATCAGCATTTAGAAAACTAGGAAAGTGTCAGCTAGAGGGTGGAAGATGCAGGACTCCTAGGAAAAGGTAAAAAGTGATTTATGTATTTCATCAAAACTAGCTGCTATGGAAGCTGAAGAAAAGCTGTGCTTTTTAATGTCAGACATAATTTCTGTGATGTATGTTCTCCTATATTATTTTTGTGTGTCTGAAGGCCCTTCATTATTTTAGTCCAAGCATCACTAAAAATATTTTTTACATCAGTCCACCTAAAAAAATCACCACAGAATGAAAATTCTCTATAAAATGAACTGATAAAACAATTAAATGAAAAACAGCCAGTAACTAACATTCCAACAAATTTTCACTTGACATTTTTAAGAAATTTCTTCAATAAACTGAAAATGACAGAGAAGATGCAATATCTTCTGATTGCAGTTATCCGAGTTTACATCATTGATTTCTATGTCAGAGTGTGCAGTGAGAGTGGAAAGTAAGCCTTTAGAAAACAGCAATTCAATCAAGTGCTTTTTTAGTTGTGATACATCAACAGATAGGCAGCAAGAGGGGTTTATTGGAGGAGCAAATTCTTTATTTCTTTGTATACAATTTTTTTATGAAGAAAAAATCAGAGATAAGTTTTGATGGGTTAAATTAAGACTGCAAGTGTAACTAAGAACCATGCATGGGTACAAGGAAAGGTCTTCACTGTATTTTAGCAAAATCTGTCAGGAGAATGATAGTAACCAGTGCAAAGGGAGTCTCTTCTGAGTGTTACACTAAAATATTCTAAAAATTTTCAAAATTCTTAGTCCAGTAAATTTAGGATATAAATCCATTCTATTAAAATTATCTTGGAGGCTCAAGGGAGGGGAGAAAAATGAATATTTAATATTTAATATTATTTTTGATACTTAAAGAAAACAATTGTCATATTTTTTTCTGACAGCACAGTACAAATGGTAACAGGTTAGTAATTTTTACTTATATGCATATACTCTGTTCCTATATATACAGCTGGGTTATTATTTGAAAAATAGTTAAAAACATTAACTATTGCTAGTTAACACTAACCTGCCTTGAAAAAGAAAGTACCTTTCATTGTATTTTACCTTAACCCTTACATAGCATTAGTCTGCAAAAGGTGAGGCATTTATTGCATGAAAATAGAAATAATGATAGTATAGTACACATTTTTATAAAAAAAAGCCACTTAAGTTTCTCTGCTCAGAAGCTGCTGGTGGATAAGAAAGGTCTCTTGCTTTTTGCAATACCAAATTTTTTCAAGACTAAGACAAAAATTGGGATAATTATCTGCTGTCAAAATATAGAGAGTATACTGTACCAAAGAAGGGGTCTGTCCACCTTCTTCATTTTCTGTAACTTTTTTCTGCTTTTGCATTATGCAGTCCAGGGGAACCTGACTAAACTTCCCCCTCCCCAGCACAGTAAGCCTTATCTTTTTATTCATTCCCTTGTGTGCTTTCTTTTGCTTAAGGAATTGCAGGATTTGTCCAAAGCAGTGATATTCTTGATTCTTAAATGTGATTAAGTGTGCCAAATTAATATTGTTAAGAAATGAGACAAAGGGAAAAAAAAAAAAAAA
>VZTE01000506.1:615449-638974 GCA_013397775.1 Eulacestoma nigropectus
AATTTAAAAAAAAAAAAAAAAAAAGGAAGACCGTTTAGGAAATAAAATATCTGAATTATTTCAATTCAAAGCAGACACAAAATGAATTCTGTCCTAAGCTTCACTAACTATTAAAAAAAATTTAAAAGAAATTCTCCGATGACTGTCTCAGATGTGGAGATCTATTATCTACAAGTTTATAAGTTGATTTCTGCTAGTTTTTCTACTCCCACATATAGAAATGTCTTACAGCTTCTGTTTCTCCTTACAGAATCAGCTTCGAAGTCAGGCACTATGTGGTCTCTCTTAAAATATAGCTTTATTATCAGCTTTTATACATATCTAAAGAGAGGAATTTGTGTATAATTATATGTATGTATGTACATGGTGTCCAAAGGAAAAGATTCTTCGTAAAACCAAGAGATGTGTGTATATGGTCTAAGAATGCATAGTTGGTAATAGAGGTTCAGACAAAACTTCGTTCATCTCGTGACCTCTCAGAGAGTGGTGGTCTAGAGATGGAGTGCAAGAACTATGTAACAGGATAATGAAACTTTCCTGGGATATTCCCATTTTTAAACTGTTCTGTGGCATGGGGATCTGTGTCTTTTTACTTGATAGAAAAGTTTGTTTTTGACTTATTTCACCCTGCTACTTAAGGTGAAGCCTGTGGACATCTGATTTCTAGTCCTAGAAGAAAAAGTGAATAAGCAATCCTTTGTTACTCCCTTTGCCATTCGTGATTTTGTAGATCTCTGTTATATCTTCTAATCACCTCATTCTTTGCTGAAGAGTTTTAGTTTAATTGTTTTCTGTGTGAAAACAGCTCTGTAACTTTAATCATCCTTGGTGACCTGCTCTGAAACTTCTCCAGTTCCACTGTGTTTTCTGAGATTGAGAACTTAATTGCTTTTGAATTATCAGTAGGTAAGAAAAATATCTAAATATGACTTTTCTCTCCTCTGTTATTCTATTTCTAAAGTTTTATTCATTTAATAAGAATGTAGTTATGTACATAACTATGGTGCTTTTGAGTGCCTAGTCAATGCATTTAATTTGATAATTACTTCTGGCAGTGTCAGGAGGTGACAGCATGAATCTAGTAGTTGTTATACATGTCTTTTAATGCCATTTGAAGTCAAAATCTAAAATTGAGGTCAAAGGGATACGAATCAAATTCATTATTGTGACTTAATGTGTTTCCAAATATAGCTTTGAAAGAGATGAATTGATTTTAGCCTTCTGAAACTCTTTAGTATGTAATTCCCTTATTTTATTAATTGGTTTTGTTCTTCTTAATTTTATTGCAAGAAATTAGGTTTGATCATTATAGGTTAAAAATATTATATACTGTCACTGGGAAAAAATTTCTATTTCTAGTTAGTTGTGTGACCTATGTCATGAATATAAAAAATTATACAAAACTCACTTAAATGAAGGATCAGTTGGATTCCAATAATTCAGGCAATAATACCATAACCAAATAAAATGGATATTGATTGTTCTAAATAAGGGGATGATAGTTTATGTAACATCTTCAACCTGGAAAATGAAGGACTAGATTAATTAATGACTTTGAAGAGTTAATATGAACTACAAGCAAAAGGCTGAAGTTCCTGCTTTAATTAATAATTTGAAGCACAGCAATTTCTGGCTCTACTTCTATGCAGACAAATGACCCAGTGATTTGCATATGTTCCTTGCAGTAGGATGCTTAAGCTATTTCTTCCTTCATATATCCCTTAGTCACCATGTATTATGTGTAGACATGAGAAAGAGGGAGAAGTTTCTCATTTTTTTCCATTTGCAAATTTGAAGTCCTTTTATTCTCCTTAAATGGAGAAGAAAAATATTTCAAAACAACTGCATATTGAGGAAGTTAAAAACAAAACCAGACACCATACCAAACAAGAAAACTCATTTCCTATAGATTTTTTTTCAAAGTGTAAAGAAGTCAAGTACAGGAATGTTCAGTAATTTATGTATTTGTCTAGAAATAAACACAAGCTTAAAAAAAAAAAAGGGTGGTAACATGACATTTTTGATATTTTATGAGGAACAACACATCAAATTTACTTTTGAGCATAGGTCATTTGAATTTTTTCAGAAAGCTTGTGAAAACGGAAAAGACATTTTAAGAAAGAGGAAAATTTTATTGGCTGATATCTTTGAGAGACGCAGCAAAGATGTTATGACAAAAGGGTCAAGATACATTACTAATTATTCCCCTCATGTTACAGATGAATAATAATTTGCTTGAGGACATAGGAATGTTTTTTTTTCCATTTCTGCTGACATGGTTGAAAACATTACATAAATAAGGAAAAAGTTTTAATCTCACAGTGTTTGTCTTATGAGCTCATGCACCTGTATTCACTTTCTACGTCTATTTGCACCACTTACTTTGACTGAAGTATTTCATATTTTACTCATCTTACCATAAATCGTCTGCTTAGGAGTAGAGTCATAGATAATCAGCAAAATTTTTCAGCATTTAAAAATCTTATCCAAATATGATACTAAAGATTGGACTCTATCCTACGTATTTTCAATATTTAACTTCTTATTTTAACACTTATTTTAACACTTGACAGCCATCAACCCAGATGCTCAGGTCTCTTTCCACAGGGCTGCTCTCCAGCCTCCTTGAGCCCCATTTTGGAGGTAAAACCAAGTCTACCCCATCAGTCTACTGCAACCCCACTGAACCCTTTGGACTCAACCTGCCAGCCAACTGTTCTCAGCTCAACGAAATCCATGCATTATGGACTTGTCCCGCTGCACGTTGTTGTCAGTCATATTAACTTGAGTTCTTATAACAGCAGAAATGGTAAAGTTTTTCAGTGTAAATATGAATATCAGGTCAAGAGTATTCACTACACAATGACTTCCAAGTTTAAGAAGTAGTGGGGTTTGTAAAGTAGTAGTATTTGCAGAGAAACTGTCCTGTATTTTACCAGAAAAAATATATTTTTACTCTTTTAAGAACATGTGAATTCTTTATACGTAGTCCAAAATTAGCTGATTTGGTTGAAGTTTAGATCTGTTGTTTTTTAAATATTTTTGGAAAAATTTTTTTTTTAAATTTTAGAAGTTGCACATATTTTTAAAGAAATATTTTGTCTTCTTACTTTTGTTTTTTACCAGACTAGGTTTTTAACAGTTCTTTAAATATATTAATAGACCACTATATCTTCTTTTTCTGTTGACCACACCATAATGGTACTTAAATATTTATAAAAAATTAAATTATGGCTGTAAAAAGATTACTTCAAATTTTAACTTTTTTACAGAGAAGCACTTTTAAACAGAACTAACCCTGAAGATACTAGGGCATATTTTGTTTTATTTTGTTTCAGTTGAGTCTCTACTGTGAAATGAGGAACACATTTGTACCTTCTCTTTCAGGCTGCTTCCTTCAAGCAAGAAAAATTTGAAGGAAAAATTCTCCCATTTTGTAGAAAAAGTTTTTCACTCTATTACTCATTTTCTGAATAAACAGAAGGCTTGTATTTCCTGAAATGTTCAGCACATTTTCTGAAGGATCTACTGAGAAAAGGATTAGAATAAAGTAAATAATTTCACAGATTATTTGTTTGTATCATTGTAGAGGTAACTGCTGACCCATAATAAAATAAAAAGCATTAAAAAGGAAATGATTATGTGGCAATCATTATCACAGGTATCAGCCATCTCTGGTAAGTAAAACTCTGGATATTTTACATTCTACTGTGTGAAAACGGTTGGCAAATGACGTTTTAATGGCAACCTACTCTATTTTCTGGTTAGTAATTCTCCCTTTCTGACCACTGCTGTCTGTTCTTCTCTCCCATTTTTTTTTTGCTCCACACACTGTATTGAAGAAACCAGAATTAAAATTATTTGTTTCTCATTTCATATTCTCCCACCCCCATGTGGTTATTTTCTGTGAGCAGCAGCTCCTCTCACCACAACATAATGACTACTGTGGTGACTAGAGGAATAAAACATAACATTATTTTAACATTATTATCATTTCTAAGTTAAGTTGATGAGGTCCTGATAGACCTGCTGACTTTTCACCATGCCATTTACAAGAATGATTCGATTACATCTATTGTGTAAGTGTTTCCTCTGGAGGGAATATAGAAGAGATAAAAATAGCTTTCCAGGTTTCTGACCAGACCATTCTATAACAAGATTTTTTTATCCTACCATACAATCCAACAACTGTCTGAGAAGATTTTCATGGCCTAGAAGGTGATTTTTTTTCTTTCAAACCTTGTTCGCTAATTAATTTTAGAATTACATCAATCAGTGTTCAGCTTTTGATGCACCTCAAAGGCACCTTGCTAGAGTTCATTTTTCTAAAAATAGAGGAGGTACAGACAATGTCAATTTATTGTGAGATTGATTGCATGTTTCAAAAAGTATGTAAGCAGTTAAGACAAAATAAATTTATTTCACTATTGAAGAATGCAGTCTACTTTTTAAACCCAAAGACATTCAGAGGGATCTCAACACACTGGAGAAATGGACTAACAGAAATCTCATGAAGTTCAGTGAAGGGAATGCCAAGTCCCGCTCTGGAGACAAATAACTCCACACAGCAATACATACTGCAAGCTGACTGACTGGAAAGCTGCTGGAAAGCAGTTATTTTCAAGAAGGACCTTAAGGTACTGGCAGTCAACATGCTGACCATGAGCCAGTGATGTGACCCTGTGGCAAAGAAGGCCAACAGCATCCTGGACTGTGTTAGAAAGACAATCACAAGTTAGATAAAGGGAGGAGATCCTTCCCCTCTATTCAGTGCACTGGAGTGCTTTGTCCATCTTTGGGCCCTTCAGAACCTCAAGAGAGACATAGAATCGTAGAGTCATTGACACAGAGTTACTGAAGCAAGTCCAGGACAAGGCCACAAAGGTGTTTAAGGGACTAGGCCATCTTCCACATGTGTGAGTCTGAAAGACCTAAAATCATTTAGCCTGGTGTCTCGGTTTGAGACAAATTAAGGAAGGAAACGCTCTGGAATGAACATCCCTTCCAAAGACCCGTCTTCGGCACTCCCTCCCCCACCAATGCAAAAGGAATTTCTTGGATTAAAGTGAAAAAACCTAATTATTCAACAAGCAGAGTGCCAGCAGGGCACAGTAAAAAATGAATAACTGCTAAAATATTAAACCTCCTCAATGCAGAGAAAACTGGTGGTTTTAGAGTTCCTTCTGTAGCTGGCTCAGCCTCTCCCGACGTCCGAGGCCGGGATGCCGCATCCCCACAGCCTCCCCGCCGGTCCACGGGGTCCGATGATCTGGTTCTCAGATTACAGCTAGGCCGGACAGCTCCGGAAGAAGAAGAAGAAGTTACCGGAGGATTTTGGTGTGCTGGTATGCACTCCTGGGAAAAAAACCTCTTGCCTCAGCTCACAAGTTAGCTAAAAGCAGGAAAAGTAACTCTTTCCTGCTGCAAGCAGAGCTGAGCAATAGGGGGGAGTGTGTGTGAGTCCTTGAACACAAACCATGCTGAGGAGTTTTCCCAGCTCTCCCCCACTCTCCCCTCAGACCCAGCTTAAAGCTGCAGGACCCGTTTCTGGGCAATAAGCAGATGATAGGGGAATACAATATTATCATAAAATCACCCCAAGACACCTAGAGAAGAGAAAGCACAGACACATCTTATCAGAGTGCTTTTGGAACTGAGTGAAGAACACAAACCCTGGCTTTTCTCAGTGATACCCAGTGACAAGACGATAAATAATGGGGACAAAATGAAAGACAGGACATTCTAGTTAAATACGAAAAAACCCCCAATTTTATTTTAAGAACAGCCAAACTCTGAAACAGATTGAGTACATAGATGCTCCAGCCTCCATTGTTGAAGATACTCAAACCCAGATGCACATAGCACCAGCTGACCACTCTTTGACCTAGGGTGATGGGGGCAGAACCTGACAATCTCCAGAGGTGCTTTCCCACCTCAAATGTTCTGTGATTCTGTAATTGAGTCATGTCAAAAAGGAACTCTACCTTTAGCAGTGTGCTTTTGTTCTAAGGAGACAATATATGAAAGGTAAACTGGAACCACAGAAGCACATTACTATAATTCAGCTCTGAACATTCCTCTTGTAACCAAAGAAAAACAGAGAAACTTCAGTGTGGATTGGACCTTGTGAGAATAGTACATCTGAACCATGTACAAAAACCTCAGATGGAATTTACAGATTGTGACCATCTGGCAAATTTGTCAGTGGGGAACTATCAGTCCTCATTAAGGGAAGATAGAAGATCACTATCAACAAAATGTTCCACAAGGAAAGGACTAGTGGAGGGAAAGCAGAATCCTAGTAAAAAGACAAATCTCAAATTCAAAAAGAAACATCAAGGGAATGGTATCATCAAATTAATGGACCAGAAAGACTACAGTACCTATACATATTCATATTAAAGGCCAAATTACTTCTAATTACCATTTAAATCTTCCTCAACAACTCTATAACTCTATAATTCTACCTTTCTCCTTCCCTCTCTTTTGCATTGGTTTCTGCTGTCCTTTTTCTATTTATTCTTTCTTCTCCTAGGTAGGAGTAATTATACTATTGAATTCCTGTCTACACAGATGTATCCTCTTTCTCTATTTTTTTTTTTTTCAGAATTTCAGTGGAAATACAAATACTCAGTTGAATTAATTCTGATGCTCTGCAGTTTCACTGAATTTTTAATTTTCTTTAGTTTTGATACTGGCTTTTTTCTTTTAAATTTAGATTCTACCTGTTCTTTTAGATTTAAAAGTTATTTTTAGTTGCAACACAAATGTGTTTCCATATTCAAAGCTTCACTTTAATGCAAATCAATGGAAGTGTTTAAAAATGCCTCCTCCTTGAGTAAGAAGGGAATTATTAACAAAAGGTTTAGGAAGTCAAACAGTGATTATTCCCATAAAAGAGAAACAAGATTTAGAGTAGAATTTTTAAAATGCATTCTGTTTAGTATTATAAATGTATATGAGTAGAAGAATCTGGATGTACCTCTGTAGAGCCTCCTTATTTTTCATCTGTGCAATTCATTTGAAATTATTATGAAAAACACGTTAATGTCTATAATGTATACATTTATAGACTGTAAGTGAATGACCACTGAATTCTACATGTAGCCTTTTAAGCCATGTTTCTGGGTGATGGAACAGTATTTTGAACTTTTCTGAAATCTTTCCGATTTTTCAACATCAGTTGTTGAAATCACAGAGGCAGAATGTGGTTTGCTTGTCCAGTATTGGTCTTTCTGAAAGATTATTTTTTCTTCATGATTTTTGAGCTATATTCTCTTTGTCATCTTTAGTTAGACAATTATTTTGAAATCTACCGTAGAATAGGTACGACTTCTCTGTTGCTGTGCGGCAAAATATAACCCTAAGTTTGCAAAGTGGCATTTTGCACACAAGCTATATCAATGCTTATAATGCAGCATTTGGCTGTATTAAGATGTTCATTCACAACAGCCCACATTACTGAACAGACAAGATGATCTATCCCTGAGATCTCTCTCCCATAGCAATTTGTTCATCTGTCATTCTTTTCACAAAATTTGCCAACAAATTTATTCTTGAAGGATATGAACTGCCTATATTAAATCCCAGAGATACCAAAGTCTCATGAAGGTTCAGTGAACAATTTCATTCATAATTTAAAAATACTTAGCTTGAAATATGTAATATTGATTCTTTTTTATTATATGTAGATTGTCTCTATACCTATATGCCTTGTTAGAAATCCATTATTCAAACCTATCTTTTTATCAAACAATTTTTTTTTTCTAAAATCTAAACCAGAGAACTATTTTATGACCTATTTTCTAATCCATTCATTTACTTTTCATCAAGTCCCTTGCCATTGTTTAGCCTTTCTGGATTTCGTCTATATCTGCTTTTTTTTTTTCTTTTAATCAATTGCACTGATACCAAAATAACCAGTCCATCCATATCTGAATCTACTTGTCTATTCTTTTCATTATGTATTTACCTTTCTTCATTTGTCAAATTTCTTGCTCTTAGAAGTAACATACCATTCTATTTGCTGATAAAAACTCCTTGGAAATAAAAACTGTTACCAGATAAGGTGGGTTTTTTTTCAGATGTTTACTAGATGAAAGCATGAATGCTTATAATCAGACCACTGCACTTTTCAAACTTTGATCAGATGACCTGAAAATCAGTGCTTGTACCATCTTATTTTTTTTGTATAGAAAAGCTGTCATCAGAAAATTTTGTGAAATTCATCTATAATCTTCTGTCTTTGATCTTCCCATCTCTTCTGGTTAGGTTAGTACAAACAATATTCTGTTGTCTCCTTACATGTCATCAAAACCTCCTGTCATTGTATGTTCTTAGGAAAATGAGCAGACAGAACCGATTATGTGCTCTGTACATTTGGTCAAAAACTTCAGGCTTTTGTCCAGTCTTAATTTTGGTCACTTGATGTTTGCTTCTCCTTTTCACTTCCCATCATCAATTTTTAGTGTAAAATAGGAATTGGATGCCCACTGAGTCAAAACAAAAGACCCTAGATCTTTAGTGCATTATAGTGCATCTATGACTTTAACTATACATCTATGCTTTAATGAGCATCATCTTCATCCTAGCTTGTGTTATGGACTAAAAGTTTCATATCACATTCATTTGGCAAAGAACATAATGACATATCACAAGATCATATTTTAATAACAATAAATATTCAATTGAATAAATGGTGTGTTTTTTCCTTTGATGGACTTTACATTTTCATATTAAACTAGTAATTCCACTAAAAACAGGTGGAATTCCTCAGAAGAACAAAAATTTATTTGCCTATTTGTGTGGAATAAAGGATGATTGCTTGTATTAAGTACAACATGGGACTTAAGTAGCTCTTAATGTAATAACTCAAGTGTGCATTTTGAAAAGTTCTCCAAATATGGACTTTCACTGCTCAGTTAAAAGAGAGGATATGTTTTAGGATTATGTTTTATCAAATTGTTTTCATTAGAATGCCTAGAGAGAAAGGTGATCTAATAGCTGGCTATTGAATATTGTTGTCCATGGCTGTGTAGCGTACCTATAAATTTTGAATTCTTTTGTCAGCCATTGCTTTGTCAGTCATTATTTTTTGAGGATTTAATCATACATCCAAAATTGTTTTTAATAATATGGATAAGAAATTTTAAAACTGTCTAATAATACATCATTTCATACTCTGAGGAACATGCATTCATATTGTAGTATAATAAGCAATGTAATAATATATAATGTAATGTGTCAAATGTTAACTATAATTTTCTCAAGGAAAACTAGACTTTGAAAACTTTGATTTAAAAGAATAAATATTTGTTCCTTAAGACACTGAAGTGCAAACCCCATACTTTTTTCCAGTAAGAATACACCTGAGTAAAACATAAAAGCAGTTTACATGTTGGGTTTTTTTATTAGGACGTGAAATAAGAAGTGAAAGAGCAAGCTTTTGCCTTTGGTGTTGTATGACTTTATTACTGAAATACATCAGTTTATACTTAATCATACAGCTAGCAAAATTATAAAACAGTCTCTGCCATTGGATAGTTGAAGGAGACTGATGCATGTGTCTGCTATGTAGGAAGATTAATAACAGTGGTACACAAGCAACTTCAGAATTAACTGAGCTGTATTCAGAAGATATTGAAGGGAAAAAAAAAACCACATCCCCCCAAAAAAAACAGGTAGGAAGACCATATGATTGAGAGAGGTAGTAAATTGCATGGTGTTGTGTTAATTATGTTAAGCATTGCCAGATGTCTGTTACTAAAGAAAACTAAAGAAACTTCTACCTTGGCACATGTTCTGTCTTCAACCTTACTGGTCATTACAGAATTGTTATCTTTTAGTGCCAGAACTCTCCTTAGACAAATATGGGTAACCAAATAAGAGTACTGGCAAGTTACCTTAGGATCTGAGACTGGCTCCACAGACCATCCATGCTATCCATGTTAGCTCAGACGTGTAGCAGGCATAGAAAAGACTGTTCTGAACTGCAGCTGTCTGAATGGTTTTATCCCTGTCTATAATATGGATGAGGAAAAATTTACTTAGTCAGACACAGTTGCAGAAACAATATAGAAAAAAATTGTGGTATCTTTAATTTTATCTGCATTTTTTCAGTTTTTTTTCTAATTCTAACTCTTCACTTTCCAACTCTCCTCTCTTCATAAACTGCTTTTCTCCTGATGCTGAAAATCATTTTACTTCTCCATTATAGTAAAGGAAAAGATTCACACTATGTATTTAGAGCAAACTGTTCTTTAAAATATGTTTCAAATTAACACATTATTTTATCTCTCTAGTCAACTGACAGCACTAGATTTTTTTGAGAAGGATGACTGACAGCTAGTACAGTTGTGTCTAAGGAATTTAAATTTTATTTAGGTTATAAAGTCAAGAATAAGACACCTTATTGAAAAGTGTTCTGTCAGTTATAGTGTTACAGCAACATTTCACAGCTATTTACAGTTTTCTGTTTGAAAATTAAGTTTTAGTTGTTGTCTGAGGTTAATTTTGGTTCACATTGACTGCAGGAGTTTTGCTACTGAATTCTGAATGGTGAGGTTTTAACAATACTTACAGATTTTTAAAGACCTAATTTTTCTTTTTTTTTTTTTTTAGGAACCAGTTATTTTGATTGGAATAGCCTTTTTCCAGCTTTCTGGTATATGACTTTTTCTGTGTACATCTGCTTTACCCCTACACATGCTTGGAAAAAATATAACAGACAATACATTTAGGAATATTTTTTATGTGGTTGGATATAATACTCCAGATGTTGCACATTTTAAAATGGCTGAAAAAAACTCATTAAGAAAGATCAAATATAAAAAACTAAATGTAAAATGGAAAATACTCAACTTTTTCACTGTTGTTTTTGTTCAGATTGTATGTAGGCTTTTAGAATGATATGCCAGAGAGAAAAACAAAACTTGGAGAATAAAAGTAAGTCTTTCCAAAACATTTTTCAAAGAGAAAAGGAAAGGTAAATAGGAAACCAAACAAGGTAAATTAGAATCAAAGAGTATTTTTGGGATTTGTGAAAGTTAAAAATGATGAGTTTTTGGGCTTTCAGAAACATTCATTGCTTAGCTGAATAGCCATACAGAATATCATGCTCATCACTGTAGTGTCAGGACAAACTTAAGCCATCCATTCAAGAAAAAACTCATTTCATTAGAAAATCAATTCAACATAGCAGGCTTCTTGGGTTCCTTGGATTTAAAACGGTTCAAGGAGATACTTCTCCCTCTTCCCCTTGATCACTCACTACCCATGCTTCTGGGCCTTGGTGAAGAAAAATAAAAGGAACTAGGCATGTGGAAATATATAACTAAGTAGTCAGTATGCACATTTCTGGTCATTAAAGAATATTTTGCAACTTACATTCCCTTTTTTTTTCATTACAGTGATGCTATTTTCCCCAATCTTCTCTAGTTTGTTTCTTCATTTCATTTTTACTACATACCATCTCCTACTTTTCTAATTGCTGGTTTATTTCCTTTTCTACAAACCTTCACTTTTTCTTTTTTCTTTTCCTTTCTTTTCCCCTACATTGAAATTTCTTTGAAACATGGGGATTTTTTTTTTTTTTTTCCTTGATTTGTCTGTATTTCTGAAAGCTCTATATTTGCCCTATTTATTTCAGGTAAACACTACAGTTGCTTTCACACATGAACATGATTTTTGCTGAAAGATAATAGATATTAAACCCTAACACATTTGCTTTTAAATTTAAGTCTTATATCTACATGATTTTTTGATAAGCCTTGATTTTGATAAACAATTAGAAGGAAAGTTCTGTTGCTGAACACAGACGAGAAAACAAGTTAGTTGCCTTACTCAGCCTTAATAATTGCCATTTATTTTTGTGTCAAAAGGATGGCTTATGCTGAAGGTATAATTCCAATTTTATACCTTTGCAACTTTTCTATTAGGAATTGAACCAAATGATCTGTTGCTTGTAATTTGTTAAGCAGAATTATGAGCTTTTTAAAAATCTTATTTTTTTAATTTTTAAGAATATGTAAAAAAAATTATAAGACTTTATTTAATAACAAGTGAATTTAGGACACCAGTGGGAAGAGGAGGGAGTACTCACAGAAAAAGTCATAGAGTATCTTTAACAAACTCCTTTTTTAACCAGTCTTTCACAATTTTTACCATGTCTTTTGTTGCTATTGTATAGGCAAGGCTTAAGAAAAAAGGGAGGAGGAAAACATTTTACATAATAAATTACAAGTTTGTTTCATGAATTAATTTAAAAAGTGTTAAAACCCAAAATTAACAAGCAAAGACTTAGCGACATAATCTTTGAGTGCTTTGCTCTCAAATGCTGGAGCATTGCTGACCAGATTGGCTACTAGCTAAGTTGCAGCTAGGACTTGCTGTATCAAGCGGAGATTTTAGTTTTAATTCATATTGAGTTGATATTCAGTTCTTGCTTCCCATCAGGAAAAGGCTGGTCTCCCAGGGAAACTTGTGAAGGTGATGTTAAGTTCACAGAGAGTGTTGTCAAGATGCATAGTGAAGAAATGTCAGTGAGGCTTAAGTAGTAAATTAATTGTTTAATCCAACAGCTCCTGTCTTCATTAGAGAGAAAACTAGCTTTGCATTTTACATCTTGAGGTTAAAAAGAGAACTTGTTTCCATTGAAACTATCTGAAGGAGACTTGCTAATAACTTTGGGTTTTTTTGATCAAGACTTTGTGTTGTGCTTATAAAACTGAAAAGCTGAGTACTGTGCTGAAACTTTTGTCTGTGAACATCCACCAAATACTCTCAGCATTCACCTTCAGCCTTTGAAGCTTTGTGTCTTCCACCTCAGAGAACCTAACTCACCGCTTTGCTGTAAAACCATACGTACTGAAAGAAGATGTGGTGAAAAAGAGAACCCAGCATGCAGACATCTACAGAAATGGATAAAGTTCAGAAATGTGGGGAGAAAAGGGGAGATGTAAAGCAGACTGATCATGCAGGTATGAAATATTGAGGAAAGTAAGTGGGGAAGAGAGAGAGAGAGAAAGGAGTGGATTTTATAAAAGAGAGATGCAGGAATGTTTGGAAAGGGAAGGAAGTGAATAAGTGAAGCTTATTGAGGAAGTAACAAAGAGATAACCAAGAAGCATATTCTCTGTTCCTTGAATTTCATGTCAAACAGATTTAATCCTATCTGTAATGTTGCAGTAGAGATTTAAAACATGAAAACAAATAAAAAATAATATATCTGAAAGTTTGGCTTTAAATCACATAGAATAAGAATACTGAGTTAAATGCACAGCAATACATTTTATAGAATATACAAATGCGGCTATTACAGTTCTGGTACGTAAGACGTATAAATTCTTAGTTACCATACCAATAACAGACTTCTGGGCTATGATTGTTAGGGTTTTTTCAATGCAAGTAATTTGTATGTGGTTTTGTTTGTTGTTACAGTAATCTTCATATTCTATTTTTTTGAGGACATTTTCTTTCATAGTTGTTTGCAGTAAATGCCCTTAGGAATAGGGATATATATTTCCATGGACTTGGTGAGATTTTTCTTAGATCTCAATTCTGAACCTAAATTCCATTGCATTTTAATTTCAGTTCCGCTGCCTTCGGTTGCATCTGATTTAACCTGCAATTTCTTCCTTTAAAATACATAGTGAAAAAGTCCCTACATAAAGTTTGGTTTAAGTGACTAGCCCCACATTTCATAAAACTCACCTGGAGAGGAATAGATGACCTTGGCATCTTACGCATACTGACAAGTGTCGACCTTTTCCTTCCTACTAGCCCACAACAGGAGGTGACTGTTTGCCTGACATAGTAAAGAACATCAAGGGTGGGCCTGAGCTCTGGCCAAGTCGAGTATCAAAAATACTGAGCTGCGCTTTTCCAAGAAAGACTGACAGAAGTAAAGGTACTCTTTCAGTCGCCTGTTGGTTTAAGTCCCAAACATTAATTTAGGGACGTCTATGCACATTTTTCTTTTACAATTGCCATGGATGGAGTAATGTACTTCACATACACTTCACTTGTAAGAGAGAAGGAACAATATACTTCATTGATATAAACCAGTGAGTTAATGAAGTTCAATGGTAAATATGTCAGTGGCTTAATAAGATTTGATGGCAAGGCACACATGATTATGTACCACATAGAAGACAAGGTCAGGTAAAGCTCTCAGGGAGATCCCATTGTTGAGTCATGAGGTTCAGAAAGGACCTTATGATGTTCTAAACTCCATCTGAGAGAGGAGTCTAGGGGCTGCAGAATCCAATCCTAGTCCCAGACTTGGTCAATGGTTTATGTCTAAAGGATTGTTTGTGCACAGTTAATCTTTTTCATGACATAGATAAAATTTCAAAATTTATCACACTATTATTTACTGAAAACCTGTTGTGGCAACGAATTTCTCAGCTTCAAGGAGTAACCTTGAGTAACTCCCTTAATCAGAGGGAGATCCTGCCATGCAGAGGGCTGCCGTACTGGAGGGCTCAATGGGCCCTGAGCTGCCTACTATTTGTAGAATAAAATGAAATAGTCATATTTGTACATCAGCAATATGTCTAGGTCACTGTTGTAGACAGCTCTTGGCTACCCTGGTGCTATCCGTTCCCCAAAGTCCACAGCCAGATGGACACAGCCATCACAACCCTACTAGTGGTTATGGGTTAAACGGGGGAAGCACACCCTCACAGCTATGTAAGAAAGGTATTTAGCAGAAATAGATTTAA
This sequence comes from Eulacestoma nigropectus, assembly GCA_013397775.1. Lineage (NCBI taxonomy): Eukaryota > Metazoa > Chordata > Aves > Passeriformes > Eulacestoma > Eulacestoma nigropectus. The sequence continues at coordinate 630,173 of VZTE01000506.1, forward strand.
AATAAGCAAGTTTTGGTTTTTTTTTTTTTTTTAATCTTTGAATGAAATGTATACTTGTAAACTAGTTGCTTTTGGCTAATAACTTTTGATTCTCATTTCCCATGTTGGTTATTTTTGTTTTGTTCTTGGGAGGTTTTTTGGTTTGTTTTAAAACCCATTGAATCTTTTTTTCTTCCTCTTCTATTTTGAACCCTCAACTTGTCATACTTCTGTTTTCTGTTAACTATAATAATCATTTATTATAGTGGGTAAATCCCTTCTACAAAGAAAATGACATTGCATTTTTATTGATACCCAGTATTGCATGCTTCCTGGAGAAAATAACAAAAATCAGGATGTTTTGTTTGAGATTTTTTCTTTTGGTTTTCTTCAAACTTACCAAAATGTGGATACGACTACCATTAAGACATCACCAAAAGTAGGATTAAAAAATATAAGTATATTAATATGGAAGATGGTAATGCGTAATTATAAAAATACTTCCATATCAATCAAAGAAAATTCTTTAGCTTAAGCTGAAGCAGCACAGGGACAGTAGTTATGTGACTTCATAACATTTTTGCATATCTGATCAAAAATATTTAATAGGTTTTGGTTCTGTTTATATTTATATGTGATGTCTGCATGTGGATATTTAGAGAACTGATTTATTTCCAGAGAATTTTAGTGCAATTTTCCTGTCCTGGACTTTTCTGAGAATGTACTAAACATATTTAATATATGGTTTCTGATACAAATTTATTTATGATTTAAGTATAGATAACATAAAAGGCAGCTTATAAAAAAAAATGTTCTGAGATAAAAAGTTTTAGTTATGAGAAGTTAATTAGAATCATACTTACCAATAGAATTTGAACAATTTTATGAAGTTTATTTGGAAGCTCATTTTTTACAAAAACATAGTAAATTATTCATTGTAAAAATAAAATGAAGAAACTTATATCATTCATCTATAAGAAGCACCAGAAATAGATCATATATGTTAAAGTCAGCTCTTTTATTACTATATTATCTTTATTTTATTATTTTATTACTTAAAGTGCTGCAAAGACCCTTTAAATCTAAGTACACTCAGCTATTTGAAGGTTTTTAAGGATATTTGGACTAGTCTTTTGCCCTAAGATTTCTAGAATAAGTTGAGTGGTTGTCCAATATTCACTGATATTACAGGAACAAATAGTGAACATAGCCCACAGATTTTGGCAAAAAACTTGTCTTTTTTCCCATTAATAAAGTGCATTCACCAGCATTATATTTTGCAACAATGAGTTTTAATTACTTTAGTGTTTTCAACCAAAATCTGTTGTTGGGAGGTTCTATCTTTTTGTTTGTTTAATTTGTGATATAAAGCAAAATTTTTACAGATTTGTAACAGCCATTTATTCCCTTAAAAAAAAAACAAACAAAACCAAACAAGCAAACAAAAAACAAAAAACCAAAACAAAACCAAAAAAACCCCAACCCAACCCAAAAAAACCCAAACCAAACCAACCAACCAAACCAAAAAAACACCCCAGCCTGTACAAAATACCTCTGATTTTTTTTGCTTGCTGTGTATGTCAAGTGTTTGTAGGAAATTCCCTTGCATTTTTTTTTTTTTAACGCATGCTCCTAATTATTCAATGTTAAATCAATGAGTGTGTGAATAAGAGAAGAACTATGTGACTTTTTGACCAGTGAGGGTATCTTTTAAAGCTTGTTAAATACGTAGCATAATCCTGAAAAATTACTGCTAACTGATAAACAGATTGCCGTGAAAAACACATTTTTACTGAAAAGCTTATGTAGAGAAAGCCTGCTCCATGATCTTCCCAGACACAGAGATGAGACTGTCTGGTCTGTAACTTCCAAATCTTCCTTATTTCCCTTTTTAAAAATGTAGGTTTTTCTTCCCCTTTTCCAGATAAATTAAATGAATCATGTTCTAACACCAGTCACTGATTTATCTTACGGGAATTCAACTGTGAGACTGAATTTTCAATTCATGTTTTCTAAACATTATTCTAAGTCTGTGCTTATTTGTCCTAGAATTTAAGGTCATGTAGGTCTTTAGCAGTTCTGAATGATTTATCAATCCCTTCGATACTACAATATTTGCATCTTCACATTTTTAAACTTTGCCACTTTTCCTTTGCTTGAACTACTATGGAGTTTATCTCAATTTCTTTATGCTCTCTCATGCTTTTATTTTGATTTATTTTGCCTACCCATGTTCACAAATTGTCACATTTTAGTATCCTTGAGTCATGTTCTACTCATAGTTTATGTTAATTTGTCTTTGCTGTTTGAGGAAGGCATTAATATATGTTTTAGAGAATTGTATCTAAACACCAAAGATGCATAAGAATGTGATCTTTTCTTTGAAAGAATATAATTTTGCGTGACAAAGTTCTGTTAATGCTTTTAAATGAAAAAGAAATGAAGATCCTAGAACATACATATAAAAAGCTAAATATTAAAAAGTGAAAATTATTAGAATAAGACAATACACATCTTGCAGAACAATCTTTTTTTTCCATTTGCAACTCTAACTATTTTCTTTTCTAAGTTCCTAAAAACTAGAAATTTGCTATGGGAAGTAAAATTAATGAAAATTACTGATATCTTCATGAATATGCAGGAATGGGCTGAATATTATAAAAAATTATACACTATACTTCAAAACAAAAGCATTTTCTTTTCCTTGGGTTTTTCTATCTTTCCTTCTTTCCTCATATGTCCTCTTTTCCTGCATTTTTAGTTTCAATTTGCACACTGTTTGCTTTTGTTTTCTACTTCTATCTTCTTTTCTATCTCTGCCGAATTTCTGAGCTGGGTTTTTTTAACCTCTTTATGTCCCCAGCTCTCTGACTATTGTCTTCAGAACTATTGGCAACTACTCAATGGTACAGATTCAGAAATGGTCAGAGCCTGTTTTCAGGCAACAGGAAAGAAAAAAACCCCTCATATATATTGTTTTTACTAATTTTAAATAATTTGTTTCTATGTTTATCTGTCTGCAGTCAATAAGTTTTTCTTTGTTTCTATATATATTTATTCAAGATATAAATTTATTCAAGAACTATTTAGATAGCTTGTCTATCTGGAGAACACCACCTGAGTTTTCTTCTTGAAAATCTAGATGTGTGTCTTCCTCTTGAGAAAGTGCCACAAATATGAAATAAAAAATGCTAATTACTTCAGAATAACTGGAACGAGTGATTGTAACTAGGCATTTTCAAAGGCTTTGTTTCCTCAAAAGAAAATAAAAGAACATTCTGACAGTGATTGTTTCAAAATGACACAGGCTGCTTGTGAGTGTGACTGATATGCCTTTAGTATTTAAATTACCTCTGATTATGCTGTATCTCATAACATTTTCATATCAAATGCAAACTTTCATAACTGATAATAAGCAATCTGAAATTATTCAACTACTTTAAAAATACATTTACAAAAACCATTTAAAATTCTTAAAAAGAAAATAAACCAGGAAAATATGTTTAAAAGCTGTTCAGTGATACAGTACAATATTTATGGAGGCTGGTCTTATTCTTTTTGGAAATTGGTGATATAATTTAATTTTCTCTTGATTTAATAGAAGTAGACTGAGAAAAGTTATGGATCCAGAAGGGCAGGAATGTGGAATAGAAGGGAACCAGAATGGTAATGGATACACACTATTGCTGAAATACCAAATGTCGTACAGAACATATGTAACCTACATAAAAAAATAACTTCACAAAGATTCACTCTAAGACTCAAAGCTGAACATAAGCTTTGTACCAATGGGCAATGGCTCCTAGTATTTTGTTGGGCTGACCTTAACCAGCTGTTAGACCCCCTATCCAGTCACTCTCTCGCTCCTCTCTGACCTCAATAGAACAGAGCGACAAAATAGGATAGAAGAGTTTGTGGGTCAGTTATCATCAGAGGTGAAACAGACTCAAGCAGCGGTAGATTAATTTATTGCTGATTAAAAATGGAGTTGGAAGGTGAGAACCAAAGACAACTAAAACACCTTCACACACACAGAGCGCCCCTTCCCCCCCTCAGTCCTTTCTTCCCAGGTTCAGCTTCGCTCCATTGTTTCCAACTCCTCTACCTTCTACCCCCCAGGTGGTACAGGATATGGGGAACAAGGAGTGGTGATCAGTCCACAACAGCTCCTCTCTGCTTCTTCTTCCTCCTCACACTTGTATCCTGCTCCAACATCCCTCTCAGTGGTTGCAGTCCTTCAATAACTGCTCTAGCACAGGTCCTTTCTGTGGGCTGCAGGAACTCTTTGTTTCCTTATGTTTCTTTGCATGGGCTGCAGTGGGGCAATCTGTTTTGTGATCTCCACAGACTGCAGGGAAATCTCTGCTCCTGCTGTACCTCCTCCCCCTCTTTCTTCGCTGATTTTGCTATTGTAGAGTTGTTTCTCAACCCCTTTCTTCCCCTCACACCTCTTGCTCAACTGTAGCATAGCCTTTTGGTTTTTTGATAGTACATGTTATTGTCTCTTTTAGAGGTCACTGCCTCTAGAAGTCTCCAATAGCTGGCCTTACAAGTCATGGAGCTTTTAATTGTATTGAAGTCTGAAACTCAGTTTCTTACTCAACCAAGCCCTGACTTGCAGTCACCATCTTTCAAAAGGAGGCCTTCCTAGGTTTCCTTCCTTTTGAGAAAATCATCCTGCTGGAGCAGGAAATTATGTTATGTTCCAAAATCCCCATTGTGTGAGCAATCCAAAACAAAGACTTTGGGGAATTATTTCTGAGTTCATATGTTCTGTTATGTTATACAATCATGAAAATAAACACCATACTGAGAAACAGCATGAAGTACATTATCAAAGGGTTTTGTTGTTACAATAGGGCCTAATTTTTTAATTTTTTACCTGTTTGTATTCTTTCTGAGGAAAATATAGGAGAATATGGCGGTTTTATTTTGTATGTAAGTCCATACAAGTTTCAAAGGAAAATAAAAAATAAAAAACCAATTTCAATTTGGGTGACCAAATGAAAATATACATTACAAGACCATGAAGACCTCTCGTTTGAGAAATGGAAAAGCACAAAAGAATTTTACTTAGTAGATTTAGTAATGAAATGAGGACTATTTCTAAGATAGTTTTAAATTATTTATAATGAAGTCTAATTTTCTGCTGGTGTCACATGAAAGGGGAGATTTTCTCAAACCCTTTGTGTTTGATTAGTCTGTCAGCACTTCAGGAAAGCTGAGCCCCTTGTGCCTGACCTGTCATATCCCATTATGGGGACCCTTCACTGAACAGTCTTCTGAGTTGGAGGACAGTTTGACTGACTTGTTCAGGGTCACATACAAACAGAAATACCCCCTCCCACATCTCCACACCTTTAACTGGTCTGTGGGTGTCCCAGGAAAGATCCAGGGACAAACACCAACAGCGTAAGACAGACCCTCTCCTAGGCCTCCACAGTCGAGTATGTTACCTGCTGTGGCAAACTTTAGTGCCGTTGGAGGACTCACTAACAGTTTACAGAATAACATTCTTTAATAATATAATAGAAAATTGTGACAGGGTAAGATTCAAGGATTGCTGGTGATAGTGTCTGGCTGCAAAAACTCACTTAAAACAATGTACTAACAAGCTCTAATCCCTAATAAAATCTGGCTTGAGATAATCATTCAGACACATACAGTACAGTTCTTACCCAATAGGCATCCCTATGAGGAAGAAGACAAGTTCAGTCCGTCAACTGATCCCAGAAGTTACGTGCAGGTGGAGTTTGAAGGGCTCTAGTCATACATCACATTCAGCGGGCGGTGTTGTACCTTCAAGGTAGGTAACATCAGTATTACTTCTGAGGTAACCTTTGGGATGGAGCTGTATGTCTATGATTTTGCCATACTTGCTGCTTCTACAGCAAAAAATCTTCCTTTTTCTCCCTTGGTTGACAGCTGCTCTGCAGCTCATCAGCTACCAGGTACCACCAGGTTCCCCCTCTTGCAAGGAGTTCAACAAAGCCTGGCTGTGGTGTTTCCACTCTGTTCCACCCTCCATTTAGTCCCCCGTAGCTTGTGTTGTGTGTGGGAAATCAGGCGTGCTGACTGCATTCCATCCAGAGAATAGCAAACATATTTTCTTCTTATAATTCTTCATATTGTTATGACACATACTTTCCACTCTGCTCCGTCCTCCATTTCTTCCCCTTTAGCATGTATGCTGACTACAGGTTTTATAATTTTCCAGTTTTCTTTAATTTTACCTTCTGTTTTCCCCACAACTGGTTTATGCTATTGTTCAAGTCAGTTAAGAACAGAATTTTCTTGTTCATCTGATTTCTAACTATGCTGTCTATGGAGTGATATTTTATTATGCTATTATGATATTTAATAATATTATTATAATTTAAATGCAGAAATATATATGCCTACCGGTACATATGCAGAAGTACTCAGATCTAAGCCACTTAGACAGCACAATAGATCTAGAACAAAACTGCCACTTGATCCACTGCAGATAATAAATAAATTGATCAAAATTAAAATTAGAAAGAAAAAAAAATGTCTTCTACTTTATTAAAAGTGCTCAGAACACTTCTGTTCAGTCCTCACCTTCTCACTCTTTCAGTGAGAATTACTCTTCAGTCATACAGTAATACTATTGTAATTCTTTAATTGTGCTCTGTGATGCTACAATACAAAATATTCTTAGATAATAATAAAAAAGAAAAATAAAAATGGTAATTATTAATATTTGCAAGTATTAATAGATAGAATATTTCTTTCCAGTGATATTTTAAGAGACTTTTCGTTATGATGTAAGATGGTGTCCATTTATTTTAGCCAACCTATATCATTAAGAAACTATTTCTGCAAGGGATAACATCATTGGGAGTAACTAATCTTGTTATATCACTGATTATTTTTTATATTATCTCTGAAAATGCTAGTTTTTCATGTCACTGTGGTATGGAAGAAAGGGGGAGGGTAAGAAAAAGACTTTTCATTCGCAATTTGTGTGAGCAACATTCCCTTCAGCATATAAATAGAGGAATCAATTACCTCAGAATCTATATGAAGATAATTTTGCCTTTGCAGATAATGAACTGTTTTTAGTGATGAAACTGAAAATTATTCCATTACTAATAATGAGGCTGAGAATGCAATAGATTTATACACCACCTCTTCCCTCAAAGGTGCCCTCAAATCATAGGGTAAAAAAAAACCAGAGAAAGTCAAGGACATGGAAACCACAGAAAATACCCTTGCATAATGCAAATGTACAATGGATGGTGCTTGAAAATTTAAATTCATATTTTTGGCCTGTATTTTGGAAAGAAAAAAAATGTTCTGTGCTACAGGATTTAGTCTGTTTTGTAAATTGCAGTTGCTGAATTTAATATGTTAGTAATCCATTGCATAAATTAGTAGTCCATATTCACAGACATCTGCTACTAAAATTTCAGCACAGCATACGTTTTTTGGGAATAAATTACATGTAAAAACGAAGATACGCTTAGTATTCTTAACAAAATATGTTGGGAGAGCACATAGTTCACCCTTTATCTGCAGCCTTAATAACGAAAAAAAATTAGTTTCCCTGACTTTATGATTTTCTGTCATGAACCTTAGGGGCAGTCAGGTGATACAAAGGTGATCAAAAGGATGAGAGCTGACTTACAGACTCATCTATGTTAAGACCAGAGGCACCAGTTTTATGCCTGCATATTTAACATTGCCTGTAATCTTAAGGCCAAAGGCTTGCAGCGAATGATTTCTTTTGAAAAAGTATCCATTCTTTATTTAAAAACTTCAAGAAATGTGCTAGTCTTCATTCCTCTTGATACTTTGGGTTTTTGACCCCAAAAATGAAAACTGGTCCTTTATAGAATTTTTGCACTTGATTGGCTTTTCTCAGATGTTAGCTAAGTCTATCAACTTTACAGTATTTTCTCCTGTGGTCATGCTAGTACATTCTAGTTAGACATTTTCATTTTCTTACTAATAATGTTCATCTTACCTCACTGGAATCTTCATCATTTCTGCAGTACTTCTGAAGTCATTTTTTTCAGTACTGTCTCCAGTCTTTCAGTGGCTTCATAGTCTATGGAAAAGTATTACTGTCTAAATTTCTTGAATTACCAGTGCTTTTAGTTTTGAAAACAATCCTCTTACCTGCTTGCCTCTGAGGAACTTTCTGATGTATGAAGAGACATAAGCAACATTTAGTACCAGTAGTGCCATTCTTCGTTTCTTTCCTCATGAGGAAGATATTAACTAAGTGAGATTTAAAATATGGTGTGCCCTACTATATGTTTTCCCTTTACAGAGCAAAGGAGTGCACAATTGTCATGGTTTGACACTGGCCCAACACCAGGCACCCATGAGAGCCGCTCGCTCACCCTCCCCTGCCACAGCTGGGCAGAGGAGGAAAAAGAGAAGAAAAACAAATGCTTCATGAGTGAGATAAGGACTGAGAGAAACACTTCAAGGGCGAATCAGGCTCAACTTAAGTTGCGAAGTGAATTTATTACTAACAGAATCAGAGGAGGATAATGAGAAGTAAAATAAGCCCTTAGAACACCTTCCACCCCCCAGCCCCTCCCTCCTTCCCACCAACAGCACAGGGAGACAGGGCAGGGGGGTTTGGTCAGTTCATCATTGAGATTTCCTTCCACTGCTCTGAGAGAGGAGTCTTCCCCTGTGAGGCCTTGGGGTCCCTCCCACAGGAGACAGTTCTCTGTGACCTTCCCCAGCCTGGGTCCACTCTCACGAGCAGCAGCCACACCGCACCTGCTGCAGAGTCAGCCCCTCCCACGGGCACACAGCCCTCCCAAAACTGCTGTGCCGTGG
>VZTE01000506.1:639083-813009 GCA_013397775.1 Eulacestoma nigropectus
CCCCGGGCTGCGGGTGGATCAATGCATCCCCCGTGGATCCCCATGGGCTGCAGGGGCACAGCTGCTTCACCATGGTCTGCACCACGGCCTGCAGAGGCATCTCGGCTCTGGCACCTGGAGCACCTCCTGCCCCTCCTTCTCCACTGACCTTGGTGTCACCATATTGTTTCCCTCACATGTTCTCACCTCCTCCTCTTCTCTGGCTAGAATCCAAAATCTTATGACTTTGTTTTGATTTTCTTCTTAAATATGTTATCACAGAGGCGTTACCAACCTCTCCCATTGGCCTAGTTTTGGCCAGCAGCGTGTCCATCTTCAGAGCCGTCAGAGATTGGCTCTGCTGGACATGGTGGGAAGCTTCCAGCAGCTTCCTCATAGGAGCCATCTTTGTGGCCCCTCTGCCACCTAAAACCAGGCCGTGCAAAACCAATGCAACAGTGGAGGCAGAGTATTAGATTTTTGAGTTGGTTTTACTACAACTAAAGGATTTCTACTATAGTAGAGATGAGAAACTATAGATGTACCAGTAGTTTTAACCCTCTAAAGCTTAGATCACATTTTAAAGAACCTTTAGTTCTCTAACGGCTTCGACAGGAGTAGCCTTAAGATTTGATTTGGCTTTTCATTGAGCTTAGTATATTGAGTATAGCAACAGATCTAGTGAAGCTTCAAGATACTGTCAATGGAGTATGCTATTAATCAGAAATTTATTAAAAATAAATTCAGTGATGTCCCTAAGACAATGAGCTATGCATTTCCATAAAGAAATAAAAATAAGAAAGCAGAGACAAATGCAGTAACTTCTTTAAGAAAAAAAGTTAGGGTTCATCTAAAAGGTGGCTTAAAAGAAGAATGAAAAAAATCTCTGTTAGATCTATGTACTTCAAAAGTCTTCTAACATTTTCTGAAAAAATGGCCAAACTCTATATTTTTTAAATGAAAATGTTTATCTGATTTGTAATAAGATGCTAACTATATTCAAGGCTATTGAGTATTCAAATGTAATATGATTGAATACTTCTGTGTACGATATCATAATGCTTACTAGTTCAGTTTCTTAGACATCACCTAATGGAGTAGGATGGCCTTTTTTAAGGAAATAAGGAGAAAATATCATTATTCTTACTGTTTCTAAATATTTGCTGTTCTTGAAAGTGTTACAGACATGAAAGAGTAAAGTAGCTTTCATTCTGTGATTTACAGTGGAGACTGAGAGTTCAAAGAAAGAACAAAATACTTAATTATCTGATTATAATGCAAAGGACGATTAGGGTAAAAATAAAATAAATTCTCAATGGTTATCATGAAATTGTATTTGTATTATCTAAATCCTAAAAAAAGGAATAAACAAGAACTTACAAATCTCAAATGAGATATTATTGAACACTGGAGCTACTGCCAATAAATTTATTTTCTTCTCAAAATAAATTTTAACCTCTCTCAATGTTCATGGATCTCAAGTATTTAAATAGTTACTGTGTTTCTAAATAATTCTTTAAGTTTTAGAAATATTATACTAATGTTAAAAAAGAAAATTTTTGATCAGGTTAGTGTCTGAATGGATGTATGCATATCTACACATCATACATACAGATGCAGTAAGCTTTTGGCTGAAGTTGCATTTGAAACAGATAACAAACATGATTTCATAACAAAATTATATTTCTAAGCCACAGATAATTGATAGGTAGAAGGTAATTGTCCATGTCAGAGATAACTGAGTTTTATAAAAAGGTGTTATCCCATCAGCACAACTGAGGAAATCTATGAATAGTAGTCCCAAGGAAATTTGCTATCAGTGTTTGTGTCACTGCATTTTATTCCTCCTAGGGTTGGTTAACCCTTTCTCTTTATAGATACAATACATACTTTTGTCATTAAAAGTATATTATCTTGCTCTTTGGGGGTGGTGATGGTGATGGCTGGACTGGAGATGCTTTTTATTTGTTTGGGGTGAGTTTTGCTGGTTTTGTTTTTTGGTTACTTGGGGTTTTGTTTGTTTTAGTTTGGTTTGTTTCTTTTTTTAAATCTGTTTCTTTTGTCTTTAGAAGAGCTAAATATTTACTAAGTTGAGATGGGATGATCGGTAAACTGCAGTGAGTGCTGACTGGAACTGAGAAATATCTCCAATGTCTGGCAGGAATATATTCTTGAAGTACGCAGCATGATTCATTGTGCTTCTTTCCTCTTTCTCCTCTTTCAACCACCTTGACTGCTTTTTCTTTCTCTCTATGGCCACTGAAGCCTTGGTAGTTTATCTGGTTTACTTTTTTTTTAGTCTTGGTGGATGGGAGGCATTTTCTGACTTGTGGAGTAAGTGATATCACACCACCAATTTATTAATATCTAAAGTAGGAACATACCTTTTACATCAGATTATATGGAAAAGATACGTCTGATCTTTTGTATGGGTTTTCCTGTTACACACTTTAATTAAGATCAATGAGATTACTTCAAAGCTAAAGGATTAAGATTCTTTTTTGTCTTTTTTTCAAACAACAGAAAAAGTCCTCTGTTACCTGCAATCATTTAATAAATCTTGAAACTATCTAACCTGTGGAGAAATTGGCTTTTTTTTTTTTTTTTTACAGGAGCCAAGACCACCCTCCTATATTAGGACAGTAATTTTATTAAAATTTTGTATGAGTTTTGCTCATAGACCTTGTTATCTCTGGTTTATTACAGTGTTTCAACAGCCTATTTAAACCCGACAGTTTTCCAGTTTACTTTAGTCTTCCTAACTGGAATACCAATAATGTTTCCAAACTAAAAGGCATGTCACCTCAGTATATAGTATATGAATTGCTTTTAAAGCTAAAAAAAGGGAGTTCATTTTTGTTTGTTGATGTTATTTCCAGGTTCTGAAAAGCTATGTGTGTTTTTTCTAGAAAAGATGTATGGGAATAAATAGATTTACAGAATTTCATCTTTATTCCTTTATTTTTCCTCCCTTCTTAATTTGTCAACTTTGTAATTAGATCAGATCTAAGAGTTTCACTTTGATTCTGTACCAAATTAAAGACCACTTAATCACTTGTTCCAGTGCAAATGCACTTTTTTTAAGCAACATTTATGTTAATTTTGTCCAAGATAAGATTTTGCTGCCATTCACTAGCATGAGGTTCAGTTGGTTCTTTTGGAGACATCTCAATTAAGTGAATTTTCCAAATACATGACTGCTAAATGAAACATGAAAAATAGAAGGCAAAGTACATGAAATTCAAAGGAACTTTTTTTTTTTTTTTAATATGCATTTGTCTGAATTCTACCATTGCTTCACATGCTTTTTGGACACCACAGGTTCCACGCCATTCCTTTTAAAAGCCATAAAATGGAAAGTGTTTTATTTCATTTTCCTGTAGCAGCGTGGCAGAACACTTCCAACAAGTATCCAAAATTAGCGTTTATCTTGAGAGGATAAATTTATTCATTTTTCACCTCTACATGCAATTGAGTCAAATAACTGTCAAGAAAAATACATTTTAGGAAAAAATTGACTATTTTTTTGTCTACCTAGTAGAAACATTTTCAGTGTACCAAACACTTCATAGAGGTTCTAAAACTTTGTACTTGAGCCTCCTTTTTTGAAATTGCTTGGTTCCTTTTAATGAGGAATGCATGTTGCTTTTTTTCCCTCGGTCAGTGCTGTGCATGCAATTTCTTATCTACCAGAAACCACAAGACTGGAGATAGTTGGCATATATACTTAAAAAATACTATAGTACAAATGCATAAATCTGTGCTTGCTCTTTCACATGTTCTTCTCTCTGTTGAATTATTCATTCAAAAAGTGGAGAAAATACTAGAATCAGTGTTGGAGACAGAAATGCTAACCCTTTCAAGAAGGCTGCAGTTCTTATTAACATGCATTGACCTAGAATTGTTTTTTTATGTTGTTAACACTACTATATAGCATGGTTGGCTTAGAAGAGACGATTTGGAAATTAGTGGCTATCCATTTCAGTCAGTTCTTGTGTCAAATATGGAAGCTCACAAACAAAACAGATTTCATCCCAAGAAGATGTAAGTGAGCCTGAAATCACCATGTTGGATGTCTGTTATATTGGAAAAGCTTACTTTTAGTTTGAAAGACTACAATAATAATTGGGATGTATGGCTCTTCAGTGGATTAAGCAAATACAGGAACTGAATCTTCTGCTTAGCAGTCAATAAATTCCAAACACAGTACAGCAGTCTCTTTGGTACTAGCAGTAAATGGGCAGAGAGTCTGCAGACAATTAGCTGTGAGTTCTAAGTGATGACTAAAGTTCTTTCACAGAGTTATTTCTCTGCTAAGCAATACTGATTAATTGTTACAAGATTTATAGTTAGTTTCTGCCTCTTGACATTGTTCCAGCACTCACAGTTCAGATTCAAGGTACATCTTCTGGTCAAGTCTCAGACATATTTTTGTAAATGCTGAATGAGACTTCATATTTTAACTTCAGCTAAATGCTATGGAAATTACTGCCTTTTTTATGTTATCTATTAAGATTTGAAATTTGCTGTAATATAATTTAAGTTGATTTTTTTTTTTTTAAGGGAGATACTGCTTTGCAGAGATATTTCAGAAGAAAAAGAATGGAATTAAGAACTGTGACAGAGATAATTATGGCAGCTGAAAATTTGCATTAATACAAAGTTCTTTATTTTTACACTTTCGCTGTTATAATTTGAGTAGAATGTCATGTGAGTACAGCATACACCCCATATTTTGAATAAATGTCCTTTATAGATTCGTTACAGTATATTCAAAATAATGAGTAAATGGTCGTATGATTGACATTGGTATTATTTTGCTATTTTGTTCACTGACTTTTTTTTTTTCTTTATTAAGGTCTACACTGTAATATTAATTAACTGGAAGAATAAAAATTTCAGAATTAACCCTTATTTTCCAGCTAAAGACTCAAATACAGTACTATGTAACTAGAAAGTAACTGGTTACTGTGAATCAACTGATCCACAGGAATTCTGTGTGCCTTTTTTTTTTCAGGACAAATGTGAAGCAACGGGGTATAGGATATGTATCTACCCTGGTAGCAGAGGAGTTTTGTGAGTTGCTGTGCATCAGATGACATACTGCAGCTTGGTAGTTTGCAGAAGTTTATTAAATTTGAGGACTTTAGAGTTAAGTTGTATGGCACAGGAAAGGACTCATTTTGGAACTTAACTTGAAAATCTCTGATAGTTTTCTTTCATTTGACATATTTTTGCTATTTTATATTTGCTGTTTTAGTAAACATATCTTAATGCTGCAAGATATTTTTATTATGCAGTATTTATTTGCAGATCTGTTTATTAGTTTCTGTTCCCTGGGTTTATAAAGTCATACATTACCTTACAACCTGAAATATTTTCTCCTTCCTGCTTAATTGTGCAAATGCTTACATTATTGATTTCAGTCAGAACTTCCAAATGTTTATCAAGAAGACTTAGTTTAACTATAGTTTAATTTTTCATCTGGATCCTAAATTCAGGTGTGGTAATTTATCAGATCGATAATGTATCATCACAAAAGGTGATGAAACACCACCACTCTTTGCCACAGATGAGACATGGCTCTCCACTGCTCTAGCCATACTCACTAGTATTAAAAACTAACAAACAAACCAAAACCAAAACCAAAACCAAAACCAAAATGAGATCTATGTCACTCGATGTGGTTTGCATTTTGTGTCCAGCTGATACCAACTCCACAGTTATACAAATAGATAGTTAAAAAAAAAAAAAAAAGTAAAGTGGAAGAAAACCTATTTTCTGGAATTCAGGAAACCTTAATGTTTCCTGGATCAGGACTGCCAGAGAGCGTGAATATTAGTAACATAAGAAAGAACAATTTTAACTTCTTATTCTACATGAAGAGCACTTGCTTAATTTCTTGCTGGACTCTGAAATGTCCAGAAATCCTGAATTCAATAGAGCAAGATTATTATATGGGTGAAAAAGGAAAACATATGGTGTTCTATAATCCTTTCTAGCTGCCTGCTGTAATTTTTGTACTTTTCTGTTTTTGTGGTACTCTTATACCACTGTAGCATACAAACACCTAACAATCAATGGTGAGGGAATTTTTCCTAAATTAAATCATACACATTAGATTATTTTAAAGCAGTTATTTTGTTGCAATTCATTTTTATGGGTTTTATGACTCCTTACAATGCTCCAGTGCTTCAAATCAGATGACAGATATTTCCTGCAATGGCTATTTTTTTTTGAGGAAATGTGGTTTTCAGAAAGTTTTCTGAGGCTGTGATGTGAATAAAAAGTTTATACAATTATCTTTGACCTTGGGAGCTGGGCTTTGTCTCTCAGGTTTTCCTGCATGGTTATGTTTAGGTTTAATACTTAGATTTAAAATTTACGTGTTGTTATAGTTCTCATTTCAGTGATGATGTAGTCAATCTTCTAGTTTAGATTCCTGTATTGTGTGAAGTAACCGGAAAAATGGGTCTTCAGGTTCCTCTGTGTGCTGCACACATCCAGCGTCATCGTACCTGGGGGCCACCGTGGTTGTGAGCTGCCTGCTGCCTGCCAAAGCCACAGGCAGGGCATGTGGCATCTCTGAGCAGGCCTGCACGAGAGACAGAAGCATTTGGGAGCATGGGAGAAGATGGAAAGGAGGCAGAAGGGACATTACTGCAGACGAAGGTTGGTGGCACGCTCTGGGAGGATGTGCTCGATGACAAAGGAAGTGCTGTTCTGAGGGACTGGGGACTACAGACAGCATTACCTGGGGCAGGGGCACCGTGGAAGGGCTATGATTGAGGGCTACCCTTGCTGCAACACAAGGAAAGGAGTGAGAGGCAAGAAGAAGCATGCAGAAGCCATTATGCTCTGGCCCTCAGCCTCTTCACCACCCAACACCTCACTGAAGGATCTGGGAGAGACTGAACATAATATACAGCAAAAATGAAGGGATGCTGAGACTCAGAACGGGAGAACAGAGGTGCCTGCCTGAAGCTAAACCTGGGTAAGGGGTAGGAAAATGTTTCTTTAACTATTTGCTTAACTGATTTTTTTTCCTTAATGTCTAAATGGATTTTCAGAATTTTTCTGTTAACCAGCAATAGTTAAATAAAGTAAAATTCCACAAGACCCTTTTGCCTGCAACAATCTGTACATTGCATATCTCTTGGTTTTAGCATGTCTGCTCTTAGATGCCATTCAGTAGAATGGTGTAGCACCAACATTTTCTTCAGACAATCTCAAAGTAAATTCACAAAAGTTTTGTAAGACACATATAAAGCTTGCAGAAGAAACGAGTAGTTCTGCTGTGCTACATAAAACAAAAAGGCGCAGAGAAGAGGTAGCAAGCAAATCCAAGGCAGATAATTTTTTTCTAGTTTATTCGTTTATTATAATAAAGGGATGGATATGCTAGTAAAAGATGTCCAGTGACAGTTGGTCTTTTAGATGTATATACTCTGGAGTACCTTTTCTGTTGAAAAATGAAAATATTTTTCTTCATAGATTCAGATTGAATTTCTGTATATGTTGATATTTGTGACTCTTCTCCCATGAAAGCAAGCACTGTAATCTTTCCTGAGGACTGTATTTTCATTATTGAAACTTATGTTTATATTGTTAATAATCCTGACACAGTTTTGAGTATGTATACATACTCTGGTGCTTTCCAACTGGAGCTCTCAGCTGGCCCTCCAGCTACTCAAAATAGCTCTTACATTTTAGTTGGTGGAGGGAGTGAGTTAAACATAATAATTTCACTTCAGAATCAAGCCTGTAGGAATATATTCAATTCGCAGACCAAGACAAAATCTTTTTCTTGCTGATGTTCTGCTTTGTTAAGGGGGCCTGGAGCAATGTCAAATTTGATAGTGTTCCACTCTCCAAAGCACAGGCAAAGTGATCGGGATATGAAAAGACAAGGAAGCACTCTGAATGAGCTGTGGAGACAGAGAGGAGTAGAATAAGCTTTGTTTCAGTATAGCCAGGTTCTGACATGGATTGTGACTCAAAAGTGGACTGTAATGGCAGTGTTTCAGGGATTAATTTGTTTTGCTGTTGTAAGGCCATTTGTTAATAAAGAGATTGGTAACTCTAAAGTGTAGATAATGGCTTTTTTTTTTTTTTTTTTCATTTTTAACGTATAATGAAAAAGCATTTTTCATTTAATGAATAGGCACTTAGTGATAATTAACCAAAGTTTACATCTTTAGAAAATAGACCACTTTATACCTGAAAATAATATTCTATATTTGTGACACACCAATTTTCTCTATGTACAGAAAGTCAGTGCCATTTTGCCAGAAGCAGAAAAAAAGAATTGGCAATTATCACCAGAATGTTTTACTACACCTCAAGAGGTGTTGAACAGGAAAAATTTGCTTTTTCCTGCCACATGAAAGTTCAGTGGTCACAACTATATTTTTTTCTGAATCTTTCATATTATTTCTTCATTGAGTATGTGCATGCATATGCAATCTTGAAATACCTACATTCTTTTCTATTTTCTTAGTCTAATAAAATGAAGATTTAATTAATTTTTTTTTTTCAGATGTATAAACTATTTCTTGATAATATTGATGTCACTGCTTATTCACTTAATGTAAATGAATCTGAGTGCTACGGTTCATGTGAAGTAACAGATATACTTTTATTTTTCCTTTTATTCTTAAGGCCTGGCTAAATATAAGGAATCCTTTGACATGTATAAAGGAAAGTTTAGGAGGGACTGCTTCTCTGTGTGGGTTCTGGAGTGACAATTTACAGGATCAACGATCTTGTACTCTTGTGTATTTGGTTTGAGAATTATCAAAGGGTTTAACTGGTTACAGGAGAAGCTTAAGAGTAAAATTCATGTGCAGAAGAGAACAGAAATGGGAAAGAGTCCCTTGATATTTAAAAAAGAAAAAAAATAAAGAAAATTATAAAAAAATATAGAGGAATTGTCCTCATATAATATTCAATATAACATAATATAATATAATATAATATAATATATAATTTCAAACCCAACTGAAGAATGAATGTTATTTGCTTTTAGCAGTCTGAGTGGTAAAATGTATTCCTAAATATATACCAACCTTATGAAATTAAAACATAAAATTTTGTTTACAACTTGGCTGTGTTCCAGAATGTGCTGTACAATCAAGCTTGCTTTATACTTTCACACGTGTTAACTTTGCACTTTTATCATGTTTTTTATGTCCTGAGCCTATTTACATGGGAGGTCATTTTTATAGCACTAACAACTTCTCAACTAGTAAACTTGCACATTATGCATATCATACAGACCCCAGCTCTAAAGTGTGATTTTTGGGTCAGTAAGGAAAGGATCTGCTTAGACACCAAAGGTTCCTTTCTGTCTTTTAAAGAAATTTGATCTATGAGGTTTTTTTTCTCAAATATTTTTCATACTACCTTGTTACAGGCCCTCAGCTATGTAGATGTGTTGGAGAGTATGGCAATCTCTAGCAGACACTGTAAAGCTTGTAGGCTGCAAATTCTTAGTTTCCAGTCACTTCATGGATGTACATGCCAGGGTAATGAGATCAAATAATGAGCTATTCATCATCAGAGACCTTTGGGTCTGTTCTTTTAATGAAGGGTTTGGAAGTGAATAACCTTTTCATTTTTCACTTCATAGAGTTTTTCTCCTAAGTAAAGAGAAAAAAATCTTGCCTCTCTTGTTTTACATCTATTGGCACGCTGTGAAAGAAATTCCTGGAAGCAGTGTTGGCAGGCAGGTTATTGATAAGGTTGCACAAGTAGTTTTGCGGCATTGATAGACTAGTTTGTTTACATATGTTTAGCCACTGGATTGATTCCCATGAATCACATAATTAGAGGATATTTCTGTACAGAAATTGAGTCATAAATGTTTTTCAGGTCTGAACACTTGTGATTAGATTGCAACAGACTTTGCCTTTCTAATGGTGAAATATTCTCAGAGCTCAACCTCCTGGATTCTGATGCAAGTTACAGATTTTATATATGAATGGAAAGCACAGAGAGGTATTTAAGAAGTTAGGGAGTGTATTAATGTAGCTGTATATCCATTGACATACAAACCAAAATATGATTAATTCAATTTGAACACTGATTCTGTGGAAAACTTGTGGAAAAGGCATTTATATTTGGTAGGAATCTTCCCTAAATGGTAATATTACCCACCTTTACAGTGACAGTCTATATTAAGGAATGTTGCATCTAAAACTTGACTTTTTAGTCTTTCCATAATGAAGTTTAGCAAACAAAAACCCTACAGTAGGAGGAAGAGCAATATAACAGATAACAGCCTGGTACTGAATAGTAGGCACTCTTCTGTGCCAGTTGTGTACAGGTTAGTTACTAATAGATCAGCAAGGATTGATTATTAGGAAGTGGAATGAGAAGTTCTGCGTACGGTACCTAGACTCTGCGGACATAACAGAAACTGCAAGTTTACTGCCTTGCTATAAAGGTGGAAGAGCAATATATTTGAAAAAGATACTTTCTCTGAGGCTATCAGGAAACATCTACACAAGCCTACTGTTTGGTTACCTGCATTGATTTGAAACCTGTAACCTTTCAGAGAGCTTTTCCTTTAAAAAAAACCAGGATTTAAGGCAATAATAAATGTCACCTTAGTCTGGTAGGTCAGTGGTTAGGTTTTGCCAGGAAGCGTAAGATCTAGCTTAAATACTTCCTTTACACTGAGTGTCTCAACTTGTATGTCAACTGCACAAGATATTGTCTTAGTCTTGCTTGCTAGATATCTGATTCCTCGTGTTGCAGCTGTGCTTTCATGGAAAAGATCATGGAAAAGAGTCAGAGGGAAGATGCTGTTCTGGAGTGATCAAGATGTGTAGGGGTTTCCGAAAATTACTTCAGGGACTGACTGTTAATTTGAAGTTAAGCAGTCGTTAGATAAAATGAAAAGCTGAGATTTATACATCCATTTCCACTACTTGGCTATTTGATTGGAAGAGTTTGTGAATCCTTTTAGTCAAATTGTCAGGTGCTTGTAGAAAAAGAGGAGTTTATGTGCACCACAGATGGATTAAACTTGAGCACAATGCTAAAAGACAGAGATAAAATAGTTTGTACTATGTATATGTTACCTGAAGGTTGCAGTAAGCCAGTCTCTATTTGAAAGTGTATTTTTCAAGACAAATTTTAACAGAGATTAAGATTCAATACAACTGAAAGAGAAGTTGTTCCGAATAAGGAATTTGTCTTTGTGGATCCACTTTGTGAGCTTCTCTTAGGCAGTTTTATCACATTGTCCTCCCTTGAAAATGTTCATGAGGCTTTATTTTATTCCCTGCAGAGACATGAAATACAGTGCATTTTTAATTTTTTTAAGTTTAAGGGAAACGTCCCTCTTTTTTAGGTTGATTTTATGGCAAAAAGGCAATTCTGAGAATGGCAGTTTAAATCTCAAGAGTCACAGATTAATCAGCGCATATTGCAAGCACAGATGTCTGTGTGTTAAATAATACTGACTGTAGTACAAAGACATGAAACCTCATTATTGACTGACTGAAAAACTTTTTCTCCTAAATTGTCCCCAGATACCACTGAAGTGTCACAGAGTTGAAATGAATGCATCCACCTGCCTCTAGGCCCTACCTGTGGCCTATGCAAACAGTGCTCTTTATATACTGTTGAAATTTCTTAATTTGAACTCATTGGTAAACCCTTCAATAACTATCATATATTCATCTGTTATGATGTCTTGGACTTGAAACTTTCACTATGTTTTCTGTACTTTATTTCTCATTCCAGAGGCTAAAGAGAATTTAGATTTTATATAGAGTTGACTTTTACCTTGATTATAGGTGCTTTGCTACCTCCGATTAAACATTAAATATTCACATGTTTTGGGTAGCTGAGATGGCTTCCATATCCTCAGAAGTGATTATTACAGATTATTTTGATAAAAAATATTGATTTCAAAGACTAACAACCATATTCTTCATAGCCCAGTACCTTTATAATTGCTTAAATATATACACGAGTGTAATGTAGGAGGAAAATGATGCTATTTTCATTTGCTAGACCAATTTATTAATTTCACCAAGGTGTATATGACTATGTAGCATTGAAGAAAAAGTCAAACAAGCCTTGTATTTATGTATTGTTGAACACAATTAAAATACAGTTTGAGTTTCTGCATTGGATAAATAAAGTGTATGGTCAGGACTGAAAGCTCAGAACACAATATCTAGTGGTTAAGATCAGAAACAAATTTAGGTTTCAGAGTTTTGATATACAGAAATTATTTCTGATTAAGATGCTTAAGGCAGATGCAATGTATTTGGTAAGGAACTATGTATATAAACAATTTTGAAATACTTCAATACATATTTTCCTTTGTGCAAGTTCAGTTTATGTGATGTAAATTAATATTAGGCTCTGAAGATGGACAACATACGTTCATGGTGGTAGTAAGCGTAGAAGAGAAAACTAGGGTAAAAATCAGTCTGAAATACATTTTATATTATAAAGCAGACTGATTTTTGAGAGTAGATATTTTCTTACAATAAAGGTTACATTACACCACGATAAAAATATATGATTCTACATATCTGTCAACTGAGTAGAAAGTTATACTACACTTCTGATTAATGTCAAGCTGAGATTTGTTAATTGTTTTACATAAGTTGTATTATTTCAATGCATAAAAGAGTTTGAGATCAAAATTTTCACTATGTGTGCGTCCCACCTATTGGGAAACAACACTTGTATGTCAAGATACAAAGTGGGTCTTCCCCAAGTTCATATTATTGTTGCTGCTTTTCTTTTTTGTGGGTTTGGTTTTTGTTGGTGGTGGTAACAGTGGTTTCGGTTTCGGTTTCGGTTTTTTGGAGTGAGAAGAGAGGGAAGATGGGGAAAATTCAGGTATATAATGGAAATTCTCTTAGAATTTGGAAGGTGGTTGTAGAAAGAATTTTGAATTCCACTAGTTCATCTTATCAATCAGGGTCTCAGCAGTATATCCAAACATTTTTCTTTCCTATTTGGTTTTATATATATATATTTGCTTACTATATTCAAGCAAAGCAATCTTTGTTGCATAGCAATCATCTACACAGCATAGTGCTAATGTGTTACAGAGCAGATACACCACTTCTAGTTACCCTACAGTTATTACTTCTTAGTAGCTAGCAAATAATAGTGATCTTAATTTTTTTTTTTTTTTTTTTTTTTTTTATGGAGTGAGAGAAACATATTCTGGATAAGGATCTAAANTAAGGGAGAATGTAGGGAATGGAGAAATTTCTTGGAGTAATTTTGGAGGCTTCATCTGAAAACATCAATAGAAGAAGAACAAGAAAAAAGACTAAAAAAAGAATGTGCTGTTTTCTCACATAATCTTGCTTCACTTGCTAGGAAAATTTGACCACAAAACTCTCTGAGTGGACCAGTTTATTTTTTCTTCTATTCCACTAGGTGTAGTAAACTATAGTCCTCCCTATTGATTAATTTCTGACATTCTAATGGAAAGGCGAAACATTCTGTGCAACATCAAAAGTGTATAAATTCATCCTACCACATCTGATTGTGGTATTTATTCTAGGAGACATGCAGAGGAGCAGGCCAATGTTGCTTTCTAATAAATGATTATTAAGAAAATGGTACAGTAGTCACTTTTCAATCTTCAAAGAGTTTTGTCTGATCAAGGATACAGTGAATTGGCTGATTTGTTTACCTGGTTCAGTTTCTCTGCCTAGCATGAATACAAAGCTGCTGGGAGTGTTTTGAAAAACAGTTCAGCATAATTGCTATTCACATCATTGATCTGCTAGCCTCCTGGAGTTTCTGTATTCCTCCTGTATTCCACTGGCTTTCCTGCATGTAATACTTAAATGACAGACATGTTTTTTGACACTGAAATTTTGGGTTTTATCCTGAAATACATTATTAATAAAAAAAAAGAACCAAATGATTGATGTCTCCCTATAGCTGTCTGTATTGTTGGTTTTCTTAAACAACTAAAACCTTCCTTTAACACACAAAGAAAAAATCTTTAAACTTTTGTCTGTTGTACTAAATTTTCCTTTTTTGTCTGCAGGAAGAGATTTTTACCACTCTGTTAAATGTACCTCCTTCTGGTAAATTTGCAAGTTTACTTCTCTTATCTGTGGTGAATCTAGAAATAAGCTCAAGTCAGTTACTTTCTATTGAAATTGCTTAAATCTCTGGTTGTTAAAGCACTGCTGTGCGCTAAGTAGGGAAAATAGTTCACCTAGGCAAAGTTTTTTATAAGCAAGTGGTCTAATGACCTTCAGGAGTTTCTGAAAGAGAAGAAAGAAAATAGATGCTTACAGAACAGAAATGAGTAAGCCCAGCTTCTCATGTGCCATGTCTCCTGTTAGAAATTCCTCAGAGTTCAGCTGGTTCAGAAATACACAATTAAGTATCTTGGCTATGGATGAGTCTAAGTTCTGATCCAGATTTGTGAGGCCTGTAGTTCACATTTCCCTGTCTTCCCCTTCTTTTATTCTGTGGGTGCATGAAACTTCTAAAGAACTAGCTTGGAAGTTTGGAGACAGGGAGGCAGAAGTGTTTTTTCATATATATTAGGAGGAGATTTCCAGGAAAGAGCATCAATAACAGACCAATCTACCTCAAAAGGATGGAGTGGTTTTCTCTGGAGTAAGGCTTACGATTTCCAGGAAAGAGCATCAATAACAGACCAATCTACCTCAAAAGGATGGAGTGGTTTTCTCTGGAGTAAGGCTTACAAGTAGTATCTTTTAGTGAATTGCATAATTGATTATTTATTTTCATAAATTAGACATGAAAATAAGGACATTTTTACATCCCTTCAACATGGTGTCAATATTTAAGACCAAGACTAAATGGACTCGGATACCAAAGCACTCTAATTACAGAAGTCTGCAGTTTTATGAATTGGCTTCCTGCAACCACAAGTCACAGAAATACAGAATCACAGAATCATCAAGGTTGGAAGACACCTTCAAGATCACCTAGTGCAACTGTCAACTTAGCTTGCTTACCCCTAAACCATATCCCCAAGGTACATCCAGATGCCTCTCGAACACTTCTAGAAGGCATTGCTCAAGATCAACATGGTTCAGGAAGAAAATTGAGTGAATGGGCACATTTGTTTGAGTCATGTAGGGCACCAGGGCCTGTGGAGTCCCTAGGATGTCTCTTGGTTCTCTCTCTCCAATCAGGATCCTGTTTGTTATGGGACTGGGTAGAGAATATTGAATTCCTGATTGACCTATTCAAATAAATTTCTCTCCCAACAGTTGGTTCTTGCTGTTGCTGGAGGTCAAATTCTGTCCCTTTTAAAGGTTCTGATCACCATCACAACTTTGACAGTGATTGATTGGCAGTTTCTTTATGCTCAAAGAACAGATTTGTTATTATAATTAAGCTACTACTTTGTCCTACACGGTTGATTAATATCCTAATGCTACTCACAGCCAGGCCCAACACCTACCCACTGTGACAAGAAATTATTACCTTTTGAGCCAATTGAGAAAGAAGCTTAAAAGTCATCCATAATACGTGTTACTCAATATATTCCAATATTTGACTCAATATGGCTGATGCCATCATTTAGACTTTGAATACTTACTCAAAAGACTTTATTTGGCTGAGTGGTGACACAGTTTCTGTTATATTTGGAAGGTGGTTCTGTGTCCCAACAGCATTTTCATTAGTCCTTTCTTTTTCAGAACTTCTAAATTCCTACTTGCAGTACTCTCGCCTCTTAATATATACAAACTGAAGCAAAGCGCAGTGGTGCCTTAAAATATGGATGTCATTAAGCTGCAAATTAAGGAGATAGTGGCAAAGCCCACTGCATTCCAGGAAACCTGCAAGGGCCTTACTTGGGACTACCGTTCATGGGGCCACAAGATGATTTGCTTTAGACACTTGAAGTTTCCATCCTGGCCATAGCCCATGTTGGTAACTACCGGACTCTTTTTCCAAAAAGTCCACTGACAGTGGTGGTATTTCTCTCAGGCTATGATTCAGGCTAATGATTTACCAAGGTTAACAAGGATAACCTTTGTTCCCCGCCTTGGCTGGGCAGATCATGTTCCTTTTCCAATCTGAATCATTCTTATCTTTACCTGCAAGAACTCCTGGTATAGCCAAGGGATGCTTCACCACCTAGCTGGTACAGTAAAGAGGTGATTCACTGCTCAGTCAAGGCTTATCAGGAACACCTGAGATCATGGAGAAGGCTTGAGGAGGATGGAGGAAAATGCACACCACAGCCAGGAGCCACCAGTTGCTGCTTGGGGATGGTCTGGGCATTGGTCAGTGGATGGTGAGCAATTGCATTGTGCATCACCTGGGTTTCACTCTCTCTCTCTCTCTGTGTCTCTCTGTCTCTCCTTTTCATCACAATTATTGCTATTATTGGTATGTTAGTATTTTTAGTTTTATTATAATACTTTATTTTGTTTCAATTATTAAGCTGTTTTTATGTCAACCCAGGAATTTCACTTTTTCTGATCCTTCTCCTCATCCCATCCTCCAGGGGGAGGGGAAGTGGGGAGTGAGTGAATGGCTGAATGGCAGTACTTAGTTGCCAGCTGGGGGTAAACCACGACACACAATTTTTCAGTATGGTATTTGTTTGCTATGATCAGAAAGTACTGATGAACAGATTGAAAGTCTAACCTGAAGTTAGAGAAGAATTCTCACGTATTTACTATCATTTTACTGAATGTTTTCTCCTTTTTTGTAAGCTTTTGGCCTTCAGTACAACCCCTTTCTGGAGAAAAGTTTCACATCATCAATGGATTCAGAGATTTGCTTCAGTGCAGTTAAATCTATCATCTAAACTTGAATGGTTATCAAACTGTTTCCTGCACTAGATTGAATTATAGAAAAATTAGGTTCTCAGTAGAAGATCTTACAAAGAAATTTTGATAAATAATTCTGTTATTTGCATATGGGATATGTGACAAGTATCATGCAGAACAAGTCATACTTTTTCTTCTCTCTTGACAGAAAAAACCATACATGACAACAGGACAATTTGCACCAGTCTAAAGATATGCCTGCAGCGATAGGTCAAGTAGTAAGATATAAAGATGCCTGTACTTACTGACAAGTATTTAAACTTGTCAAGAACAATAAAAATGGTTTTTTCAGCACACAGGGCAAAAAAAGTGCCTTTGATAAGAGAAGAACTAATAGAGAAGCATTGGAAAAAACTATTTGAAATAAGAGCAAGTATAAAACAAAACAGGAAAGTAACAAAAGGAGGATTTAAAGGCAAGAAGAATAGTGGTAAAACATATTGAAGAGCCTGTTGAACTCTAGGAAATCTTAGCTGAGGAACAAAGGGTGAGTACTAATCGATAAGATACACGAGTATTACTCTCAAGATGGAAACTAGAAATGGTATGATGAACAAAAAAGAATAAAAGGCAGATGTTGTTAGACTACGTGTTAGATGCTGCAGAGTTCCAATCTTCCACTGCTCTGCAATGAAAGAATGCTATTACTCTTTAACAGGTCATTTACACCTATATAAAGACAAAAGTAAATGATGAATTAAAACATGTGGACAGATATTATTTCAAGAGTGAATCACTATTAGATATACATATTAAAATGTTTTATATGTGTTTTCATTTGTGGTATTATGCAGGTGATTTTACTCCTGGTTGTGTGTCACTTAGCTGTCATGTTCAGAAGATTTTCCAAGGTTTTCCTCAATTTGCTTGGTTTTGTTTGTTTGTTAAAATTTTATTTATAGCAGGTTTACAGGAGTCTCTCGTGGGAAGTTCGTTAACACCTTGTTCATGTAATGCATTTAGAAGTTTAGGTAGCCCGAAAGATAGAAGGTTTTGTTTTTATTTGTACATTTTGTTTTCATGAAGTTTGGTAACAAATATTTTTTATGCTGTCAAACTTTGAAGAGAAATGCCACTTTGCTTCTTCACTTATTGTTACAGTAAAATCTAGTCTTCCTTTTTATATAGGAAGGTCCTAGGAACAGTGATATTGTTCAAGACTCATCTGTGAAAGTTAAAACTTTAACAGCAGACATATTCTCCAGAAGAGCAAGCAATAATTAAGACAGAGAAGGAGTGAGCTCAAAAAAATTTATGACAATTTTTGCCCCTATTTATTCCTAAATATGCTGACAAATCCTTCAGGGAGTCATAACACCCCTGAAAGAATGAATTTGACTGGGAGGGCAAAGCATTTGAGAGAGCTTTTTACCTACTTGAATATCACTGAGAAAGTTTTAAACCATCAAAAAAAAAAAAAATCTTTTACAAATTCCATGAAGTGAAGAAATGGAAGGAGAAAATATTTAGTAAGAAAAATGAAAGAAATTAGAAGTGGGGAAACAGTAAGAAACTAGAAAAGGAAAACAGGAATTATTGTATTAGAGAGTGTGTATTTTGAAGATTAGGGCATTACTAGGCTATTGCGTATATTTTTGTCCTACATCTAGTAATTTCTTCAATAATGTAGTGATATATTGACTTCTATCTTAAACACTAAACATGTTATTTTAGACTTCACTATCCTGCAGATGTCTTACAGAGATAGTCTTATCATTATTTCTCCTCTCATTTAAAACCAATGACTTTCTTTTAGGATACACTTTTTCATAGCCCTCAGTGATTTGGTTGGTGGTACACCATTGATATTTGTGCAGGAAGTCTACAGTTATCCTCATACCTTCTCACTTAATATTTAACTATTGATCATATTCACTTAGAGATTTAAAGCACTGTGCTGCAATTGAATAGGAATAATATCCTCTATTTAAGAGAATTTGGGATAAAGAGCATGAATACGTTGGTGATATTTTTATGTAAAGATACAACCATAAATATTTACACACAGGTACAGAACTAAGATTGATCTATCCAAATAAGTTAAAATTAAAATAATTCAAACATCTGGAGGTTTTCTTCAGTTTTTTAATTTTAATTTGGCATTATATCTTTCACTGTATTTACAGTGTTCATTTACTTTCTACTTCTAACTAGAAATAGTGTTGCAATCACTTTTATGGAAGAGATTTTCAGATTTAAAAAGAAAGATCATTGATGAGGTTGAAGAAGGAAAGACAGTTTGTGACCTTTATGTTTGGCTTTAGATCTCAAAATGTTAATTTTTGGCATTTCCCTTCTTTACTATTAAATCCATTCTATCTCTCAAAAATTATGAAAATTGAATTTTTTTTACTAAACCTTTGAATAAAAGTGGAAAAGAGACCCTATAAGAAAGTGAGAGTCCCAGTATTTTACAGTTTCCCAAAATTCTGTTGCAGATGAATATAATTAACTCTAATTTTTATTTTCTCATTTCTTCCAATAATGTCTGTGGTTGTATTTTTGTCACATGGCAGGGAGCATATAAGAAGAAGAAGATCTTACTGACTTGTAACCTATTTTGTATGTCTGTACTTATTTCTGTAAAAGTGCGCATTTTTAAAATGCATGTTTTATATTTTTAGGATTTTTTTCACTTTCTTTATCTGTCTTAGAGCCAGAAGAGCACATCTAAATGAGTCTTATTCACCAATACAAGTGTTTTTTTCTCTAAAATGTAACATTTTATAGGTTCATAGAACAGTGGAGGTTGGAAGGTATCACTGGAAGTCATTTAGTCCAATCCCTCTGCTCAAATAGGGCCAACAGGAGCACAGAGCAATGTCCAGACAGTTTTCCAGTACCTCCAAAGATGGAGACTCCACAACCTCTGTGAGCAATTTGCATCAACACTCAATCACCTTCACAGTAAGAATATTTCCTGATATTCAGACAAAACTCTTGTGTTTCTGTCTATGCTGATGCCTCTTGTCCTGTCACCAGGCACCACTGAAAAGAGAGTATAATTTAATAAAAGCTCACTATAATAAAAAATAATAATTCTAGAAATGTTTTTCTTCAAGTTAAAGAATAAGATGCTCCTTTCTTCTGCCTCTAACTTCAATAGTCAGAATGGGAAATTCTTGGCAATTAAAGGTATCAGTTTAGGAAATCATTCCCATTCAGAAACTGAAACATTGATAATTTCTCATTGATATAAATGAGGGTTATGTGCACATCTAAATTTAAACAAAAATCTAAGGGCTTTCTTGAAAAGGACATGAATGTAAACCTAAGCTAATTTTTTCCCAAACTGTAGAAATGAGTAGAGCTGCTATAACTATTAAAATAGTGCTTAAGAATATGCAACTTTTGGAGCCAACCAAGTTGTTTTAGAATGAAATAAAAAATAACTATTGCAGACACAGCATAAAAGTAGCCAACATTACAGGTGAAAATTAAAGAAAAAAAGATTCCCACTTTTCACACACCAATTAAACCAATTTCTGCTGCTTCAGGTCTGTGTTCAGCCAAAGCTCATATATTCTATTGTCTGTACTGATTCATTACTAGGAACGAATTACAGACCTAATCCAATAAAATTCAATATTGAAAAAACAGATTGCGCTTACATAACTATCTACATACAAGTACCCCACAGGGCAGCTCAGTACTCATCAAATTAAGTTTCATTGAATTAAAAGCTCAATCAAAAAGATAAGTATTAAGCTCAGTCAAAAATGGCTATTTTGTGTCAATGCATTTGATATTAGGATATAATGAAGATGAGGTGCATAACTGCTAAATAGCTTAGTACTTAATAAGCTCAATGAGAACTTTTATATTATTAAAATTTTCTGCCTTCGGAAGTCAACAAGGCAAACATGCTACTGAGATAATAAGAGCTCAACTAGAAGCAGTGTAGGATTGGCAGTTCCAAAGTCCCACTTGAAGCAACTTTAAAAAACATGTCTTGAAAAGTTAGTTAGGCATTTTTTTAAAGTATTCATGTTCACATGATATCAAATGGAATCACTATTTTATAATTTCTGCTGAAAAATACATATTTCTGCAGTCCTTTTTTTGTATGAAATGACTTGATCTGAGGTTAAATAACTTAATTTTCTATGACTGAACTGTTTCTCAATGTTTTGTACTCACAAATATATACAAAAAAATACAGACGAGGTATTTCTATCTCTGTAAAGCTGAAAGACAAACAATTAATGCTCTTTTCCTGGACAACTCTAGAGGTAGGGTCTATGTAGAAAATTCTCAGTTATGTAGACTCAGAAAAGTTTTCCTTGATATCTACATTTTAATTCCAAGTTTTGTGTTAGATTCAAAGGAAGTTAACCTAATCCTTTCCCCCCACTTCTTTTTCATTGTACAAAATTAGCAAGATTTGCAAGTTCTTTCAAATTATATTCTTCCTAACCAATCTTTTCTCCACATACTTGACCAAAGCTCAGCTCATGATGGTTGGCCCAGCAAGAGCTCTGAATGCTGCCCATTGATTTGAATTTTGAGTTCTGCTTCAACCGTACATGACATATCTCCCACTTTCTCCCTCCTTTACTCCTACTATTTTGGATTATTATCAAAACACCTCTCCAGCATCTCCTTCCTTTATCTTTCAGTTTGGACAAGATAGCATCCTTTTCATAGTGAAATCTAATTGCTTTGACAAGATTTAATTCTGGAATTGTTTGCTTTTCCTTGGTCCACCTTAAGTGTCATGATGCCAGCCAGAATGTAATCTCTTGTGAATAAGCTGTTACCTCCAAAGGTTCCAGACTGTCAGACCGGAATTTCAGCTTCATATCATGCCTAAATAGATTGGGAAATTTCTTCCTTTATACATAATTAACAGAATTTGCATGGTATTTACTACAAGAATTGCTATTCTCAGTGCTGTAATACCTTTCAGTAGCAACTCCTTGGCGTAAGCTAATAGAGATATTTAATTTTTTTAAGCCACAATATTTTAAAATTGAAGATATATAGTATAGTGCTATTTAAGTTTCCCTCCCTTGTCCTTCACATTTATGAAGCTTCATTTTTGGTTCTTTCTTTGCCTAGACCACTTCTACTACTCAGGATTTTTTTGCCTTTTTCTTCTTTTTCTTCCTATTTCAGATTACACAGCTCTATGTCATTGATTGAAGTACACTTCAAGTCAAAGAAATCGAAGTTTTAATAGTAAAATTGCAATGGGCAGTTTTCAAGCAACACTTAAAAAGCAACATTTTAGAATCTGAGAGTAAACTACTTTATCTGTAAAAGCCACATGCATTGATATTTTTCAGTATCGTGTTCTCTTTTCCAAATTAATCACCGACTAATGTAATAGCAGATAAAACTATAATTAAGCTGGTTGTATCACAGTAGTCAAATTACAGTCCAGGAATCATCTTAAAGTTTTAAATATACACAGGTCAAAATCGTCATATCAGAACTTATTACAGGATAGAAAACTTGTCTGTAATAACAGTAGAAGTTATACAAAGTGGGAAAGAAAATTTATTTTATTGAAACTATTGAAACAATCAAAAAATTAATTACTCAGTTTTTAGTTCAATGAATTTACTTACCCTTGATCTAAACCAGACATTACTTCAGCATTGCTTTGCTGAGAATCACTTATAAACTTGCACTGATTTATGAACACACATATTATATGCCTATATTTCCCCCAGAATTCACACTGCAAAACTGAGAAAATTGCTTTATTTGACCAGCTGTTAGGTGGAAGAATTTAGATTGAAGGATGCTGAGGGATCGTTAGGCAAAGAGAAAAAAAATAAATAAAGGAAACAGTACAATAACCTAAAAACAATCAACCAAAAAAATATCCAAAAGACACAAAAAACCCACACAAACAAACAAAAGCCAATAAATAAACCCTCATCCTTTTGTGGAAATGAGCCTTCTTTAACTGCCTATTCATTCTGGCCTTTTCTAGAGCGTTATCTCTCTGTGTTTTTTTCAGAGCATGTGGTATTTTGCTATAAATTTTTAAGAAATTCTAAACACTTAAGCATTAAATGAGATACCTGCTTTTCTGCATATCCAAGACAAAAAAAAAAAAAAGTTCAATGTATTTAAAAATGCTCAAATACTAAACTGTCAGAAAACATACTTGCCCACATAATTGTGGAAATAAAGTGTAGAACTCATATCTACAGTACTTTAACTTCTAAACACCAAGTCATAATGTGCTAACAGAACCACTTTATTAATCAGCTTCCTGCTTTAGCGTTAGAAAACAAACAGTTTAAAACCTGTTCTTATTCAAACAAGATGCCTGGTATTTAATACTTAATTATTTTAAATCAAAGCTCTTCCAGACTCAGTAATTGTCAGATCCATCGCTTGACGTGATCTGTTTTTAGCATGACTACACCAAAGGCCAGTGATTAAGGGATTAAAGTGGGAATTTATTTATAAACAGCCTCAAAGAAAATGGTGAAATGGCTTCTTAATAGTTCTGCTTAAAAATCATATGAGACTATAAAGTATTACCTGTGTTCATAGGTTAGGAATGTGATGGTAGAAGTTGATTTTCTGTTTCTATCTAAGACTAATTTACTTTTTACAGTTTTGTCTGCATATTGCATTAGACCAACATATAGTTTAGACAGTTATTTTGGCAGCTCCATTCTATTGATTTTTAAAACTTTACTCGATAAATAATGCACATTTCTAGAAGAGTCAATAGTAGAAGTTCAACATAGTTTTAACTGCATATAACATAGTGCTTTAATTGCCAATATGCTTAGTAATTTATGTATTTCCATTTGCATACAAGTGTTAGAAAGAACTGAATCAGTCATGTTAAAACAGATGGGTGAATATCAACTTTAATGTATAATGGAGTTTAGAGTGTAAGATAAAAATAAATAAACAGATGTGAGTGAATTTTTTTTTTTAATTCCTTTCTGCAAGTTTGGTTGGGATTTTTTCAGAGATTAAAAAAAGCCAGGTTCTGTCTCAATTACAATCATTAAATTCTGCAAAAAGCAATTTATAACCTAATTTTTATTACTAAATAATTTACAACGAAAAAAAAAACATTCTCACTCACACATTTTTCTCCTTTTTTTTTTTTCAAAACATGTTTCAACCCCAAAACTAATATTTTGGCAATTTAATGTTCATTTGTTGGAAAAGGCTTGCTATTTTATCATCACCTAGAAAGTGCAGCTGCATTTTCTATAAGTTTCTATAAGCTGACTCCTCAGAAATGGTAGATGTATATTTACATATACCATGGGCCTCTATGATATCTTGCCACTTTATTTTAAAAAGGAATCAGGCAAATTTTTTTTCCGTTTTTGATATTTGAAATGAAGCTTATTTTAATGTCTATGCACAATAGAAAATTGTAGGAATTAAGACTTAAAGCAATATTATGCTTTATTTTCTTTAGTCCAGCATGATTCATTCAATTTCTTGTCAGCTTGGCACTGAGGTAAACTTCCTTTCCAGTTCTGAGAGAGTTGTCTTTACTGATATGATGAAGAGAAAATATTATTATTCTTCACATGTAACGTCATCACTCTCAGTAGATCATAATCTAGATAGAACATATTTTTGTGATCAATTACTTTGAAACAGTTAGTTATATGTTATGCTTTAATTACAGAAAGTTTATACAGACGAGCTTGTAGCAGTTCCATATGAGACGTAAAGGGAAGAAAGGTATATTTTTTTATGTTTTCCGACATAGACCAGCTTCTTACCCTCAGTAATGCTATCCATGGATGTACAAGATAAATATTGTAGGTTAGATTTTTCCAAGCATAGTTTTACTGCAAAACAGCGGGTAAAGATGCAGCTTTTCTTTTAAAACCGTTATGCTGAAAAAAGAACTCTCTAACTTAAGTATGCATGAAGAGTTTTTCCTGACACAGATCTTAATGGCAGACCTCCAGACTGCTGTGCACCATTAGTGGAAGTACCCTTTTCTTCCAGATAGACCTGACACGGAGTCAAGTGACAAACTAGCCCAGACAAGTTAGCTGAGCAAGTGCAGTAAGTCTGTCTCCAAAACCTGTACAAAGCCCTGAGTGGCTTTGATTACCAGCTTAAAAGTTTTAAATGGCTTCACCTGTATCTGTCCAGTCAGCAGGTATATTTCTGGTTTAACACCTGGCATTTAACACTCTTGATAGGAGTCCTGCTTTGAACACTGAGTGACCAAACCTGTGCATCCTTGTTGCTGGAAACTCACTGCAGGTAAGAGGTATTGCTCTCTTGATAGATAGGAATGTGCTTCGTCTTTTTCAGGGATTAACTTAGACTCATGTATTGTTTCTTACAAATCCTGTAAATAGATTTAAGGTATGTATTTAACCAAAGCATTCTTTCTTTCACTGAGAGAAATTACTACTTCTTTCTACAGGTGGAAGTTGCAGCACTGTGGTGGTCGCAAAAGGAAAGGGAAATACGTGTCACTCTGGTGGGTTTAGTTGTATCTTCTCTCAAATTACTAAAACAGGCCTGAGAATTCACTCTCCGGATGAAAGTGACTTTTTTCAAGACTCCCTGTCTCTGCCAAATGTATGCCAAGAAATGCAGTGAGATGTTCCATATTTCTTATATGCTGAGCCTCTCTAGCAAAGGTTTTCCCCATTCAGAAGAGGTACTCTCATACTCTGACAGCTGTGTTTCCATTAACTATCCTTCCTAAATGGGATAGGATTGAAGTAATGCCTTCAGCTTTAAGGTTCCATGGACAGTGACGTAGCCCACAGGCACCTGACAGCAGCTGGCCGCAGGATCCTGAGAGGAAGATCTTAGTTTGGGATTATGTTGGTGTATCTTTTTCTTTTCTTGTACAAAGGCTATGCCAAGATTTTTTGTTCCCTGAATACACTAACCCAATGTTTATATTTGCTTTTAACTCATAGTAGAGTTATAAAAAATTTAGTATTATTATCGTCCTTGATGCTTGCCTGGTTATCTGCTTATTTTTGATGGTTCAGTTGTTTCCTCTTTAAAATGCTTACCAAGCTACCTAGTTTTAGTGGTAGGATTTTTCACCTTGGTGGCTTTATATGAAATAATGGGTTAAAAATTTTTGAGGAAAACTGATAGAAATTAGAGAGAAATGGCTCTGGCACTGAGATTGCTCATATTTTCATTGTGAATTTTATTCATGTTTGACATTATCTTAGAATAAGCCTCTGTAAAGAGACCTCAAGAAGTCATCTATATCATACTGCGTAATTCAAATAAGGATGAATTATATTCACATAGTTTCAACATGTATATTCTTGCAAGATCTTAAGTTATGGTGATTCCCCAGACAGCTTATTCCAATGTTTTAGTATTGCTATGACTAGAAAGTTTCTTTTAATATCTAACCTAAGTATCCCTTCTTGCAGCTCAAACCCATTATAATTTTACTTATCCATGTTCACTGTAGATTATTCCCTTCAATGCTTTTTATGCATCTGAGAACAGCTATTGTATCCTTAACACCTGTCTCCTTTTTAAACTAAGCACCGGAATATTTTCCAGTCCTTTTTTGTAGACAATTATTTCTAGATCCCTGCTTATCTTTTTCATCTGCAGTCACAAGATTGCTAATTTCTTGAGCTGCAGTGTACAAAAATGACAGTTTTTCAGTCAAAGCTGTTGACTATTTACATTCTTTATTTCCTACTAATGCATTCATATACATACACACATACACACACATATTTAGTAACAGTATGACACTGTTGGCTCATATCCATCTACTGATCTGTTATAAACACAGATCTTTTCTGCATAACTGCTCACTACTTGTGTCACTATAAAAGTATGTGTGTCTATTGTCAATATCCGACTTGACAAATTCAAGTCTAGCCTTGGAATATCACTGAATTCAGTATTGACTTCCAAAATATAAATATTGTTTATTGCAATTGAGTTACTGATAGATTCACTTCAAATGGCAGTGAAACTGTTCTGCCTATCTCTTTCTTTGGACATAAACCACAGGTAATTTCACTCTCTCCACATCTGTGGGCAGTTATTAGTGAATCAACCTAGAGATTGTTTTCTTAATTTGCTTATGAAAATAGAATGCAAAGAAATGAAAATGTTTATTGCATCCCAGATGCAATGTAGTTGCTTCTGTTCACAATGCATGTTATCACATTAGAGAGAAAGGAAAAAAATGTATATGATTTCCTCTTTCCTTTTCACGGGATTGTTGTTTTCTTGCAGATACCTGCAAATCTTATTTCTCTGAGGCACAAAATTATTTTGCTGATTTACATTTCCTTCCCTTTTTTTTTCTCTGAAGACCCAAATTTATCTTTGTCATGTCTTTCAATACAATGGACTACTAAAGATAAGTTTTAGCAAATCTAAGACTGCTGTAGCCAGCTCTGCATGTATCTAGAACAAAATTTGTCAGGTCCAGCAGACAACTTTAATATTTTTACATTGATTTGTTTCCCAAAATATTCAGATGACGATCACAATAAATGCAACTACAGCAGAGCAAGATAACTCTTGAATAATGAAAGCACAAGTTACAGGGTACTTGACTAAATTAGAAGCTTTCAAAATAATCTCTAACCTTTATTTTTCTATCGAATTTGAGATCTTATCCTTTGTTTCTAATATTATGTTAGTGCCCTTTTTTCTCTGATTTTTATGGCATTAAATGTCTGGTTTAAACTGACCTTTTTATTTAAGACTGGAAAAGACTTGCATGCAAAGAAGCATTCAACACTTAGGCCCTTCTCAGAGTCATTTTTGCTAGTTTTAACAGTCCACTAACTAGAGAACGTTTAGTAACTTTAGTCCTATTGCTAATACAGAACATCAGTTTTCTAGTCTTTATGTCTCTTTCTATTATTTGTGCCTTGGGTTCTTTTTTACTGTTTGACATCGCAAGCTGTAAAATTTGTGTTCGGTACTTGTAGACAGACTTCATTTTTTTCAACATTTCTCTTCTATCTCGTGTAAAAAAGCAGATCTGATTCCATTCCCTCACTGAATGAACACTCTGTTTTTTCAAATATAGTACAACAGATATGATTTATACTGTCACCCTACACCGTTATATCCATACGCAAAATAAATTAATCTAGACTACCAATAGTTATGCTATTCAAAGCATGAAATAGTGCATCATCTCAGGGTAAATTCTTTGAAGATAATTAATTTCTTAGTTTCTAATTAACCAGTTTCAGATTTTAATTATAAATTTAATGTCTCCTTATAGAAGTGTAAAAAGTTAAAAAGCATAATTTGGTTTGCTATGCAACCTGTCTAATCATACTGAATATCTATTCATATATCCATGTTTGTACCATGCACCATAAATTTATGGTATGCTTTTCTAGTCAACAAGTTCCATGCTTCTCAGAAGTGAATCCATATTCTTATATCAGGTTAAGCTTGAATTAAAGTATCTTCCATGAAAGAGTGAAAGTGTTTATCTCAGTGGTCTAGAGCATATTTATAAATTCCAACT
Source organism: Eulacestoma nigropectus (assembly GCA_013397775.1). Classification (NCBI taxonomy): domain Eukaryota; kingdom Metazoa; phylum Chordata; class Aves; order Passeriformes; genus Eulacestoma; species Eulacestoma nigropectus. Next base: position 667,350 of record VZTE01000506.1, read on the forward strand.
CATTGAACTCCAAGATACTTGAACAAACCCCAAAAGGGAAAGAACAAGTGATTATTGTAAAAATGTAATTCTGGCAGGTTTTTTTAGAAAAGGAAAAAAAACTCTTGATGTTCCATTTCCTCAAAATTTTTTTGAGGAAATTTATTTTTTGTTTCATAGCAAAAAAAAAATGCAACAAGGAAAACATTTAGAACTTAAACACAACTTTTGTTTCTATTTGTCTTTTAATTCCTCACCTTCTGTTGTTTAATCCCTTCCATTTGAAAATGTTACAGAAATTATGAAAAAATAGGAGGAATATGATAGTGAATCCTGCTTGAAAAGTAATAACGGGCTTTTAAATTTTAGTATTTTTTCACTCCTCTTGCATATGCATATTTTCCATCCATTAACTAATTTATCAAGGAACTTTTGGCTTCTCCATTGCTCTAGTTTTGACATATAAGCTTCCTTTTTAAAGCCGATGCAAAGTTCTACATTCTGTACTCTGTTAAGGACTATATGCTTTCTAAATGCAGATTTAATTTTTAAATTTTCAATAAAATTCATGGCTACTTTGTCAGATTTTTTATTACAGTTGATTTTTTTACGAAGTCTATTTAATTTCTACAGGATGCTGTATATGGGCATAGGAACTTCTACTATAATTTTATCATCTATATATTTTTATATCTTATACATGCTTTACATGCATAAATGCAACTTAAATTTGTGAAACACTATTAATAGTTTCTTGATAGGCAAAATCAAGATTAGATTAACTGGGTATGGATTGATACCTTTGTTTTCTAATAGGGCCAAAGAACTCTGAGCATTACAGTTACGTCGTGTCAGTCATGATAAAAGTGTTTCTCCCATTTGGTCTTTTTTCCAGTAGTGACACTTTGCTTTGATGGAACACTAAATCAAAGAGCCAACACTGCATAGTGAACCAACAAGAAAGAAAGAGAAATCAGTCTTTCTCTGGATAGCATTCCACACAGACTGAATGTAGAAAACTATAAACATCTGGAAAATGGAGTTTGGGAATAAGATGCTTTGTATTGGAAGGCTTCCTATTGAATACTGCAGTTACAGACTATCTGGATAAACTCTGATCAAACAGAAGATAATGTCTTCCTTTCACACACATAGGAGAATGTGCAAATAATTTTTCTTTACATAATGAAACAATTGCAAATGAGAAAGATATTATTATAAACTATCTCCCTTTACACCCATTAGGTGGGAAACACTTTCATATCTTTCAAACTGAGAAGCGTAATTGTTTGATGAGCCCAATCTCCATTACATATCTCATCTTCTAATTATAATGTATTAGTTTTGCAAGTGATTATGGAGCAGTGGGTTAATCTAAGCAAGAAATCAATAATTCAAACCAATAGTTAAATTGCATGAACTACTTCTGTATTGATGTGGACAGACAATTAGTGACTTATTTACTTTATTTATATCTTTTCCAGAATAAAATGTATTCTTCTAAAGTACACACATCACCTAAAATAACATCAGAGAACATGAAAAATTGTGTGAGTATACTGGACGAATACAGAGGGAAATGGATTATTTTAAAAACACATAATGTAGCATTTTGTAACAGATGTAGAGAAAAATCTTTTCCTTTTTAGTTTAGAACCACTAAGTCTTTTGGCTTAAAGCTCACCAAGTTTTCTTTTTTCCCTAGAGGCTTTGTCTTCACAGTGATTCTGTAAATTAGAATCACTTTAAAGAGTTAACTTATAGGAAAAGGGGAATTGGAACCCTAAGACTAGCAGGTAATACTGATAAATGCACAATCTCTTGAGCAGCTCAAAACTCCCCAACCAACCAACCAACCAACCAACCCCCAAAGCAAGAACAAGAATTGTGATGTGTTGAGTGGTTCTTTTTTACTCTTTTTGGGATTTTGGAGGGGGGGGTGTGGGGGTGGGGGGTGTTTATTTGTTTGTTTTTAGGTTTGGTTTTTTTTAGTTTTATTTGAAATTTATTTTTTTTAAAGGAGAGACATTAGCAACCTTAGATTAAGAAAAAGAAAAGTTGGAGATTTTGCTTCTATTTCTACAAAAGTCAATCGTGCAATCTGACATTCTAGAACTGAGCCAGAACACTTTAGATTTTGCAGTATCTACTTATGTAGATTACACGCTTTAGCTCTGGTCTTCACTCAAAGCCATAAAAGATGGGTTCTGACTCTCGTTGATTACCCACAAAATGCAACCAGTCTTTTTGATACAACTTTTTCATAGGCAATTAAGAAATGTTTAAACAAAAGCCAGAAAAAAACAGATTTGAAAAGTTTCATTTCTCTTGACAAACAACAATGGACTCTATTCTGTTCATAGGAACATGGTGTACTATGTACTGTAACCTTTTTAATGACTTTCAGTGGATGGAGTAATGAATTTTCAGTGGATGACTTTCAGTACGATGGAGTAGTACTACCATGTGGCAATGTTATAGAATTTCTTCAGCATTTGTTTATTTGTTATCTTTTCAGGTTTATATTGGATTACATGTAACAGTATTCAGTAAATGAGTGATATCTCATTTAACGTTTTTTGAGGCTTTTCGCCCTCTGGTGAAACAAGTACTGCACTAATGCAAATGCTTAACATTTCAGTGTTTTCCAGAGTGTGACAAAAGATATTGATATTTGTGATATTTATTGCATGGCATTTTATACTAAATATATATTTGATGGTGGTATCTGCTTGAAGAAAGATGGATGTATGCTTACATACCACATAAGCTTTCTAAAAAATTCATTTAAATTTTCTTCTAAGTTTGATAATTTGCAGGTGAACCAATGATGTTATGTGGTGGAACAATTTGAAAGAAAGCACACTCTCCGAATTGATAAATAATTTTTGCCTTAATGAAGCTGTACTGAAGATACAATAGCATTTCAGCATTCTTTTCAGGTGTTGTCACATAGGCATCTCTAAGGAGTCCTGTATGCCAACTCAGATTCATTCTTGCATAATTGCTGTTAAGCAATGTTATTGTAAAGATTTTTTGTATTCCAGGGAATTTAAGGAATTTTGGGCGAGGGCTAACTCCCATCTGTGCTAGGTGACATAAGATCATTTGTTGAAGTGAAATGTATGACGCAATTCTATTCTATCTGTTTAAAAGTTTAAGCTGTGCATGTATATTGATGTTTGTCCATAATTGTTCTTGGCACTTGGAGATTTAGGCAAAAGGAGACCTCTCCAAAACCCATTGAGGTTTATGTTAGCTCTAATGCTGATTTATTTGAAATGCGTTTGGAATGAATTATGCAAACAATTAAGAACAGTTTGGAAAAATATTTATGAATAACTGATGAATAAGGACAATAATGAAGACAGATAATTGCAATAATAATTCAAAAGAAAATGGTTAGAAAACCAAAAATGCTGAAGCATACAGAAAAGATACATTTGGTCTGTTTCCTTCTGTTTAATAAAATTTAGGCTGAAAATCAAATGGCATCTAGAGGAATATTGGCCATTAGGTTATGTCTTTCATTGTGGGTCTCCCTGTGCTAAACTAAACTACTTTTTCTCTCTCCAAATTTCATTTATGACATAATAGGCAGATTTGGTGGGACAGAGAAAACTAGAACTTGAGTCTCTTTCAATTCAGTGGGGGAAAATTTCAGTACTGAAAGTGAAAACATTTTATTTTCATATTCTGTTTAACAGATTATTTTATCCATGAGTTTATTATTTTATAAAACCTTCTATTTGTCTTTCCTCTCTGTAAATCTCTAAAATAAATGTATTCATCTGAAAATTTACACTTCAGTGCATTCTCAATGTAATTCAATATTTACCATAATATGTCAGTCTTTTTTCATGTATCTATGGAAACCATCTATAATTATAATATCAGAATCATTTACCATAACATGTTGATAAAAAGACCAAGTCTTATACATAAAATGAATCTGCAGTGCTCTTGACATCGCAAGGAGTTGATTTTAGATGTGGGTAAAGTTTTTTGGTGTTTGTTTGTTAAAGGAAAATTTCTACCTCTAAAATTTTTTGGGAAGAAGATTTTATCCTGCTCCTGGTTTTGATCAAGTAGTTATGCCCCTTAGTAATTTGCAGTACACCTCCTGTCCTGCATTTCTGTCATATTCTGTGTGATTCTTTGTGTAATTCCTAACTAAAATTTGCAAAATACTTACATTAATGAAAATGTATTTGCAAGCCCTTTTTGTCCTTTCTTAATAAAGCTAAACTCTCCAGAATCTTCATCATTTTACAATCACTCTGCACTGCATCAATTAATTTGCTTGCTCTAAGTCTATGTTATATTCCCTTCAAGTCGCATAGCACGAAAGCTGGGGAAAAAAAAATAGATTATTCCTTCCTTGGAGAGCTACTGATCATGAAGAAAATATTTCAAAGAAGTTGGAGCTGGGAGATTCTGAAGTCAAGATTTATATCAAAATTAAAATGTCTAAATTTTTGCTTTCTGTATATAGGTATCCATGTATTAACATATATCTAAGCTCCCTTTGTAGTCAATGGAGGGGTAATCCATACAATCAGTGGAACTTAGATATCTATAAAGTTAACCTATTGATCAGGTGCTCAGACTTATCGTTCAGACCTGAAATCTATTTTGGTGTGAGTTATCACTCTTTCAGTTTCCTAAACTTTAGTAGTACTATTCTCCATGCTTACAGAATTATTAAGGTTGGAAAATACCTCTGTTATCACCAAGTCCAACCTCTGAACGAACACCTTGATGCCAACTAAACCATAAGCCACGGGCATGTGCCATATCCAGTCATTTCTTGAACACCTCCAGGGATGATAACTCCCCCACCACCCTGGGCAGCCCATTCCAAAGCATTTTTTTCGTTTCTTCCCCTTAATGTCCTTCTTGTAGTGAAGGACCCAGAACCGGATGCAGTAATCAAAATGCAGCCTCACGAGTGCCAAATACAGAGGGGCAATCACTGCCCTGGTTCTGCTGGCCACACTATTTTTGATACAAGTCAGGATGGCATTGGCATTCTTGGCCACCTGGGTGCACCCTGGCTCATGTTCCACTGACTGTCGACCAGTATCCCCAGGTTCTTTTCTGCTGGGCAGCTTTCCAGCCACATTTCCCCAAACCTGTTGTGTTGCATGATGCTGTTGTGACCCAAGTGCAGGATCCAGCACTTCTACTTATTGAATCTCAAAACACTGGGCTGTCCAGATCCCCTTGCAAAGCCTTCCTTCTCTCCAACCTCCATCAGATCAACTCTTCCGCTCAATCAGTGCTGTTTCTGTGAACTTACTGAGGGTGCACTTGATCCTCTTGTCCAGATCACTGATTAAGTTATCAGACTGGACTGGTCCCAACACTCAGCCCTGGGGAACCCCACTAGTGACCAGCTGCCAAATGGATGTACCACCATTCATTACCACTCTCTGGGCCTGGCCATTCAGTTTCTAACACAATGTCTGAGATGCAACAGAGTCCACCTGCCCAAGCCATGAGCTGCAAGCTTCTCCAGGAGAATATGTTAAAGTATTGAAGATCTTACTGAAGTTCAGGTAGATAGACTACATCCTCAATCTTCCACTCATTCACTAGGATAATAAAAATAGATCTGGCTGGCCAAGCTGGACCTGTCTTTTCTAAAACCATTCTGGTTTGTTCTGATACCCTGGTTGTCCTGTACATGCTGTGTGATGGGACTTGCTATGATCAGTTCCATAACCTTCCCTGGCACCAAGGTCAGATGGCAGGCCTGTAATTCCCTGGATCTTCCTTCTGATCATTCTAGTACATGGGTATCACCCTAGTTAAGCTATAGTCATCTAGGACCCCCCCTCCTTAACCAGGACTTATGATAAATGATGGAGAGTGGCTTGGTCAGCTCTTCTGACAACTTCCTCCGTACCCTTAGGTGAATCCTATCGTGCTGGCCCCACAGACTTGTGAGTGTCTTAGTGGCACAGGAAGTCACTAACTACTTCCCCTTGGATTGTAAAGGGTATCCCGTCTACCAGTTCAGGGGGCTGGTAGCCCTGAGGATAACTGGTCTTTCTGTTAGAGACTGAGGCAAAGAGGGCATTAAATAGCTGAGCCTTCTCCTCATCCTTGGTGACAATGTTCCTGCCATGTCCAATAAAGGATGGAGATTTTCCTTGGCCCTCTTCCTGTTAATATATTTATAAAAAAACTTCTATTAATCTTTCACAGTGTGGCCAGATTGAGCTCTAGCTGAGCTCTCACCTTTCTAATTTTCTTTCTACATGACCTAACAGTATCCTTGTATCCTTCCTGAGTTGCCTGGCCCTTCTTCCAAAGGTTATAAATTCTCCTTTTCCCCTGAGTTCCAGTGAAATCTTCAGTGTTATTATCTGATTATAATAGATGCCTCAGCCTGAATTAAAGTGCAAATGAGACCATATCATCAACTGGTCAATAGTATGGATTTTATTTAACAGTTAATACAAGGCAGAGAGATAGAAAGAAAAGGGGGGGGGGGGAATGGGGGGAGCAGGGAAGCAAAAGAGTGGGAGAGAGAGATTAAGCAAAAGATATCACCACCACATGGGTTCCTCTAGTGTCCCTCTGGTCCTTCTTCACCTTGGTCTTCAGTGGTAGGAGTCCCAGACTTGTTCTTCCGGAGGAACCACTTTTATACAGTCCAAGTCCTGGGTATCTACAGTGTGTAGATGCCATTCTCACAACTTGGGCTGGCATGTGTATCCTTACCCACCATTTGCCACCTTGTGAATTTTTTGTGCACATGAATGTAATCTTAAGTTTCCCCAGTTCACACAGTGGAATTCCGTCCAGTGCCTTAATTCCAAATCTTTGTCTTCTTTAAGCCTGGAATCAATGCCTTCCTGTTTTGGTATCTGTGCTTCTCTCAAGCTCCTGTTGTGGTGGTTTATCTTATGGGAACTCCCTTCTTCAACAGAGTTTTGAGACAGGCAGTTACATTCTTCAAGTCCTCACATTCAGCTAGGCTGGTCTTCCCTGATGTCTCATCTTTCAGCACATAGGGACAGCCAGCCTTCCTGGATCCTTTTCTTATAAAGGACGGTTTCCCAAGAGAGTCTCTGAACAAGTGCACTGAAAAGGCCAAAGTCCAACCTCCAGAAGTCCAAGGTATAGGTTTTGTTGATCTCCTTCCGTATTTCACCAAGGACTGAAAACTCTTATCATTTTGTGGTTGCTATGCCCTCCAACTACCACATCTCCCACCAGCCCTTCCGTGTTTGTAACCAGCAGCTCTAGCAGGGCACTGTCCCTGGTAGGCTCAGCTACCAGCTATGTCTGGAAGCTCCACATACTCCAGGAATCTCCTAGAACTGCCTCCTCTCCACTGTGTTGAGTTTCCAATAGACATCTGGCAAATTAAATTCTCCCACAAGAACAAGGGCTAGCAATCGTGAAACTGCAGCCAGGCACCTCTAGAATACTTCATCTTCCTCTTCATCCTGGTTGGGTTGTCTATGACAGACTGCCACCTGGATGTCTGCCTTGATGGCCTTCCCTCTGATTCTTATCCATAGCCACTCAACCTTATCATCAATATCCTTGAGCTGTATACAGCCAAACCACTCCCCAATGTGCAGAGCCACCCCACTGCCTCTCCTTCCTCACCTGTCCCTTCTGAAGAGCCTGTAGCCATCCATTGCAGCACTCCAGTCATGTGAGTCATCCCACTACGTTTCTGTGATGGTGACTACGTCATAGCTTTGCTGCTGTACCATGGCTTCCAGCTCCTCTTGTTTGTTACCCATTCTGGGTGCATTAATGTACGTGCCATTCAGCTGGGCTGATTTCACCCCTGACTCTGGTTTGCCACCCTTAGGCTCATCTGTGGAGAGCCTGTTTTCATCTCGTTCCCCCTTTGAACCTAGTTTAAAGCCCTCTCAATCCACCTTGACAACTCATGGTCTATGATTATTTTCCCCCTTTTAGACAGGTGAAGAATACCTCTCCAGGATCCAAACCGGCCTCCAAACAGTTCAAAACAGAACCGAGAAAAGAGAGGGAAGGCTTTAATGCTGGTAAAAAAGATAGCATAAAGAGGAAATGTGTCATCTTTATTGGAAACTGGGGAATTTCCAGCAAAGCAGCAGCCTATTTAAGCAATTCCTAGTGAATTTCTACACAGACGATTGCACAGTCAGATGACACATGGCTGAGGAGGATATCCCAAAGGGGAAGCCATGATAATTATGTATTTTCAGGTGAAGGGTAAGTCAGAGGATAGCAGTGATCAAATATACAATTAGCATATAAGTGCTGTTTAAGGATTTCTTTTCTTTGACAGGTAGTGTGGTAAACTCACTTTTATACATATGTTGGAAGGTTAAGAACTAAGATAAGAAAGCTGGTATGTTATGCCTTAAATGAAGGCAATGCTGAAATCAGAAACTTGATGAGAGAAAAATTATAATAACAGAACAATAAAAAATTGTGCTACAAAATATATAGAAATTAAAGCATAAAACATATCGGGGGTGAATTAGAAGTATACATTTAAGAGTTCTTGGAATTAAACCAAATTAGTAAACTTTCCACCTCAAGTACCAGAAACTTCATTAGAGATCTTAGGCCTAAACAATAAAAGAATTATAGTCTGTCTACATTGCCACCCAAACAACTACAGAGGTGAGACTGACTGGTATAACCTGAGACAGGTAAGAGAGAACCTGAGAAAAATACATAGATGACCTCAATTATTCTACAGAAAAAGGCCAAATCACAACAGGTGATATCAGTAATTATACTATAAGGTACTTACATTCAGCATCCCTACTGCAGTATCAACGGCCAAAGAATTCACTGTTAAATTTTAATAAGAACTAAGTGAAAATAAGAACCCTTGCTAAAAGCAAGCTAAATGTGACATCTGCTTCAGAGAATTACATGCTTGCAGGAAGTCCAAAAAGCATTGAAGACTATACTGGTAGCACAGTGATAGTTCACATCCATTTATGAAATGCTTGAGAAAGTCTAAAAGGAGGTCAGCATGGCTAAACACAAAAGGGGAATGTTAATAATAGTAAGAAGCATGTGAACAAAGAAAAGGATTACAGAATCTGGTAGACAAAAAAATGTTAACATGGTTGGGCCAAAAAAGAGTTTAATGAAAAGCTATGTTAAGGAGTCAAAACTAGTACTAACTTCCTGAGATATGAGGAAAAAGAAGCCTCCCACTACCAGTAAGATCTAGGGACAGTAAGCATAAAAGAAATTCCTGGAAAATATAATAACACCACAGAAAATGTATATTAATTCTTTACAGGAATATTCACCACAAAGAAGATGAAGACACTGCCATACCGAACTTTTTCATGGGGGACTTGCTGGAAAATCTGAAATTGAAGTACACAGACTTAAGAGAGTTACAAATAAGTAAAATAAGCACCATCCTGCCATTAAGACTAGGCAGAATTTACCTGGACAACTCAACAGTCTATTTTAGGACAAAATAGGAGAATTGCTAAAGTAATATCTAATCTTGGTCCACTATCCTTGTGTTCTTCATATTTGGTGAGGGTGTGCATGACACTAAACTTTAGAAAAAGGTTCCACGGACTCGTTATACATTCTATGTTCTACGTGTTTGTGAATCACCTCTGGAACCTGTATAAAATGCTTTCATCCACCACTTTCTTTTAGCAAGGGGTCCCACAGATCTGCTGCCGATTTTATCAAGGGGGAAAATAATTCAAAAATATCACTTATTTTGCTTGTTTTAAACCTTAGTGGAACAAAGTATCTGTCCCACCACCATAAGGTATTTCAGATATATCTATGAACTCTCCTTTTTGAAATCCTAAGGAAGCCATTCCCCTTCATATGCACTTATTTATTTTAATTATTATTTTGAGAAAAATACTGAGTAATATACTGGTCACAAAGCACAATTGTATTAAAATAGTTTGCAATTCAGATGTATATATTTAATAAAAATAGGGAAGATAGACCTGCAGGGGGAAAAAAAAAAAAGTTTACAAGAACTATGGTCTCTTTTCAAAAAATGATAAAGACTTTGATGTACAAACAATGTAGCACTTTCATCTTTTGCTGTTATATTTGTTTTAATTGGAAATTTACTGCTTTAGAACTTTTGTATTGATGCATGAAATCTTTTAGGGAATCTAGTCTGAATAAGGGCAAAATGCTAAGTCCAACTTGGAAGTGGCATTAATGAGATTGCCTTCAGTTAAGTGTAGTCTTTATGTTCAGTGAGATGTATAAAACAAGGAAAAATGTTGCATAACTAAAATTTACTAATTGTTGGCTTTGACATTCATTTTCATGCATGTTAGTGAACTAGAGTAATAACCTTGTTTAATGTAAATTTTTGAAATTATAGGTAGGTGTATGCATAGTCTGTGTGTGGTTATATGCCAAAGAAAGTGTACAGCAAGTATATCTGTGTATTTTGTTTGGAAAAGGCTGTCATGTAGAGCTCTGCTATGCCAATACTTGGAATACTAGACTAACATTAGTACTTAGGATACACCTGTGTTGAGGCTGACAGCTGGTCTGAAGGCTTCACAGATCTCAATTTGCATGCAGTTAGCTTCTATTCATAAGAAAAGCCCATGAGAAGAAAAATAATCTGTTTTTACTCGTGAAAATGTATTATCAACAGAAGTAAGAAATTTAAACAATAGAAGGAGAAAAACAGCAACATATCTGCACCTGTTATTTTTCTGAATGCTTGAATGCTTATGCTATAGGTAACAGGTACTAGTAGTATATTGTAGTTACATAAGAGCCAATGAATCTATTGTAGTAATTTAGCAGCCAGTGCATATGTAACATGAATGATAACATACAAAGGTGTATAAAAGAGGCTGCTTTCTTGAATAAACCCTTTTTTGCCCTTGTCCGAGGCACTGTCTGTGTGTGTTGTGGCCGCCCCGACAGCAACACACCTGCAGAACAAATATGTTTGATATTGTACTTCCATTTCAAATGATGATGTGTTTGTGTATAAAGCTATATAAACATAAATGTTTTGGAAGAGCTCTCTGTTTATGTATAGCTAAAGGCTGCAGCAGTTCTGTGTTCATAACATATATTAAAAATTCTAGCTGCTTGAATTCTTGCAATGCTGTGGTAAATAACAAATAATGCACGAGCTGAAGGTGTCTTTAAAATATGTATTGATATTGATACTATATGATCTACAGACTTATCCTTCATCTGTGAAATCTTCCACTAAAGAAATAAAAACATTCTAGAAATACTTTTTTCACTTCCCCTCCTTCCAGTATCATAATCCATAATTTATTTTGATAGTATGTAAGTTTCCTTCACATCCAAACCTGTTAAGAAAATTATCTGAAAGTAATTCAGTTTTGCTGACTCATGTTTGAGTGCCTTTGACCTGTTGCATTGAGACCTTATCTAAACTGTTGTTTTCTTTTTTTTTTTTTTAATTTCATACTTTGTCTCACCTGGATTTACTTAAAAGTCACTATATATGATGAGATCAAAATTTTGTCATGTTTTGTTTTCTGCTGAGAGAGGTGAATATGGTTCATAAAGTGTTTTCTATAGAGCTGTAGGGAATTCCAGACAAGGTATGCAATAAAAAGGAAAATGCTTTGTCAATCAGCATCCAAAAATTCTATGTCCTGAAAAAGTACTTATAGGACTGATTCTTATCAATATTTTTGTTCCAGTTTCTTCAGAAATATTAGCTCAAATAATTACCCCTATCATATTTGCTGACACTGAAACTTCTACATATTTCTGAAGTTTGGTTTTGTTCCAGTTCAATCAAATCCATTTTTACTTTAAAGGCTAGATTTTAGCTATCCTCAAAACTTGAAGTGATGGTCAGAAAAGTAATTTTCAGAGCAGTTTATCTACTTGTACTGTATCATGTACTCACTCTTCATAGTTTTCTGTGTGCACAATGATTAATAAAAATGATAAAACTTCAGCAGTTCTTGAAACAGTAAGTGGGTTACACAATTTATGAGCTATAGTTTGAGTTCAGCAACAATTTTTAGGGCAACATTTTTTTTTTTACCTGTGCTTTTTGAAGAAAGCAAATGCAGAAGTTGTGATGATTAAAATATATTATTTATCTTTCTTTTGAAAATCATCAAAGAAATGTACATATGCATCTTTTAAGTTATCTTATATTTTAATATTAGTAAATACTGAATTTTTAACAATTTAATTTAATTTATTTCTGAGTCAACATTCATAATTGATCCTAGTCTTTTATGTTAACTTACCCCTGGGCAAGATAATGTTTTTTCCACCACAGATTAAATTGACACCTTCATATTTGCAGTCAGTTTAGATCATATGAACTTTTATATCATCAATTAATTTTGAAAGTAATGACCATTTATTTGTTGATCACACCTCATAAGCTCTGAAATATTTGCAGTAAAAGGTCTGTATGCTTATTGAAAATACAGTATTTTTTCTCTGTGTCAGGTGGAACTTTTAAGATGTAATGACTTTATTACGTGAAAGATGGCTATGATAGTCCTTCAAAAGAAACTCAAGAGGATCCGAATCTGTTCTGAACAAGTAACTAGACATCAGATTATATTTTTGATGTACTGTATTCACTGCTGTACACAATGAACAAGCCAAGATACTGAAAATTGTAATATGTCATTTTTCCCTAGAAATTCGTGGCATATGACACATTTTGAAGAACGTTCTTATCACGTTCATTGATTTTAACACTTCAGTTCAAATGTTTACTTTCTATCTCCAGATCAGCCCTTTGACAGATGCTGGAATCTGTACGTGTCAGCTCATGAACAAGAAAAGGAATCATTAAGGGGGTTATTTCCATCTTTGAAAGATAAATCTGTTGAGGTTAAAAAGGAGCCTCTGGGGTTAAAAAGGAGACTCTGATTGGTTAAGTTAGAGTAGTTCAAGAAGCCTTTTTTTTTTTTAATGAATTTTCCCTAAAAAATAGATACTGATGGCAGTTACCAGGAAGAACAGCTTACTGTTATAATAAAAAATGTCAGATGGAAAATTCAGCCCCTTTGAAAAAAAACCTGACTATGACTATGCTCAGATATAGGAATGATTTCCATAGTATAGAGTACATGGCTACAGGTTGAGTATAAATATTACAACTACTATCTTAGACTTAAAATGATCATAGATGGTTTTAAAAACACTTTTCAAATAATTTCTGCTGTCAGCTATTTCACTGAACACACTCTTTTGGCATAAAGATTATTAGCTTTATTAGATTTATTAGTAAAAGGGAAAAAATAGGATTGACAAATTAAATGAGGGAGTTAGTATGCTTCTATCTAAACATTTGTATACAATAATCAAGCCATTGGTACTGCCTTTATGCATAGTATGAAAACTCTTAACCTTACTATCTAACCAAAGAAAATGTTGAATAATTCTAGTTTATGAAGGGAAAGGATAAAAGTGTTTCCTAGCTTCTAAAAGTTGCTTTTGAAAATTATGTAGAGCACTGCTTGCTCATGTGTAGTGATTTCCCTTCTTCTTAAATTTAATTAAAGATACATAATTTTATATGAGAGCTTTGTTGAGAAGACCCCTCACCTCATCCCCACCATGTCCCCTCGTATTATTGCAAATGAAAGATTATTATTCTTCATATAGTAAGAAATAACTTTCTGAGTGGGGAATAAAGATAACTAAAGCAGCAGTTGAGAAGGAAAGGAAAGCTTCACTTGTGGAACACAACACTGCTATGGGCAGAGTGAGCCATCTTTAATCTCTCTGTGAAGTTTGCTTGGGCAAAGCTGAGGCTTAGCTCCAGCCTTTCTGGGAGGAACTTGATACTGTCTTGCTAGTTAACTGAAAGATCTATCCATCCCAAGTAATGATAGACACCTTCAGAAGAAATATAGTCTTCTAGAAGAAATTATGGAACTTATTAAAATAGTACTTCTTTGGATATAATGGAGGAGTTTATTTGCACTTGAGCAGAAACAATTGGATGCACTTGAATACAATTAAATATAATTACTACAAGCTTAGTCTTCAAAACTTTAGCTGAAGTTCGTTCAGAACAAGTTTAAAGTGGATCATTGAAAAGATCATGTCTTTTCATCTCCTGTTCTTTAGTGTGTGTGTCAAAAATTGACCTGCTAAGGCCCTGATTTGGGAAAATACCTCAACACAAGCTGAAGTCTTGTTGACTGTAACGGGAATTGTACATCTGGATTATCTAACAGAACCAAGTATAGATTCTGAAGAGACTTAACATGCACTTGAATGCTTTTCTAAACAGAGGTAAAATTTTCAACCAGAAAAATACTGCTTGCTAAGATAATTTAAAAACTTGCTGCAGTCCAGTTTCTATTTTATAAGAGAAAATAATTGGTTTAGTCGGCCCTAGAATAGAATAAATCAATATATCAAAGATAACGAAGCATTTGAATTTCAGTAATAAAAATTAAATGGCTATGTAATTTGCAGTACATATCAAACTATAAATATATTCAGTTAGTTTATGGGTTTATCTGTTCCTGTCCATTGTTATCCACCTTATGTATGGAAAATTCATGCCAGAGAAACATTTTTCTTTTATTATCATGTAAAACAAAATGAGGAGATGTTGCCGTCAGTAGTGAGAGTGGCGAAGAACGGCATGATCAAAGTTCAGGAAAAAGTGGATTATTTTATTAATTATAAGTCGGTTTATATAACTTGGTTCGCAAGAGTGGCACAGTACTATCGGTCCCTTGGTCAACCACCTCCTAGAATGATTGGTGGAGGCTGTACAACACCCATTTGAAAATATTTTCCTCAGTGTACCATAACAACACTAATGGAACAACAGCAGGTGCAAAGATAAAGAATTAGTTTACAAAACTGTCTTCACTGTTTTCAGCTAGTCTGTGCGAGAAAGCAATGCTCTCACAGAACACTGAGAAAAAGCTGAAGAATTACTCTGCTTCTAACTTTGCAGCATCCATAAGGAAATAATATGAAGATTATTAAACAAAAGCTCTAGGAAATAAAAGACATAAATATGATAATTCATTGTTCCATTCTAGAATGCTATGACATCAAAGCTCTCCTCAATTTTTCCCTGCATCAAGCTTTAAAAATTTTGGACTTCAAAAAACAAGACAGAGCAGGATTCTTATGACAAATCAACTATCAGCAGTGACTGAGTGAATCATAAGGTGAAAAGAGATTGTTGTGTCTTACTGTAGGACTAACAAATGCTAAAAGTGAAAGGAAGCATTCCTTGTCTGCTCATGATACCCACTGAAATAGCGGTGTGCTCTGAAAGTTGCAAATGAAGTTGCACCAAACCTTTAAAAGACTGCTAGCTAAGCCATAAACCATGATTGCAACTCAGTGATAAGGAACCAATTAAGTGTATGGCACTTGAGGCAAAGAAAGAGTAAGTTGCTATCAAATTTCAATGCATAAAACAACCTCACAGTTCTGCCCATTTGCTTTCTAATCTTAAAGTAAAACATACCAAAGACAATTAAAAACATTCTGAATGCACCCAGGTGTAAATACCCTTGAACGCAATTACCAAAGCAAATTATTTTATATCAACAAAAGTATGAACAGTCGCTTAATCTGAACCATGAAATCAACCTTTCAGGCTGCTTATTGCTAACAGAGTTTTTAGACGAATGTCTACCTCAAAATAAGAACTTCAGTGCTCCAGGTCTGACCTTGAGATACTCCAAGCACATAAACATTTGGGCACTGACTTTCACCATAAACAAACTTGCCTCTTTGATCTATATAAGTCACTGTATCAAAATACCTAGTAAAGTACAAGATGTACAGACCATGGCTGCTAGACCCTGTTCTTATATTCCTGGCCCATGGAACATTCCCCACAGCATCCTCATGATTAGGATATTTGTGGCTGCATAGACAGACGATAGTCTTCAGATGTCCTGTGGACTCATGCTCTGAGTTCAGAGTTCTTATAAAAAGTTCTGTTAAGACATACCTTGTTCTTTGTAGTTCAACATTTCTCCTTTCTTTAGTCAAAGCTCACTGATTAACAACATGCATTCGACTTATAACATTATAGTTTTGATTCTCTTTCTGCCTTTGTTGTCATCCTTTCTGACAAATCAATTCAGTTTAAATAAGAACCATAGCCGACAATTTATTTAATTGGTGTTGTTTCTCCTCTGTCTTCTTTTTTCCCTCTCTATTTTCCTCACTGTCTATTTTAAGCTCTGCAATCCCACTTTTTACTACTTTCTCCAATCTGAGAATCAATTGTACTGCTTAGAATCTGCTGGTTGAAAGAAATAAAATTAGAATCAACTTCAGTGATATTATTTGTTCTAATATGGAAACTTCTTAAAATCCACACAAGTGATCATTGGCATAAAACATTTCAATATAGAGAGGAACATTTCCAATTAGAGAAGTTTGTTTTTCTTTAAAGACTTTCCAAGATACTTCTGTAATGAAATATAAGAGGTTTTTTGGTCAGTTTGGGGGTTTTTTTTGGTTGGTTGGTTTTATGTGGTGGGAGGTATGTGAGGGATGTTGTTACTATTCTTTTATTTTATTTTAGGAGTGGAGTAACAGAGACTCTAGAAATTTAGAATTTAAGAACAGTCTTATTTCTCACTTTCCACTTTAGTAGTGGACTCAAATGGCAATATTCAACTCTTGAGTGCCAGGTACAGATAAAGTATTCTAATGCTTTTTTGGGCTTCAGGCTCAAGTTTGTAGTTCTGCACATCATAATACTGCCTTTACTGGCAAAATCCAGAAAAAACCTGTATTCAACCTTGCTGTTCCAAACACCAGGATGTGTGACTTGTGATTTTTCTTAAAACCACTTTCTTCTGTACTCTGATATTGCACAAGCAGCATGTCCTTAAGAACTATATTCTTAAAAATCATCTCTACAATGTCTTTTGCAAGCATGCTCCGCTATATCTCTGCATAAACTCTCCCTAGTGAGCACTCACTAGGTTGTGTTAATTATTGATTCAAACTCTTGGCTTAAAGTTTTGTTTGGTGCACTGGAGTTAGTCTAATACACACGGACAGTACTATACAGCGGTCTTAAATATCTAGATAAGCCAGTAAGCTTCTCCTTTTCTCTTTATTTTTGCAGAATGATTTCCTCTTATTAACAGCACAAGAATGAAGGTTCTAGTAGAGAGAAGGGTCTGAAATGTAATTCATATCTGGGTGTTTTTCCCTGGCCTAAATTGAACAAAATACCACCTTACAACTTCTTAAACAGCTAACAATTGCTTATAAACTGGCCAATTTAATCTTTTGGTCTTTTTAGAGAGTTGTGACACTTTACAGATAGAAGCTAAAATCGTAACTTAAGCTTGAAAAGTTTGCACTGTTTATCTCAAGCAGTCAAATATAGAGAGATTTTTGAATATTTGCTTCTCAAATTTCAAGTTTCTGTCTATATCAAAGGAAGTGAAAATACTTTTTTCTACTCCATCGCTGATAAATAAGGAAGATTTTCATGTAAGTATGTGACTCCAGAAGTTATGGCTCTGCTAAACCAGGAAGAAGAAAAAACACTGCCTACTGTGAGGATAAAATCAAGGGAGTAGAAATTAATGGATTTTTCAAATGTTATAGGAGATATTTCGTGAACATGTAATTTAGAACTAAATAGGTACTAAGAATCTGCTAATGACTTTTCAGATATGAGGCATGCTGGAGGTATTTCAAAGAATATTCTAACGCTGCTTGAGAGATCAGACAGTACAAAGGGAAGGCTGCATATAGATCTGATTCTCTAGGTTTTCTTGTATAAAACAACAATAAAAGCTTTAACATGTTTTGTGGTGGGTGAACCCTGGCTGTGTGCCAGGAGCTCACCAAAGCCTCTCCATTATTCTCTTTCCTCATCTGGACTACAGAGAGAAAATAACACAAAAGACATGGGTCAAGATAAAGATGGGGAGAGATCAGTCACCAATTACCCTCATGGTAAAAAATTACTCACTTGGGGAAATTACTTAGTTTATTGCCAATCAGATCAGAGTAGGTAAATGAGAAACAAAGTAAAATCTTTAAAATATCTTCCCTCCACCTTTCTCTTCTTCCTGCATTTACCTTTGTTCTTTTGATCTCTACTTCCCTCCTTGCAGCAGTGCCAGGAGACAGGGAATGAGGACTGTGGTCAGATCATCACGTGTTTTCTCCACTGCTACTCCGTCCTCATGTGAAGTACTCCTCACACTCTTTTCCTGCTCCGGTGTAGGGTCCCTCCCACAGGAGTTCTCTATGAACTTCTGAGTGCTTCCTACAAGCTGCAGTTCTTCATTAACTGCCCAGGCATGGGTCCCTTCCATGGGGCGCATTCCTTCAGGAACAGGCTGCTCCAGAGTGGGTGCCCTAAAGGGTAACAAGGCCTGCCAGCAAACCTGGTCCAGCATGGGCTTCTCTCTCCATAAGCCCACAAATCTTGCCAGAAGTCCACTTCAGCATGGCTTTACAGCCTCCTTTGGGCATCCACCTGCTGTGATGTGGCTGTCTCTCACTCCTTTCTCCAGCAGAAGTTGTTGCATATTTTTTTCCCCCTCCTTAAATATGTTCTCCCAGCTACAACAGTTGCTGATGGGCTCAGCCTTGGTCAGTGGCAGGTTCATTTTGGAGCCAGTTGGCACTGGTTCCATCTGAAATAAATGAAACTTCCAGTAACATTTTACAGCAGCCAACCTGTAGCCTCTCTACCTCCCCCACTACAAAAACCTGGCCGTGCAAACCCAAATAATTTCTGAAAAAAGTTCTGATGTATAAGCAAAAATGAGTGAGCGCAGGAGGTTGTTTATTATGTAAACTATCACTAAGTAATTGTGTTAATTTAGCATTTAAAGCAGTCCATTTCTTCAAACAGGAGCATAGATTTATCTTCTAGGACAGGAATTGTGGGTTGTATTTACTGTGTCAGTATAATTATATATGCATGTGCATGCATGTGCAGATGTGTATGTATATATATATAATATAATGAGCAGAAAAATTGAGTTTGTCTTCTACTAAAAGAGAAGCAAATCAAAAAGGATTTCCTAAAGACCGTATCTTTCAGATCCTTAACCTTAGCTATTCCAATGGAATATTCAATAATTTAGTCACTGTCACCTATGCAGGATTTGGTAAATGCTGTACACACTTGGTTTTTCTAAACCCCCTGTCAATTCATACATTTCTTAAAAAATAAATGGTGATGGTTGTTTCTGTTGGAATCACTGTTTAGTTCCCCACTTAGTAAAAAACTGTCAAATGAAACCTAATTTCAAGAAAAATACACTTAATACCACCCAAGTAAATAAACAGAAGCAAAGTGAGATGTGTAAGACTTTGTCCATTCTTATAATCTTGAATGATTCTATTCTATGCTCAATTTCTTTTTTCCCCTAAATTTCAAAGTTTTTTGTAGTTTCAAGTGCCTACATATTTTAGCTGTTATAATCAAATAATAAATAGTCATTCTTGTGATCAAGAACTGATTGAGAATGTGAAGTATTTTTTTTAAATTTTAACAGTTTATGACATTATAATCAAGATTTGATTTCATATCGTTCCCCTTTTCTATGTTACGACTGTACTTGGGAGGTAAGGAGAAATTCTGCTGGCTCTTCATGAGAGAAAATGGAAGGTGTGGAACAGAAGTTCAATCAAGCAGGAAAGAGTAATTACAAAAACTTGCTTACTCAAATGGTACTCAAAAATTGTGTGATATAAATTCTGTCATTTAAAGATTGTCACAGTGTCTGCAGCATTGCAATGTTATATTATTCCATTTTCTGAAAGAAATACCAAGTAAGAGAACTCAGTTCAGCAACTTGTTTTCTGTGAACTTGAACTGAATAATTTTGCAATCCTTTTCTCTCTTTTGATATGGCGAGAAAAAACAGCAATTAATAGAAAATACATAGCATTCCTACAGAGAGTTGACATATAGAAGACTAGGTCAGTTCTGAAACTTGGAATTGAAATATATAATTTATTTCAGCTGATATGCCAGTGAAAAAAAATGAAGCAAGGATTTCTTAGTTCAATATCAGAGAATATAAATTACTTTATTAGAAATATGGCAGAAACAACTCTTAGAGTTTCCACTTTATCTGTGCATACCATTGAGATTAATGAAACTCTATCACTCTTTGTCTCCCTAAAATATGTCTCTGTAACTGTGTATGTACATGATATCCAGGTTTACCCACTGTTTTATGTTTCTAGGGTGGGTGAAAGAAGTATGCTTTCTTATCTTCTATGTATCATGGAAACTAACACCAAGTATCTTTTTCTGTTGTGAAAAAAGTCATGTAGAGCTAATTGGATCGTGGAAGCGTATTGCACGTCAGCTGCAGAAAAGTTTATTACTGGCCCTTCTATACCTTTGTCTTATGATTGTTTGCTGCTTTCCACTGGAGAAAATTATGATAGACTTCTAAACTCATATCCAGTCAAGAGTCTTTTCAAGTTTATAATAATATAGAAGCACTCATTGGCATGAATAGCCGTTGAATATAAACCAAGTGACAACAAGTCTAAAGATAAAGGAATATAGATCATTCTTGTAACTTGAGCGTACATAAATTAATACAGTGGCAGAAGTGGATGTCATCTTTATTAAACTTCCCCCAGGCTCAACTACCATACTGACACAGGAAACAAATACAGGAGAAAATGGTAAAGGTGTTGTTTTGAGGCTAAAAAACAAACCCAATGGAGAAGACATTAAGAAATCTTCTCTGAACTGTAAAAAGTGGAAGTATATCTGGAAGTGGAAATATCTGAAGACTCTTTCTGCTTATGCAAAAAAGTGCAAAATAAAAGTGCGAGGTAATAATAAGTTCCTTGAATTTGTATTTTAACAGAAAATTGCTACAAAAGATATGAAGCCACAATAGCTGAAACGCATTTAAAATTCACAGTTTTTGTGTTCTACATACATGTAGAGGAAAAAAATAAATAGGTAATAGCAATAAAACAAGAATAAGATTCTAAAAAACAAGAGTAGATGCTTATGTAACCTCAGCATTACAGGAAGAATTCAGATAGAAAAGTGTAAATATATATGCAGAGACAAAGAGGGAGAAATCATATTCCTCTTTTCTCTCTAGGCTTTAATGTCTTCTTTTTTTTTTTTCTTAAGCGTTTCTAAAAAGAATTTTGGTAAGCTTTTCCTGCTCTACATAATTCGGTAAATTTTTCTTACCATAGATATTTTGATAGAATATAGACATTTGGGTTGACTAAATAAAAACGGTGCAAATATTTTAATCAGGTTAAAGGGTTGATAAAATAAACAGCTTAAATTCATTTGAGAATGCATGGGAAGATTAATAACAAAGAAATAAAGAAACTACTAACCTCAACTGAGATAGTTGCTTGAGGGTAAGTCCATCCTGTTTCAAGAGCACAAAAAATGCATTACTGGTATCTGATCCTATATCCTTCAACTTTTTAATTACTCCTTCCCTCTCTCTGCTTTCCTCTATCTCAAATGTTATTCAAAATCTCTATATTACATATATAGAGATTTAAAACCATTCTAGCTCTTAGTTATCAAAAGTGAAGTTAAATGGAGAAGTGTCAGCCAGAGATGATTCATTCTTAGCCCAGTATGGTTTAATACCTTTTTCAGTAGCTTGGTGTGTGGTGGGGAAAAAATTGCTAATAAGGTTTTCATATGACATACAATTGTTCCAGTGGCAAAAAGGAACATAAATTCAGGAAAAATTCAAAAGCTTGCTATAGGAAAAGAGTAGCATTTGTAATAATTACATTGTGACAAACTGTATAGCTGGAAGTAATGGTACTGAAATTAATAATTGTGAATAACCACTTTAACCTTCCAATGGTGTTGCTTCTGAGATAAAACTGTCTTAGCTATCTAAGCAGAGAAACAGCAGTTCCTGTGCATACTGGTAAGGCAGGTTGGTTTCTCCTCCAAGCACCATATTAAGTTAAAAAAACCTGTATTTCAAATTTTGTAAGCTGAAAATATCAAAGCTGAAAAAAAATTAAAAATTAATATATTTCAAAAAAAAGATAATTATTTCAATCTTATTAAATAGACATTTTAGTAGGTTTCATCATCATTTACAGGTATATAAATGTGAAAGTTATTTCTGCTAAGGAGCTGACTAATCTACCACCCAAGTGCAATTACAGGATGATGCAGTTTCTGCACTGAGAGTATATGTTTAACTGCAAGGGTAATTAAACTTTGAAATTATTTATCAGAAAAAAGGACTGTCAATATAGAATTTTTTTTAACCAGCAGTAGGTCTTTTTTTGAACGGAATATTTCATCACAACCAAAATGTTCTGGATCCTCATGGAGAAATTTGATTTCCTATGTGAGAAAAAAAATAGTCTTGCAAACCTCCTGGGTCTGTCATCTAAATAAATAGCTTTAATTTGACTCCTGCATATATCTTTAACTAGCTAGGTTTTTAAATCCATAAAGTTTTAGTTTACAGTCCTAAGATTCCCCTGGTTTTCTCTGTGAAGTTTCCTTGATTGTGTTGCTTTTATTTCCATTAAGTAGGGCTCTGCAAAACTAGCTGCAAATTCACTTAGGCTGATTCTGTATTAAGTCCACAAGTGCACAAACCGATTTATGGGAGTTCATCTAAAAGGTCTAAATGGCCACTCCTCCCAGTGCCCTCTCTGTAACGCACTGTGTCTGTTTTACTTGCTTTAGCATATTCTGTTCTTTTAAAAGATTGTGACTTGGCAGCAGGAAGGAATTTGGGCGCTTTGCTCCTCTTGAAATGTGGGTTGAGTGGAAGTCTTTGCAGAGAGAAGGGAAACTTTCCTCTGATGGTGAGTGAGCATGTTAGTTGGGCAAGCAAAGGACTGATGTGATAAACATGGGAGACTGCAATTCAGAAAGCTTGAAAATCCTCAAAGAGAAGTGGGAAGGCAGGATTCACAGCTCAGAAAATGACATTTCTTAGAAGGGGTTATGAAGGGTTTTCTGCTGCTGAGGAAGAGGTTAAATGTCATTATACAAAGACAGAAGGAAAAGGCCCACATTAGTGATAAAGTGGTAAAAGGTGTGAAAAAATATTTTTATTAATCTGTTCTGTTTTTTCCATTAGAGGTGAGATTTCCCTTTTAAAAAATAGTCTTTTTCTAACATTTTTCTTCATGTTTTTCAACTTTTCTTGTTATCCTTGTTTTAAGAATAAGAATGCAGATCTACCTCAAAAATCAGGTTGATATGTGATCCTAGGATTACTCAGTTTTACTGCAAGTACAATCACTGATTGTTCCCTCAACTTTGTTATTCAGGAAGTAGCATCTGTTTTGTGAGGGGCAAAGCCAATCATTCAGTATTTAGAGGATCAAAAGTAGTAAGTTTTATGGATACAATTGGGGAAGTAGCTTCTTGGGCTTTTGCTTCTTCAGGCAAGCTTTGAACTGAACATCTGAATTTGCCTTCCAGTTAGATGTCAATATAGAGAAGATGTTATCATCATCTCTGTAAGTCTTAAAGAGCACTGGGACTCGGTTTTCATCGCTCTGGTACAGGAATAGCGAGAAAGGATAGAGGTTGCCTTTTTGTCAGTCAATATCTTTTTCAGTTATACTTTCAGTGTGATGTTTAATTCAGGGGTAACTCTGTAATTAATTTATTTGCAATAGCTGCATATAGCAAAGGGCTTGAAAGAATCACAAACATAACTGATAAGATTATGTTATGCTCCAGATAAGAGATGGATCTTCTTTTACACTGAGAAAGAGAAAAATCAACATGTAGATGAAGGGCTGGCAAGCAGCTGTATAGACAATCTTGTTATTTTCTTTTCCTGGGATAAACATGACATTCAGTTTTCCCATCTGGGATACTGATATGTTCAGTATATAAAATATCTCATTTACTCAGCTTTTCACTTTAAAACTACATAGCTTGGCAATGTTTGAGGAACATAATGCACAATAAAAGGAATAGTTGTAAGCACAAGGCCCCATTGCAGCTTATTAGCAGAGCCGTGTCCTCAGTAGACTTCCAAGGATTTGGAGAGACTGAGTACTGGCAAGCAAAGCCTTATTGTTGAATGAGCAGTCACTCTAATGAACCCAGAAAGGCTCTGCTTAGCACAGCCTCTGGTGTGGCTCACATGGATTGAATTGTAAATTAAACTGGTGTAAAACTACAATGCATTCATGCAATGGTGTATTATGTAGGTTTAATTTAATGTGATCGGAGAAGAACAATGGAAAAAAATCACCCAAAACATTTTTATTAATAACCACAGTGAATTAATTTATTAACAGAAATCAGAAGAGCTTGCTGGAGTCTTAAATTGCTATCATTTCTTTTAAAATATCTTCTAAATAGTTTTTTTAAAAATCAATTTTAGAATGATACACACTGAGAGTTTATAGATATTTAAACTACAGCAGTTTTGCTAATCACAAGGTGATTTCTAGAAGGTCTCCAATGAGTCCCTTGAATGACTAAATTTTGGATTTGATCCCAATCTGTAAATATCTGTAGACTGTTATCTCTCACCAATTTTAAGACAGGAATCTAAAACTGGAAGAAGGTGGGTCTGCTCCTTATTTTGTGCAGGTGAATTTGTCTGATTAATTCTTCATGTACTATGAGAGTGAAAGAGTCTTTCCCTTAGGCTGTAGAATAACAGCAGAACAAAGTCTGATCTTATAGTAGTCACTGTAGTGACTGTACATCTTCTTCCTCTATCCTTCCAGTAGTGGGCAGCAACACTGGAAAAAACAGATGGACCCAGTCTATTAATACATGATTCTGTGGCTGATGTTATCACCACAATTTTATATTTTTCAGTTAGGAGGTGGTCTGTGCAGTACCAGGCCTGCTGGTATTGGATGGGATTCTTTCTGGAAGGGGAAAGAGAGCCTTTGCTCAAGAGATATCAGGGCTAATTGGCAGAGCTTTAAACCAACCTGAAAGGAGCAGAGCAGAACACCAGGCTTGCCTGTGCTAGTGAGGGCCCTCAGCCTGTTGCATTTCAGGACATGAGAAGACTTACAGGGATGAGCTAGGGGTTTCTGAGGTAACAGCAGGCAACCAGTGAAACCACCTAAATGCCAGAGAAATACCACAAAGGAATGAAGGTGTGTTCCCCTAAGAAGGTGACACATCTTTCAGCGCAGCTGAAGCGTCCCTACACCAATGCACACAGCATCATCAACAGAGGAGGAGCTGGGAGCCATTGTGCTGCTAGAAAGCTGTGACCTTATTGAAATTTGATGTAATATGCCTGTGAAAGCCAATACTTTTCTTCTTGTCTTATACATGGCATCATACCTTGATGAAACCTTTGGAGTTTTTAAACAGAGGCGTGCAGAAAGAACAGCTTCATAATATCCAGTGGACTTCTTATGCATAGAGTTTTCAGGACAAGAGAAGATCTAGTTATGAGAAACTATGAGATTCCAGTCTGGCTTCAGTTGCCATTATTGCTGCCTTATGCAAGACGTTGGGAAGACTCCTCTTACTTATTTAATCATCCCTGGTGAAATGCTGTTGCTGATGAAAAAAATGTCCATTCAAAATATAAAATAGAGATAAGATGTTATTGTTTTATTTATGCTATTAACTTTAGAAAATAAATAAACTTTTTTTTTTCCCTTGGGAATATCAATTCAAGGCAACAGCTGAACTACATCAAGTGAGTTGAAGAGCCCAAAAATCAGGTTTTGGAGGTTGACAGTTTTGGTATAACAAAAGAGAACTCCTGAAAATGACTCAGAGGACATAAGAAACCAATATGTTTTGTTTTTCTTGTTCCTCCTAAGTTGTTCCTGAGATCCAATTTCATACACATAGCTGCCAGACTATCTATGAGATGCCAGTTCAGAACTTCATGCAGACATCTCGGAGCTTGCAATGATTTTTGACAAGTATGTAAACTCCATGAGCTGCTGTAAGAAGAATCGTACTAAGCAACTTCTTTTCCAGGAGATATTTTTCAAAATACCTCCCTGAGGAAATACTTTACACATGGTCTCAATGTCCTGAAATAGCTTGTTGAAAGCAGTGTATTTATCGTGGATGGCACTTCTATGATGATGGTCGGCAATATGTAACAAGAAACTATAGAACTATAGCATTTATGCCACTGTAGACTAAGAAAACCATTTGCTGCATTTGAAGCAAAAAAGCACAGTGGTGTCTTTCAATTAACTAACCTCATTAGAATCGTTATAGTTGAAGGACAACACCTGTTCTAAGACTTCTGGCTTAACATTTTAAGGGCAAATGTTGATTTGCGAATGCTGGCAGAAGGACTGATGATATTTATCATATGAAATTTTATTTTTAAATTTAAATTTCATTTTTTTTATCAAACGTTGAAATTCAAACTTGCTTTTATTTGAAAGCAGGCTTATACTTTTAATTTCAGTTATAAAAATATATAAATTTTAATTTTTTTTTATGACTGCCATTGCTCCCTAACAACTAATTCTCCCTAAATAGCAATTTTGTTAGACAAAAGAAGAGGGATCTTTTATACTAAAACACAAGAAGTAGTAGGAGAAAGAGAAAAACTCCAATGTGGAGAGAAAGAACCACCACATTAAGGATGCAGAGCAATAGTTTTGTTTTGACTGGGTTATCTCAAATGACTCACTGTCCAAGAATAAGAATCTTAAATTAGAATCATACTCCTTTTAATTGTTTTAATACAATATAAATCGCAGAGCTTTCGATTGCATCTTCTGTTTCTGAGGTGCAATTTCACCGCTGGCTTATGCCTATCAGAATTTTTGCTGCCTTCAGGGTGAGTGGTTCCACTTCATCCTTGGCCAAACTCTTAGTAATTCGCTTGAGTCAGTTCTAGCAATTGTGCAGCCATGCCTGAAGAGCATTAGGTCATTGATCTTACTGAGAATTATGAAAAGTAAATAATTAGTTCCTGGTCTCATCTGGAAATTGATACAACTGCCATGTGGCCACAGGCTTCCTAGACCTGACACAGGGGAGGAGACTGGAGGAGAACAGTATGTTTTTGTTACAGGTACAAATTCAAATCAACCTTCACTGACAACTCTGCTTGCAAGCCCTCCATTTAAATAGTTCTAGACTTTTAATTTATATCTGTGTGTATACATATATGTATAAATATGTATATCTGTGTATATATGTATATGTACACACAAATATGTGTATGTATATGTATAATATTGTAGACTTTTGGCAAAATATTTTCTGATTATAAATCAAATTTTCCAGAAATTTATGAGTATCTATAGGAGGTGGATTCAGTGACTTTTTTCTTTGGAAAACCATAAGGAGTTCTTATGCTCATCATTATCACGCATCTAAATTATTTTGAATTTTTTATCAGAAACAAAATATTTCCCAACTCCTGAATCAAAGTATTTTCCTGAAAGATTAGTTCTCTGTTAGGCTGCATAAGATAAGTAACTAGGGAATTGCAGCCCAAACTCCTTAGGATTCCTTTCTGGAGGAATACGTCTATTGGGGGGTTTTCAAAGCTAAGATAAAGCTCTGAAGACACTGAATGTTTTTTTCACTGGCAGGTAAAAATTATTTTTGGGTCAGCTAATTGAAATTGTGACTTTAAGTTCAAGAAGGGTAAAAAATACTGTTTGTAAAAAAAAAAAAATTGTTTGATACAGAAATCTCTTGCATTTTGCTGCAATTTGAATTTATCTAGAGCTTCTATTTTCAAAGTGTTGATATTCTCATCTTGCACTACTCTTAATATTCTGAATTTCTTTCCTACATCTTCTAATTTCAGCTGAAGTCTTTGCCAACACCTCTTTATCTTTCTTGTGATTTCCATTTTGAAACTATACTTCTTTATTTAGCCTTTCTATTTGTATTTCCACAACTGATTATATTATTTTTTTTTTCCTTTCAGTGAAGGACACATCAACTAATGTAAATAGGCTTTGGTTCACTGGTAAAATGGACCTGAGTACATTTACACAAGCTTGGAGCCGCCTGAAATGGCTAGGAAATGACTACTGTGTATGCACATAACTACAAGAACAACTGAGTAGAGGTATGAAATTTTCACCACAAAATTACAGCAATGTATAACTGTGGTCTTTCAATATTGTTTAATTAAAAAAAAAAAGTATACCTTGAATATACAACTCTTGGAGATAGGCTGTTCTACCTAAAATACAGATTCCAGTATTTTCATTGAAAATACTATAAATCAAAAAGAAAAATAATTGAAAAATAGCTCTTCTTCTTATCACCTTATGTCCAATGGGACATTTCCAAGTAGAATACTAACAGTGACAGGTGAAGAGATTATTCAGGATTTTAAACTAGGTATTGCTGTGTAAGATTCTCTATCTTTGGCTATTAAAAAGCTGTCAGTATTATTACTATATTTCTTAGATAAATGAAGGATGCTTTATTTCATGTATTTCATAGTTTATTTCATGTCTAAACTACACTGTATGAGTGATTTTAAAAGTGAAGGTAAGCAAATCAAGGGTAGACACTAAGAATAGCCACAGATTTGTAATAAATTAATTTTCTTTTTTGTGGGTTTTTTTTTGGTTTTTTTTTTGTTTTTTTTCCCTTCCTTGCCTTTTATCTTCCTGCTCTTTTTGTCACAAAGGTGATATTACTCATACATTTTTTGACCCATAAAAGAAGGGACGACAGGTATTTCTTTTGCTGGAAAAAAATAAGCTTTATAAATTCTAGTAAAGTACATTTTATTCTGGTAATCTAACGCACATAGAAGTAGATTTACTTAGGCCAGGTAACTTTTCTGACACTGCTGTGCGGGTAAAAAAAAAACAAATTTACTGTAGGGTGTCTTTGTATTGACCTAGGTAGCTAACTATTAGATATTTATTTTACAAAAGCTCAGCACTGGCCAGCTGGTTAAAAAATATAACACTTTGCACTTTTAAATTACTTCAGTACAAATACATTTTCACGTTGTATAATATGGCAGGACTTTTTAGATATTGCTTGTATATTCCTTGCAGCAAAGTTGGCTGACTGCTTGCGCTAACAGGTGAAAAATTCCTATCATGTCACCCTTCTAGGTTGTTCTACTGTTTCCTGTAGCAAGGGTTTCCATGTTCTCTTTTGTAAGAAACAACGTCTGAAACTGTGCTTTATTTGCAGGGTTTTTGGGGGATTTTTCTGCCTGCCTAGAGGAAAAAGGTGCTACCACCTTGACTGAGAAAGAATGGCACTGTGCATAATGTCAGCGATCCTTGATGCACCTTTCGGGGATTTTACTCCAGTAATGTCATAACTACCCTTTGAAGCGGTGTGTAGACCGTGATTGATTTCTTTCTCATCCTTACAAAACCCACTCTTTTTTCAATCTGAATACATCTTAACGCTTTTGTGTTCCCCTCAGGCTGTGCAACACACTTAAAATTTATGGCCAAAAAATACAGTGCTCAGCAGCTCGACTTCTGCTTCTAGCTTTATTCCATGTACACAAAGCTAAAAGCAAGCAGAAAAAAAAAATCTGGCATTTTGTGTTGGTTTAATTTATTTATTTAGTTTCAACAACATTTCGTAGAATGTAAGATGTGGATTACACAGGGAAAAAAAAAGCAGAAAAACAGATTCAATATCACCCCTTATTAACTTTTCTACTTTCTTGGCAGAAATTGTTTCTGTCAATACTTTAATTTCAACTGAGCTGAATAAGAAAAAAAATATGTTTTTTGGCAACATGGTAACTGCAGATCAGATTTCTTCTATAAATGTTATGCTCTATAGTTTCTTTCATCTAAAGTTCTTAGGTCATGATAAAAATCCTAATTCTTTTCAGGTTTTATGTTTCTAGGCTAACAGTGTTGAGCTATACTGGTACTCGAGCTTTAAGGCAAAAGTGTGAAGAGAACAAATATGCTGCTTTATAACTCCTTTAGGCTTTGATTTTGACATTAACACAGCAGGACAGAATTTTTCCTAGTTATGTGCAGCGAAAAGAAAGGA
Organism: Eulacestoma nigropectus; assembly: GCA_013397775.1. Classification (NCBI taxonomy): domain Eukaryota; kingdom Metazoa; phylum Chordata; class Aves; order Passeriformes; genus Eulacestoma; species Eulacestoma nigropectus. The sequence continues at coordinate 697,243 of VZTE01000506.1, forward strand.
AAGGGTCATGTCGATTTTATTTATCACTGTATATGAAACATATCTCAATACTGAAAGCAACATTCTGATCTTTTAATACATGAACACTCGCACATCAGAGTTACCGTTTAACCACACTGAGACTGATACAAAGAAGAGAGACAGGGAAGACAAGATTGGAAAAAATCGTGAAACTAGATATTCTGCCATGAAACTTGGCTGGTACACCTGCAGTCAAGGAGAGAGGTGCAACCCCTACTTCACCAAAAAAAATCAGAGAGGACAAGGATTTTGCTTTTAGCGGACTTCAGTCAGGACAGAAGCAGTGTGTGGATGCCTAACAGGCACTGACACTTGCATCACTTAACTAGAGCTCGCAGTGAAGGTGGGAGGCAGTGCTTCTCTCTCCCTGTGTTTGCGTGGCAAATGGGCTGTGTCAAATAAGCTACAGGGAAAACACTGGATGATGGAGAAACATTTAAACACAGCCTATTCTTTGTAGGATCCTGTAATGGTGTTCCCAGATGCTCCCAAGTGCAATAAAGTAGCTGCATACTTTGGTTTAACTTCTTTAATTCCTTTATTCCTCAGAAGAAGGTAACTTTGATTAGACTGAAGATTCTTGGTCTGCAGAAACCAGGCTGTTTGCTGGGTATTAGCCAACATTATTATGTGTGCTACCTATCATTTCCATTCAGCACTGCAGTATGACGGGTTTTTTTGTGGGGGTTGGTTTTTGGTTTGTGGTGGCTGCAAGGAACTTATCTATCTTTCAGGTCACTGTTGGATGTGTCTCTAAACCAAACTGGTCAGTCTATATTTACTTTAATCAAGAAACTAAGGATTAAAGAGCTAATTTACTTGTTTTGTGTAATACAGGTATTTTGAGATAGTCTCCAAGTAGAATTCAAATGCAAGAGCATGATCACCTTTATTTTTCAAATAGAAGGTGGCTGTACAGCACATTGCAGACATTTACTGAGACAGCAGATTAAGAAGCTAGCCTATGCCATACTTGGAAGACCATGCTGTCCTTTTATTTAGAGATACTTCATGTATCTGAACACTGTAAAATTCCCCCCATTTTCTCTTTGATATGGGACAACCCCCTCTCTCTCCAAATCAAACTTTGATGCCTGAGGACACTTACAAGGTCACAGCAAGTTTTGTCAAATGTACAAATCTTCCTCTAGTAGTAAACTTCGAGGTTTATTTGGAAGTTTGGGGTTTTTTTCTTAAAGTGTGGTGGACTGGTTTTTTCTCTTACTGCTGTCAAGAGTTCAAAACAGTTTTGATTTCTAATTGACATTCTATTATTACTCTTGAGATATTATCTTTGTTGTACATCATCTATAATTTAATCAGCTAGTACAGTAGTTGCAGGTATCTGTCTTTCATTAAAGGGAGTTATGTTTCAAGTATTCCTTTATCAGTTGTACATCTGCACTGAAATAAGTAACAGATATTCAAGCACTGAGCTACATGACCCAAGAGATTGGAAACCTTCAGAGATGCTTAACAGAGAATTTTTTTTTTTTAATTTGAAATTATCTTGACTCAATTAAACTTTCTCAGAATCCTTCAGAAAGTATAATCAAAGGATATATGTCCCTGTCCAAGTAGATGGCTTCAGTGATCTATCTTACTATTAATTTTTCATTGTTTTGAAACACAGCTATAGGTGACAAGAACAGTCATCATCATGGAAATAATCTGTTTGCTGTTCCTTAGTGATTTATGTTTCCCATGGAGCTTCAATGAGCACAAGATAAGACCATAAAATTAGAAAAAATCATGTTATCTAACTTTTGATCAAGCAACAGGGAAGAATGAATCTACAATATATTCACTACCTGGAAGTAACATAGGACAAAATAAAAATTCTACCTATCTACTGTGTGTGCAGATAGATGAATTGATAAAATATACATGAAATGCTACTAAACCAAAATGAAAGTGTGTTGAATTCATTGTAGTGTAGTTGTTTACTTGAGGCAGAATACCAGTGGTAGAAGATTCAGGTTCTTTCTTTTTTACTTTAGTATATATAACTTCAATGTGATTACATGGAAAAATTCACTCTCTTGGTAGGAAAAAGCCTTCCAATTGTGCTTGAGGGGAGATGTAGCTACCTGATTAGTACCAGTAACTCAAATAAAAGTGCATTCAGAAGTGCACACACACTTAAATTATCTTTTGCCTTAATGGAGCAAGTTTATGCCATTCTTAGAGCTTGAACTTAACTGGTTCTGAGCAATGCAGTTTCTCACTCAGAATGGTTGTATCAGAATATGAAAAGCAGGTTCCTGGAGCTCTGTTGAGTATTTTTCAGAATTAAATTGTTCATAAGTTATAAAATGTGTCCATTATCCCATGACAGGGAGAAAAGCAAACTTAAAATGTTAAATTTGAAAGATTGTTGGGGATTTTTTCACTTGCATCTGAGTAACATCCAGAATCTCTTTTATCATGCTGAGTTGAAGTGCCTCTACTCTCACTAGGCAGCAGAATATACATATGCACTACCTTTACCCTAACTGGGTGCTTGTGTTCTGAACCACAACTATACTGCACTCATCCTGTTCCTTATTACAGCTGTGTTCTTACAGCTTGCATTTCTGAACAGAGATAGCTTTACAAATGAGACCTTTCTTTGTCTCATCCACAAAAAAGCCAGAACAATGTTTTAAATAAAAATAATTTAAAAAAAAAAGATCCTTTTATTTATTTAAGACAGGAAATAAATGAAAGCTACCACTTTTACATTTAGAAGGTCAAGGATAACATAATTATTTTCTGTTTTCCCTCACTCCACTGCAGTATGTTACAGACACAATAGAAGTAGGATAACTAACTAATAACAATAATAATTGATAAACAAACCAAAGAAGAGCTAGCAGTTGCAACATTACCAATGAAAAATCAAGTTATACAATAAATTACGTGACATTATTTTCAGAAATAATCTAATCACTTGAAATAGACCATCATGAAACAGAGCTTGCAAGATACAACAGCGAAACAGAAATTGTCCCCATCAAAGAGGTCATAACAGGTTCTGAATATGTGCATCCTTCTTTTTTATGAGATTACTGAAATTCTGTTTAAACTTCATTCATCATCTGACTATTATATTTTAATTATTGACATGATATTCCAGGTCAAGGAAAATTCTGTATTTGGACAGATAAGAGCGACAGAGCTTTTTAAATAGATGAAATCTGTTAGTAGCCTTGAATGTATTAGCACAATTTGATTCTGATTTGCCAATACAATTAGTGTGTGATGTGTTCTCCCTATGGGGTGAGAGCAGTCATATACCACATTATGCTCACAGGAGAGTAAAAAACCAATTACCTTTGCTTCAAGGACACTAAGCAAAGCAGAAAACCACTATGCAGAATTGAATGACAGCATAACCATTATCTTCAGAGTGTGCAAGTTTCATTGGTACTTGTATGGATTAAAATTTCACATTTCTGACAGATCTTCCTCTCATATCATATCTTTTCACCACACTTGGTTTTCCATTTCTAGCTATCAAGAAAATGCAGAGGTGGGCTCTTCTGTTATCTTCCCACTCTTGTTATCAAGCTCAGAAATTCTTCATTAGTTGATTATTCAGATGGATTGTCAAGATTAGCTTTATCTTTCAAACACCAAAAACCTTCCAATTTTTGAGAGTTGGAACACATGCAAAAGGTTTACTGGGAATGATAATGCACAGGTGAGCCAAATAATCTCCTAAATTTTAATAAAAGTGTGGGTAAAGTCTGAAAAGATCATTCATATGACTGACACTTCCAAATTAGTACAACAGGGTAATTACTAACAAATATTTTTTATCTATATACAGGTTAATAGTTATTGAATCAAGCTGCTCTTAAAGGCACTGTTCTGTTCTTGGTAATGCTGTCTCTACTGCTGCTTGATTAATTTTCGCCCAGATTTCAGGCAGTGCTCAGGTATTTCTAGCAATTTTAAACCATTCTGAGGTATACAGGAGACTCAGCTTTTTGGCACAGCCTTTGGGACAAGAACAGGTAAAAGTATTGCTACAAGCTGTCAGCATCAGTATTTAACAAGAAAATTTTATTCTAGTGAACTAATTTGTGTAAAAGATAATTTTTCATTCTAATAACAATTTTCTTGTATAGATCTGTTTTAAAGATTTCTGTGAGACTTGAACAACATCTGTGTAATTACGTTTGGAATCTATGTCAACAAAAATTAAAGTTGAAGGCAATTTAAAATATTCCCCAACACCTAAAAGCAGTTTTTCAACTGTATATGCTGTGAAAGAAAAGACAGGGTAGCTGTTTTCATGCTGTAAATAATTCCAAGACAGAAACAGCATATTATGCAATAGTCAAACAATGAATTTAACAGATTCTACATGATTAAAAATAGAATAGTATATAGAAATACCTCATTCATCTAGTTAGGAGTATCTGGAATATTAATTTGCCTCCTTCTCTCTGTTAATAACAACTATCCTCTGATTTCACCTTCTTGAAGATAGATATAGTGATTCCTTCTACACATTGGAGAGAAATAAACCATCTAAAAGGACTAAGTATTCTATCAGAAATTTCCATACTTCAAAGGAATGGTCTTTCATCTTCAGCCCTGTAACTTCATTTTAAATGTCTTACATACTTATGTCGACTTGATATAGAATATAATTAATAGTATACAATACAGCATGTAAAATACACTTGAAATGTCTGTTTACGCAGTTTTGGAGCACAACACTGTAAACCTAGCATTAAGTATCTATGTTGATTTTGATATACAATAACATTACTTGTGCAAATTTAAAAAAAAAGGAGTGCTTTAATGATCAACACAGTAAGAAACTTAGATATCTTTTGAAATTTACTTTCTTCATAAACTCTTTTCTCTTGAAATTTCGGGAAGTAAGAAATATTCTTAATGGCACCTTATAACACAGTCTATGAATGAAAAGTATGTTTAGCTGATTTTGTGCCTAGAATAAAAACTGTTACAGAAAGCTGAAAATCAGGAGTCAATTACTTTGACTCTCTACAGTCATGCCAGTTTCAGTCAGGTTAACATTGCCTTAGGTGGGGTTTTCCTTCTAGTTTGCAAAATTTCAAGTTCTAAACAGTTTTACCATGAACTTCAACATTGCAATGAGTATGCACAGAAATTAATAACATTTGTCACTATATCGTTAAAATTAAAGTGCCCAAACCATGGAAAGTTTCATATTTCTGCAAATATTAATCTTAAATATAGATTTCCAATATCTTGTAGTTATCAGGACATATGCTGCTACTTAAAGCATGCACAGTTTGTACATAGTACAGAAAGCTAACAGCTTGCTAAAGCAATTTTTAAAGTCAGATTTAAGATTTGCTAGTTCCTGAGAACAGTGTTGAAGTGTGAAAACTCATACTTTTACAACACTGAACAAGCTGTGTTTTCACAACCTTATTAACTGCAATAACTTATCTAATCCTAACTAATTGCAATTGAAATAAAGGTATTTCCTGCTGCAGTGATAATTCCATTTTCTCCAGCCTTGACAATCAGTGTTACTTTTCATTGTTTTGCTTGGTTCTCTCTTGTTTTACTGTGCACATTTTATGTCAAAAATTTATTTTTCCAGTCTCTTGATATGTACATGATCTCAAAATAGTTACAGTGTATCAGGATGTTTCCAGAATAATATGAAAAATTTCTGCCTTGGGTACTCTTAGACTGCTGCAGTTTAACCCTGATGATGGAAAGTGTGTGATTTTTGGAGTTAGGGAGCCAAGGATGTATTGGAGTAGCTGGAAATTTATTTTCATGTTCCCTCTCTTGAAGAAACTGTATTGTTGCACTGGTTGCAGGTGATTCCCCAACAGTATTCATTTTGTTTTGATTATCTTTGTTAATAGAGGTATTACAGGTTTTTTCCACTTATAATTGCCATGGTTATGAAGGACTAAAACTTCTTTTATTTTGGACAAGCTCTTTTATAGTCATGGTAATTTAAATAATGAGTGTACTGCATCTTATAATATGACCGGCTCCACTGCAAAATTTTTGCCTTAACTAAGAGGCTTTCTCCTCCTCTTTAGTACGACTGATCAAATGTTAAAAATAAGCATAAGCAGAGCGATAAAAAAAATACAAATAGAATATTTTATTAAGGGTAACTCCCTAGAGTATAGTAGTATTGTAAGCTTTTCTGAGACTACATATCCTCACTGTAAACATGGACAAAGAATATGAAGGAAGTGAGAATATTTCTGGCTTCTGTTGCTCAAGCTGCAAATGAACTAACTTATTATTTTATAAATATCTAAAGACCTTCAATGTGAGTTGAGGCCACTGTGGGAATCAATTTGCTATATTGCAACATATATATTACTTACAGTACATTAATATTCCCAAGGATTTCCAATCTCTTAAATGCTGTCATAAATCTGATCTTCAAAGGGTTGTTACTTTCATTTTACCTAAAACTTCATTTCAGTCTTCTGTTTAGAAAGTTCAGTTACAATAAACATAGTGATATTCTGGGGGCAAGGGTCATCTACCATTTCACATATTCACTGGATAAACAAGGTTCCAGTGGAGTACAAGCAAGTGATGTTTCATTTTACATATTTTTTTCACCAATCACTTGTCAAATAATTTGAACATTTTCCAGACATGTCAGTTTTGTAACACCAAATTCAGAAATATGTATATGACCTTTGCTTTATTCAGTATAGATATATGTAGATGCTTTAGGTAAATAAAGTCTAAGTAGTTATTCTCTATTTTTTAATTGCAGCTGTTGTTATTGAAATCACCACAACTACCAAAACCCAAAAAAACCCCAACCCGATAGCCCCCTTTTAACGTTTGTGTAGTAGGAGCTTGTTTTTCATGACTAATCACAGCCAAAATGACTAACCACTGCTGCCAATGATATGGCAGAGTCTCTTTCAACTGGAGCAACTAAGCCAGTGCAAGCTTGTCATTGAGTCTGAGTATCTCTGGACCAAACTAAAGATTATATATACACTGTATGGAAGAATTGATCTGTCACGGAGGAGCTTTACATGCTATCTGGTTTATATAGGCCAATACTTCAACCATGTGAAGATACGCCACCTTCTTTTAGTTCCTATCTATCCATTCTAAATGAAACTGGAATTCTTGGCTCAAGGAAGATTGAGATTCTACAGCTGGAAGACATGTGTTTTTTCATTTTTTACATTTTCATTTTCTTCATTTCATGAAACAACGGGCAACAAATTCTACGGACTTCCCAGGCATTTCAGACTGCAGACATAATGAAAAGTTTTGTGATAAGCAAGCTGTTATGGTAGATCTGGATTTAAGTGTTACCCTGGTCCAGAGATACCTGTTTCTGTGAAGAATCAGTGCAATTTACTATCAGCAGCTGAAATGAAGGGCCACTGCTAGTCCACCTTTTCAACATATGTCACATTCCACTGTGGGGAGCTGCGAGGAGTTCTCTTAAAAAAGGATAGTCGGGAACAAAATGAAGCCAACTGAGGCAAACTTTGTATCTGAGAACCATTTATTGGCAACGAAAACAAGAACAAAAAGGAATGGCCCAAACGAAAGAAGAGACAGAAAAGAAGAAATGAAAATGGAAAAGGAATGGGAGAGAGGAGAGAGAGGGGACAGAGAGAAAAAGAGGGCGCTACCACCATAGGGCAGTGGGGTCAGCGTCCAGGCAGCAGGGGGTGTGCACACTGCCTGCCTGTGGATAGGCTGGGTCTTAGGGAGCCTGCACGGCTCTTGCTGGGGCATGGCTCCCAGAGCGACGGTACCGGACACGTGGTGAGTGGGTGCCCAGCCAGGAGGATCAGGACCCTGGGCAAGGTCGCGGCGACCGGCTGGATCGGAGCAGCAGGGCGGGCAGTGACGGCTGGATTGGGGTGGAAGGGCTGGATGCAGGCAGCCCAGGCAACGACGCGGGGCGAAGTGGCAAGGCGGTGATCAGGGGCACAGGAAGGCGGGACAGGTGTGAGGGCGAACCAGCAAGGGCAGGAGAGCCAGAAGGCAGGTGGGCTGGGGCCAGGGCAAAGGAGGGGAGCGAGCAAGCCAACAAATGAACAGTAATGAGCCCCCACAAGCAGCAGTGAGCAGCAAACAGTAATGAGCCCCAATGAGCAGCGACGCAGTTGGTTTTTATAACCCCTGGCTCCTCCCAAAGCCTGCCTGCTAACAGGGATCCATTGGCCCAGTCCAACCTTCCTGTGCCGTCCATTGTTGGAGAGCTCTTCGCGACCTGGTTGGAGAAGCCCCTCCACAGTGTCTCCTGCTGCCAGCCTCCTGTTGCCAGGCGTTGCCAGGCGAAGTCCCCCCAGAGACGAGGCTTCCCCCACTCCTGGCTGCCTCCTGCAAGTGGCAAGTGTGCGCTCCCTCCCCCCATATGCCTCTGACAGCCCTGAGAGCCAGAGCTGAGGCAAACTAAAATGGCTGAATTCAAACTGAATTGGCTCCTCACAACATAGATTATTGAAATATTGACATTTCCAAATGTGAGAGAACCTGCAGTAACCTGAGAAGAAATCGGGCATTCCCCTGACTCTGAGAAGAGGTGGCACTGGCTCTCAAACAACAGGCACCCTATCAGGTGCTATTTGCTTCGGCTCTCTAGAGGTAATCCATATCAGACAGGTACAGATCAGTCAGAAAGCCCACATCTGAAATGTCTTCCTTTGGTATTTACACATTCTCAAAGTCAAACTTGTGCAGAAAGAAAAATCTAATCAACACAGCTCATAAAACAGAACGTCTAAAACTGCTGACCTTTTTTTCCTTCTGCTGCTGGTGCTGTAGGAATGACCCATTGTTGCTCATTTGGATCAACTGTGTGACCCCATTGGCTTACTGCCTTTTGACTTACTGTAAGCACCTGGTTTGAAAAAACCTAACAGGAAAATGACTGAAACAGCTTCAGTAGTTCTCTTTTAGTGGTGCCTTCCTGGCCCTTCAAGTGCTTAATATTGCAACTGGGAGATGATATCCTAGGGAGATTTGCCATCCAAGATGCACCTTGATAAGAGATGTATCACCTAGAAGCAGACTAAGCTGTTACCTTTCCTTTCAAAGCTATCCATTCTTTTCTATTATTCTGTGTATCCTACTGTACAAGCCTGCAGGTTGGAGTGTTTTCTATCTGCTTGTCATTTCCTCTTGAAACCCTGAAATCTCAAAATTTTAAAATTGTGAAGACTGTCCTCCTGAGTGGAATAAAGTAAAATCAGTCTTTCTATTAAGTATTTATTTTTATCCTTGAAAGTTTTCAAATGAGACCAAATGGGAGAAAACGCAGACCTATAGGCAGAGAAACAGAATTTTCCAGCTGTGAAAAAGCCTGTGTAAAGAAACTGCTTTTTAACTCCTTCCTGGGTTTGAAAACCTGTTTGAATGCACAAATTATTTGATAACTCCCCCTGAAAACATGGTTCAATATTAGAAGCAAGTGGAAAGTCTGCTCTGGCTCATGAACTAACTTAGGACAAGTACTGTGAATCCTGTGGTTTAACTAAGAGTGCTGCTTGTTTGGTGATTTTTTTTTTTGATGTTCTGTACATTGGCGAGAGGCTGAAAATCTCTAGCTGCCAGTGAACAGAAGTCCATTAGACTGGGTTGATCTCAAGCCTTGATACTCAATGTACTACTCTAGCTGTACTCTGAACATGCCTCCAGCCCAAGACCCAGGCACAAAAGGCGGTGAGCACGCTGACTGTAAAGACAGTGTTGCAACCCTAGTGCAGATCAGCACTAGGCAGAAGGTCAGTGTCCTGTATTTATGTGCAGTCCATGCTGTCACTGTGAAGGAGTAGAAAGTGTATGAATCGATTCATCATTACTTTGACAGCAACCTTCATCCTCTCACTGTAAGTTCCAGAGGGAAGGGCAGCAGAAGTGCTATTTAATTTGCTAGACAGGGAGGACTATATAGATAAATTAAACTGTTTTCCTAGGCATGCTGAATAAAATTTCCTGTCTGTATTATTCAAACTGATCAGTAGCACTTCAACAGATGATTATAACTCTCTTGTGGGAAGGAGGTACCGGAAACTGGATAGACAAAATAGTCACTGGAATAGCTATTCCTCCTGTTGCTGGCAATTACATCACAATTTAATTTGCTATATTTGCAAACCCTAAATTTAAGGACTTGGCAGCATTTTACATCTTTGGTGTGCTTGTGCAGAAAAAGTGGGGAAATGCTACCTCTGCTGTCAGGCTTCAACTAAAACTCATGCTTCATGTGATCTTTAAGACACTTGCTAATTTAGTCAGCTGCCCCTTATGAAAACCAGTGGACTCTATGCATGGACATAACTTCATATTCAGTCTCACTGAATGACCAACCTTCCGGAACACTCTATAGAGCAAATGTTGGTCAATCACAACCAGTTTTGAATCCTACCACAGGGACCTGCAAGAAAGTGAAGAACAGTACAAGCTGTATCAAATGGCTAAAAATAATTATTTTTCTGTATCTTGAAACAAACGTGTAACCATACCAATGCTTTCAGACACTTGCAAACCTTGAAAATACTGATTCTTTATATACAGTCCTAAAGGTCATAGTTTTCTTCTATACAGTTCTCCGTAAAAGTCAACCCTGAATATAGGGTTGAGTGTGTGTATCAAAATAATTCCGAAGTTTATCTTAGTAAATCTGGAATTGCCTCAATGTGTCTGCACCAAAAGTCCTAGGAACTCTTGATGATGCATAGGACAACTACATTTATTTTTGTGCTTTGGATTTTTTTTTCTTTATTTCTTAATTTTTTTTTAAAGTGCTGCCCTGGATCACTATTTCCTACAATGTTTATAATACTTTTTTAATGGGATATCTGACCTTTTCAGGCTTTAGATGTGGACAAAATACCAATTTATAATTAATTTTTTTTCATCTGATTTGAGGCAATGGGGGAGGAAGTCAAATGGTTCCAAAAAGAAGCTCAGAAAAGAAAATAAGTTGTACAGTTAATGTACATCAAGGTGACCAGTACTATTCAAGGAAGTAGACTATTATATTACTAAAGTTTTTTTAACTTTTGTTATAGAAGGAGGAGAGAAGAAAAATGTTATCCCAAGAGCAGAAACAGCCTTTGAAATGACAGCTTCTTTTGCAGCAGATTTTGTAAAAGACTAGTAAAAGGCTACTGTCCATTTTCAAAAAATAAATAGGAAAACCTTTAAAGTTTAAAATTTCATAGTTGTCATGAAGTAGCGTGTCCTTCAATTGACCAGCACCTTCCCCTACCTGAAAAGACATTCAGTATACACATTTACAAAATACACACCAATATGCCTAAAAGAATCAGGTTTCATACTGTAAGAAGTCTGCCTCATGAAAGCCTGTGATAGCCTTACCAAGGAATGAAATTTTCTGTCAGGTTGTAGAACAGTGGAATTTGAATGTAAATATGTTATAACATCATGGTTTTGTTTCCTTAGTTAATGACAAGATTTTTGTGAATAGTAAAAGAGGAAAAAATTATCTTGAAAAGAAAATGCCCCATAGTTTGAAATTTTATTGTAGGAAGTATTATTTTTATTCTTGTTGACAATTCAAAGAATGCATGTGTGTTTTTGAGTACAGAAACATCTAAATAACAGGCAGGATGTGTGGCTGTTTTTATGTACAGAGAGAGATATAAAATTATGCATACATTTATTTTGTCAATCATGTGCCTGTTGTACTGCAGACATAGATTCCCTCATGATTTTTTTTACAGTCACAAACCCATATATTTAAATCCTTGTGTTAATGCTTGGTGTTACATAGAGATAATTTACATTTATAATATTATATATTAATAATTACATATTTTGCAACATATTTGTTGCCTTTTCTGCAAGTGGAACACAAAAATAAGGAAGAAATTTATCCTAAATATAGGTACCTTTTCTGCCACTACCAACATGGATGATGATGCTAATGACACTTACAGGGGCAGAAGAGAGAGGAAAGACTTCAAAGGCAGAAAAAGCATTTGATTTTGTTTGTTCGTTTGTTGTTTTTTTTTTTTNTAAATTGCTGTTTTTCTTTTTTAGTTCGTTTTTTTTTTTTTTTTTTTTAATTCTAGCATGATGAAGAGGATGAATTTATTGTCAGAAGTGTTAGCAAATCACCTGGAAATACATTAATTTCGCTTTGGCTCATAAGCACAAATGTTAATTGAGAGGAGTTAAACTTGCACAGTTGACAAGTGAATACAATTCCCACTTAACTAAGATTTCTTTTGAGCTTTGCTTTCTACTTGGATTTTTGTTATTAGACAGCTTTGATTTCTAAGAATAGAATAAGGAAATCCATCCCGTGATGACACAACCCTTTCTTACCTCAGAGTAAATTTAATTGATATTTGTGAAGTATCTTGCATTAATAATCAAAAGAGAAGTTCTTTCTTTGGTGTATGCTTTAAGAATCCATTTTTCCCCCTTTAAGAGAATTCAAAAATTTGTATTTAACTCATTGTCACAATCTGGAAGCAGGTGTAATGTTGATTATGAATTTTCTTCTGAATGAACAAAGAAACCAGTCCATGTGTCAGGGAACTCGTAGGTTTTATTGTGTAATTATGTTAACTCCAGCAACTAGCACCCTATTTAATTGTAGAGGTGTTGGCCAACAAGCTCTCAGCTTCTAGAACAAGCCTTAACAAGCTTCCAACTCTCACAACAAATTTCGAGTATGGAGTAAGGGGGAGAATGTGATAACCTCACTTGCCAGGATAAAACAGAAGAGGAGAGAATAAAGATGAAAAAGAGAGAAAAGGAGAGAAAAAGATCACCAGTCCTTAGATCCTTCCTGCCACCATGGATGGTCTGGATCTGGGATCGACAAAAAAGAGAGAGCACATGGGACCTTATCAACTTCCTTTTCTAGTTTACTTGGTACACACCTCTTGTGTAAAATAGATTTTTCATGCCATTCGCACCATATTTTTCATGTATGCACAGAAAGCCTTTAGGAGCACTCCAGGAAATGAGTTGTGTGGAGTTGAGGGCCTGTGAGCCTCTGGAGCCTCTTTTAGTGAGGGGCCCAGGACTCAATCCTTCTCGAGGCACAAGCACACTGAGCATGATTCTCAGGGCAGACTTGCAAGCCCAGCAACTGAGAGGGGAAGTTGGCTCACAACAGTGCTACCCCACCTCCACAGGATCCTCTCTTCCAGTCACAACTTTCCTATCACAACAGTCAGCATGTTTGAGACAAAACTTCCTTACATGCTTATGCCTGGTCCTTCACACTCCTCCGATATTATTTTCCACAATAATTGCACTGCACATCATCTCATTGCAGCGTACTCTTGTACTTTGCCTGTAGCTGTAGTTTAGTGTTGATATTTGGAATTTATTCAGTAGGTGTCTCCTTTTCCCTTCGTCTCTTTCCCCTCCCTCTTCTTCCTTCTTGTGATGAAAAGTTTGATAGCAAATGAGAAAGTTTGCTGTTAGTCGCCTATGGCAATGAAGCCTGTTTACATCACTCATCTTTTCCTGTGCTCTACAGAAGGTCAGAAAGTAAACAGAAATATGAGTCCCCTTTAATTTAAGCATAGGTATAGTTTTTAAATGGGCTATGTAACTTACTTCCTATAAGTCTTTTTATATAGTAATTTTTTTTTTTGTTTGATAGATATAAGTAACAGTATTCCCACTACACTGGTGACCGAAAAAAATACCATCAAGTAGTGAAATGAGGGTTCTCTAATCAGCCTGTGGCAAATCTAATAACAAATTATATTTTTCTCCAATTCTAATATTTATTCACATGCTTTATTCACTTGCCTGCTGCATTCAGTTAGGTCTAACCAAATGATAAAAAATCATTGTCAAATAAAATTTTAATATTCAGATAAGTTTAATTTAAGCCTGATAACCAGCTTATTATCTTTAACATAAATCACTGTCCCTTTGAGACAAATACTAATGTCCTGGAAAGGTTTAGTTTTCCTATTTATATTAATGTACATGCAAACCTTATTCATAAATGATTTAGTAAACATTTCCCTATCCAGAAATTATTTTTATTTAGCCAGTTTGACTAGGAAAGTGCTGTATAAGCATCATTTCTTGATAAGAAATCAGTGTTTAAAACAATGGCTTTCAAATATGCAGGTGTTCAATTACACTTAGGCCCTTTCCCCATTTGAAATCAGTAGATGAATTTCCAGTCATTTACTTTGAGTGCTGTGGGATCCCTAATAGTTTCATTCATTTCCTAAATTTACAGTAGGGCAGTTTTGTAAGTGACAAGTTTACCTGATCAGCCTGTCACTAGGAAGCTCTTTTAATTCAGAGTTCAAAATGTCCTAAATACAGAAGTTTGAGTCTTTGAAAATATATATAATTTACATAGCATACTGCATATTCAAAGCACTGTGTAGGCATCACAACTTAAGCATTCTCTGTCCCAGAAACAGCAATGAGGAAATGTTATGCATATTTTACAGCAATGAAAACTTGAGGCAGAAGGGTGAAAAAAGATCAGCCAAAACCATGAGATGAGTAACTGCGAGATGCAATTAGGAGCTATGCACAGCTAATTTTGTCTTTTAATTCACTTCTCCAAATCCTGCTGCTTTTCAAGGATGCAGCTCCTTGACTAGGATCCTAGATAACTTTGTGATTGTTTTCTTTCACAATGTTGAAAGGAAAACAAAACAGAAGAGAGGAAAATAGAGCTGCAATTAACAATGAAAGGCAGCCAATGGGGCTTTGCAAATCCCTTGAAGGCTCTGATAATTAAGGGATTGTCAACACTGATTCTTTACTGTCTGAAAGAGGTGTCTATTATTCAGAATAATAAACCAAAAATAAAAAAGTAACTCTCTATTGTCCTTAGATGTAGTCTGTCTAAAGAAAGTCTAAGAAAGAATTAAACTGGTAAAGCATTGAAGAACTTAGTCTAATTATGATTCATTAGTCTGTTGCTGAGTGAGGGATGATTTTAAAATGTCATTCTCCCTCCATCATTTCCTACAAAATATGGAAAGGCATTAGTTCTCTTTCAATGTGAGTCTGCAAATTATCAAAGAAAAACACAGTTGTTTCAAATGTTCTATAAAAGTGGGTATTTTCTGAATACCGGTGCCTTAGCAGTTTGACCAGAGAGCTAAGGACATGGGTTTCTTAGCATGAAAGTATTTGATAATAGTTGTAGAATTGGTTTTGCATAAACAATTGTGGAGGAATAGATTTTTTTTTTCTTTTTTATTCTTGAAAATTAATGAAAGTTTCTAAATACTTTTTATGTAAGTCCATTCTGTGATTTGTATTTAAAAAAAAAAGAAAAGAAAAAAAGAAAAGAAAAAAGGGCTAATCATTGTTTGTTACTGGGTTTCTTTCATTTGGTCCCAAAGGGCAATTTCATACATATACAGTGATAGGAGCAGCTTAAAACTGTGTTCCATCACATTGGGACGTCCATGAACAATCCTTTCCAAGTAAATAAATACAAGGTATTGTTACTATTTTCACCCCCAGGAGATATTATCCAGTGTAGTTCTGTCTGTGCTGTCAGTTCTGCATGAAATATCTGGGATTCTTAATGCCCCTGTTCTAGTAGACTGTGCTTTCCCACTTTATATGGTTCTGCACAGCCTGCTCTGAAAGAACCTGCTTGAGCGGGAAAGTTAGACAGGATGTCCTTCAGAGGTTCCTTCCAACCTCAACCATACTCTGATTATCTTCCTACTGTCTGGAAAGGCACCATCTGGAACTTTCTAGAGCCAAGCTGTGCTTTTATGAGGTCAAGTGAGCTGAAACGCTTTGTTACTTGTGGGCTAGGTGCTATCATAAGTAGCTCTTCCCTCACATAGACCAATTCTCTCCAAGTATTTTTATAATTCAGAGCTCTGGATAGTTCCAAACTAGTAATTTCTAGGTCATGATTTTAACATACGTTAAATTCAATTATTGGGTGTTAGAATAGTAAAATTAATGTAGTTTTGTAATAGATACAGAGAGGTCCTGTTGATGACACATTGAACTGGAGTCATAGAGATCTGCAAGAGCTTTATCTTGATTTGAAAAATAGTAGAACCTTTGAGGTCTGTGACTCCAGACCAGACTTTGTGGAATGGGGTAGAGTATATTCTTGACCAGTGCACACTTCTCAGATAAATTTAAAAAAAAAAAAAAAAAAAGAAAAAATTAAGAGGAAACAGGGAACCAGGAATAGACACTGAAGCTGAGATGGTAACTGTGAACCAAATACTGCTTCAGTTATCCTGGGTTTTTCCTGAAAATTCAACTGAAGTAAATGACTATAAGTTAGAACTGATTTACCACTTTGTTACTACAATAAGAGTTGAGTTCATTATTTTCTAAAACGTTCATTCGATGTACAGCACTTGGAAAACCTAGTTATGCATAATAAAATTTCCATTTTCTTACTTTATTGTGACAATCATCAACATCCTTCTCAGGTGTGAAGAATATTTTGTGAGGTGTTTTTACTGGGTCCTGGAACAGTGAAGCAAAGTCAGTAGAATTTTCTTCCTGGGTGCTAGCAGTTGGGCTTTCATTACTCTATTACATGGTGAAATGCCTCCAGTTCATGAAACAACCCAACAAAGAAACATAATTAACAGTGTCAGAAGACATTTTTCACTGTTATCTCATTTTTGGTGTTTTTTAAAGATTTTTTTCCTAAAACAAATTAAAAAGGAATTTCTACAAAGATGATTTTTTTTTTTTCCAGGAAAGGAATTTATATTATATCTTATATATTTTATAAGTTTTGCCTGCAGGAACTCTAATGAATAATGACTATTTAGTTGTTATGCCATCTGTTTCCACTGGCAAATTTTAAGAAAAATGCACATACTATCTTACTCTGTATTGTCACTCCGAGTCTTTACAGCTATTATTTTTTTTTCTAGAGTTGAAGGAAACTATCCAAGGATGGGGTTTTGGGTGGGCTTTTTAGGGGAGAGGGGATTTTTTTTTTAACAGAGCAGTTCATCACTGTATATATTTTAGCTAAACATTTAAAATTCTCAGTCTAATTTCCATAACCTGTTCATTTCAAACAAATAGGTTTTAAGTGAAACAGCAGGGGCCAGCTAATGCAAGAAACATGAGGTTGCTGGCCTTTGCTCAGTAGTAATAACACAGAAATTGCAATCCAATTCCCAACTTTGTATTTTACTTGTGCCCCCGTGCAGATTAATTGGAGAAGAGGTTTGAAACTGCACTGTAGTGTGTCATGAGAAAGTGAAAGGTCAGGCAAGCAGTTTTGAAATGTGTAGAAGGAAGGAGCAAGCTATAAATTAAATATTTCTGCAGGAAATTATTAAGTAATTACCTAGAAGGAGGAAGAAGAAGAATTATATGGAATTTAATGAATGTGGAAAGAAAAAAATGTCAAAAAATATAAACCCAAGTTTTATTTCCCAAATATTTGTATATTAAAATTTTATTAGATTATTGAAGTAGCAGAGGACATCCTATCTGGACCATTCTCTTATGAAGCGCAGCTGACAGGACATATGCCATGCTTGCTCCACCATGATTACAGCTTAGCCTAATTTCTTCCCACTGCTCTCCCTTTTTAAAAATCCTGAATAGAATGTGCATAATTAGAAGGACATCATTCTCACTAGGGTCACATGAGAAACTTACAAGAAAAAGAGAGATAGATGACTTCTTTCATTTATATTTTTTGCTCTTAAAAGAAAATTGCATGCAGTATTTGGGCCAGGGAGGCAATTGTTCTGAAAGGAACAAATTTCTGTATTGTTTTGTAGGATGAGATAGCTGTCAGAAAATTTGAAAGCCAGTAACTCAGGTGTATTGTTTGCAAAAAAATACTGCAAGTTACATAATCTACAGATTTATTTGTTTTTTAAAAATATGTTTGATGTAAAATGAGACGTGTCAGGTCTCATCAAGTTACCATCATGACTTACTCATTATATGTGGTGACATACATAGTTGTGGTAGGCAAGCACTCTATGGAACTCCATGCACATATGGAATCTTCACAAAGAGCTCAGGCCCTGAAAGAGTCATAGCAGTATTGATAAGCTTCAGTTATATGTGTACAAGGGTATTCAATGCCCACGTTATGCATTGACATTATCTGAATAATCCAAAGTAGCATTTATGATCATATACATATGACTAGAGAGAAAATAGAGATAACTCCTTTACAGTATCACGTACCATGGTACAAATAAGGTTTAGAAGAGCGATCAGATTTCAGGATCACAAAACAAAGCAAACCTCAAGATCTGTTGATGTTGCCCACCATTTTTCTGCATAATAAGAAAATATAAAATTTCAATTTGCTTTTGCATCTCCTAAAAGAAGATTATTAAAACACTTGTGAAAATTTTCTTTCTTAAACTAGATCAAGGATTTGTACATTGATCCTTGATAGCAATAAAACAAGCTGGTAAAGAAAAATAAGTCAGAATAAAACTATTGGAGGAAAAAAAGACAAAACAACAACAAGAAAAGCTATGTGTTAGTATTTATTTTCATTATAAATATATAAAGCCAAAATTATCCAGGTACATCTTAGGTCACTTTTATTGTATCATAATGCATATGAATAGCCCTTAATTATATCTTCACATCCAATTTCCTTCACATGTGGAACCCTCACCAGTCTACTTACAGATGGAGATCTCTTAGAGCAGCGTGGTCCCACCCTGCCAATTAAATAAATTAATCAGGTATCTAGAGTGATGTGAAATTCATCTGTGTCTTGGGAGCTCTCTAAGGAGTTGTGTTCTCTCCTGTGTATTATTTCCCTGAATACAGAAAGCTTTACTTCTCTGTAGGGTTTTTAATTATGTCTGAATAGGAAGTTCACAGTAGTCTACATCACAAGAGGGAGTTGGGGCACAAGGTTATAAATTCCTAACCATCTGGGTATTTTGAATGATACTTAAGTTCCTTAGGCATTCTTGACACAATCATAGTATTTTCTGTGTAAAAAGGTGGGTCTCATTTTGGTCACATTTTCAAATTCTGTGTGCTTAGACTGAATACCTTCATCCACTCCTCCAGCTGCTGATGGTAACTGCTTCCCAGCAACTTTAGAGCCCAGCTAAATTTGTGATAGACTGACTTTATTTTCCCATTTTTTTCCAACTGCCACTATCTCAAAAAATGCTCCTGCTTCACAGCCATATTTTTCCATGCTCACTTTTAATGAACTTTCTCATTTCTTTCCAAAATCGGAATGTAATGCAATGCCCTTTATTTTTATTTTGTCTCTTCTTTACAGTAAACCTCACTACCTCCTTCTTCAATCTACTTTGAATATTCAAATTACAACACATCACCTATCTGTGATAACACATCTAAATCTTGTTGTAGCATAATTGGTTTTTGTTGTTGTTTTTTCTTCTTTTTTTCTTCTTGAAAAAATGCAAGGCTCAAAGCAGTTTGGGGATGCAAATCGCTGAGGACGCAAATCGCTGAGGACTTTTTATTCCTGTCATCACATCATATGATACTGCCCAATGTAACTTTTCCAGTAAAGAATCATACCCCAATATCCAACTACTTACATTAACTTCCATACCTTGCATTAGTGCTGACTTAATAATTATGAAGCTTTGTACTTGAAGCATTTTCATTCTTGAATATAAAGCATTCTGAAAGAGGAATTAGTGATATCTTCTTGTCCATTATAAAGGGATTACTCACATGAGATATGCCTCTCTTTTGAGGATGGCAGTGCTAAATGTAGTGTTTGACCCTAGCTACTGAACTGTACTGTCTGGAGTTATGTTGCTATTGAAGACAGGTATACTGACACATTTCTTATCCATCTTATTCCATAGTCCACTATGATATGTTTTAAAACTGATTTTCTGTTTTTTTTCTCTTTCTAAATTACATGCATAATAGCTACTGGAGCATTTCACATAGCAGTAAACATTGCCTCGTGCAGCTTCAGTGGTTATGATCCCAGGTGACATTTTTGCCTCTCACATGTTCCACAAATGGGGAGGTTATCATATAATTAACCCTGATAATGTCAAAAGGAAATGTGTAAATGCCAAGCTATTTCCAACAATTTTTTAATGGATAAGCATAGAAGAACTAGTAATATCTTACATTAAGGTGGTACAGGCTAAGAAAAAAATAAAAGCAAAAACCAGAAGAATCCACCAAAACTTTTTTAATGTAGGGTTTTACTGTTATCCTTTTCATTAGCATAACCAGTCATAAAAGATAAATTTTATTCAACAATGCAATGGCTGAGGACTTGACAAATGTGGACACTGGAGAAGCCATAAAAATGTGCGCTTAGAATTTGGTCTCACAGTTAAAAAGTAAACTTGTATTTACTTATTTCAATTTGCACTGTCAGCCCTGGATTTTTTCGTTGCTTTTTGTTGTTGTTGTTCTTTTGTTTTGTTTTTTATTATTTATGTTGAACAGCTCCAATATGTCATTTGAAGGACATGTTATAATGCACCATTTGAATATAGATCTAAATCTAAATGATGGGTGTTGCAGAAAATAATTTGTATTAAAATTGTTTGCAAACAGGACATTCTTAACTTATGCTCACTTATATACAATTCTCTTCATACAGGCATAACATTTTTTGAACAAGGTCATTACACCTGTATGTTAGATTTTGCAGAACTCACCACAGCCACTATTCAGCTTAATGAAATGGTTTAACATCCAGTCATTAGTGAGGGTGATAGAGACAGCAGTAAAACCTAGACAGAAACTAACACTCACCATTTCTTCAGTGTTTCTTGAAAGCCTGCATTTTGTTTGATAGGTTGACAGCTATGCAGTGACACGTTATAAACATAACAATTTATTATATTCATTATTACCAAGAGGCCCATGCTGTGACATACACATTGTTTTAGATCCACAGGTTAACTATATTAAGGGCTTACTTTTTCATGCAATAAAAATTTACTAAAATATTATCTTAAACATAATAAATTATATTTTCTGAAATAAAATAATATTATATATGCAGATACTGTCTGATTCTCTGTAGAAACATATTCTTGTAAGTATTCTTATTAAGAGAACTTAGGTTCATGGTAAGATTTTTAATATTCTCATGGAGTTCTTCAGAACAGTTATCAAAATTAAATAGTCACCTCTGCACTAGGGAGAGTAAATTTAAATGCAGTGGAAAGCTGGTTTTAACCCTCTAAGAGAGAAATTTAAAAATCTGGTATGGAATGGCTTTTTCCTGCCTGAGGCAAGCTGAAAAATCTTGATGCCCTACAAAATTAACATTGTCTAAGCATTTTTTATTCCCTTAATACCCAGCAGCTCTAAGTGATACTATGTCTGTGTAGGATAGTGGAGCTAGCCCTTCTTTTCCCACAGAGATGGTTTTAGTCTGAATTGATTTTGATAAACGAAGTTTTTATTCCCTATGTAAGGATAAACGACACAAGTAGCTTCAACATAAGGGGTTTTTGTAGCCAACAATTTTGATTTCACTCAGTTTCAATTTCACAGAATTTTACAAAGATGCCAATGTGAGCCCAAGTGAATAAAACTTTTTTATTTTTATTTTGGTAAGCTGTCTCTGTGGGATGGTAGCTCTTTTGAAATACTCGTTTGGCATAAAATGCCATGTTAAAATCTCTATAGCTCATTATCAGTTAAATAGGAAAGCTAAAAATAACAATCAGAACATTTGATCTTTCCACAATTCTTTTCCTTTATGAGTATGTTAGCAAATCTGATTAAAAAGTTTCCAATGCGAATTTCTGCATAGGAATTTTTCTCCTTCATTCTTGTGAAGATTAGTTTCATGAATGCTGAAAGCAAAACTTCTAGCATAGAGTAAAATTAAGACCTGTTTCATAATTACAAACATCACAATTCTGAAACTGCATGATGAATATGATTCTAATCTACTTGGGGCATAGAAATATATCACAGGTAATAAATGTCTGTTCAAAAAAGATTATCATCAACATAATTTGTAAAAGGTACCAGTCATACAATTTACAAACTAATTAAAAAAAAAAAAAAATTGAACACTAAAATATTCAGAAAGATGATGTAATATAGCATTTGAGAAAGAAAAGGTGGAAAACAGGAAAATAAAAGAAAAAATTATCATATCCTCATTTATTTTAGACACGTGTAAGTGTACAAGATGCTACTGAGAAGTGCTTTTTGAGTGATATCATGAGAAATCTTTTGTGCGAAATTATCTTTACTTCAGACCACAAAAGTTAAACTTTATGTTCCTTATGATATTAACCCCCTCATTTAAGATATGAGTATCCCCTCCTCATCTCATTATGCTCTTTACTTGAGTGGTTTTTTTTATTCACAGTAATAGCAATTCTTTATTGAAATGTCATTCCTATAAAATATTGCTCTTCTGAAAGTATTGATTTTTAGCTTAATGCCTAAAAATATCCCAAATTAATCTAAAGATGTGGAAAATGTTACTGTTCTTGACTGCTTTCACAGTCCTCCTTTTGAAAAATGTGCACTGTATTCCTGAAAATATTCCAGGCTTTTGTCTTGCTTTTGCAACATTGCTTTGATCTAAAAGAGGAATAAATATCACCTTTAAACATGATCACTAGATCAACACACAATTCTATTTTAACTTTCTTTGTCTTGCTGCCTAACTCTAACAAACAGTCCGATGTTCGTGCCTACATCTGTGCTCGAGTATCACAGTGTCATTTGTATGCTCATTATAGCTGCCAGAGCAAAAAAGGTTAGAAGTTCAGCCTGCATTTTGTTACTTGAAAACTATGAAAGACAATGTTCTCATGTGTGCGCCTAAAATTAGGCACTGAGCAGTATGACTTCTGTAAATGTTGGCACTGGCTCATTTGAGAAGAAGAAGCCAAATGCTCAGGACCTCTCCAAATGAGACCACTGCATTTACATCTGGCCTACATGGTGGGGGTTGTTTGCTTGCTTTTATAAAGCCCTGCCTTTGTACAGCAAATGATCCTGTATGTGCAGACCTGTTCATATCTCCATTATGTGATTAAAGACAAATATTTATCTGTGGTGATGCAATTCTCAGAAGGATTATATCTGTGCTTGTAAGGCTGTTGCTTTCCCTATCTGCATATATTGTCATGAGAACAAAATGTATCAGTTACCTGTCCATCCAACATATATTTGGGAAAAAGTCTGTATTTCATTTCCAATTTATTGATCGAGTAAAATTTAAAAACAAAATTAAAAAATAGTGTTATAAGCGAAATAATTTTATACTTTTGAGTTTGGGGAGGGGGTGTTTGGGTTTGTGTGTGTATGTGTGTGTGTGTGAAAATCAGCACATCCTATAATTATCTCTAGATTTTCATAACAAATCAGAGAATAAAGAGTTAAGATGTGCAGCTGGAGGCCTAGAAGTTGAAGTAACCTTTATAATTCTTCATAAATGTCATAAGACAAAGGTCCTTTCACACTGTAATATAAACGTAGCTGTTTTATTCTGCATAAGGCCCACTGATGTTGAGGTACTATGGCCATTTTATTTTGGTCTTTATTTGCACTGGGGGAAATATTACACAACTTTTTAAAGATTGATATATATATTTGAAGTGCTATGTTTTATAATTCAAGAGACTTAAGCATACAGTTGAGATACACACATAAAATTTTTTACATAGTTAAAATACTTCATGTTTATGACTGTAATCTGATGAAGTAAGGAGTGAAAAGCACGGGTTAAGAAACCTGATTAAAATTTTCACTTGCAAGTTATATAGCTCATTGTGAAAGAAATCACCACACCTATTGTAGTATGGGTAGTCTCATGCCTCTTGAAGAATATACAAAATTAGATGTTACAGATTGACAAAAATGGATAATTAAATGTGAAATAGTTGTAATATTAGTTTACAAGGAAAATCTGTCTCTGTGGTTTCATTGCTGGCAGAGTAATAATCAGCTGGATAAGGGAAAGAGTCCAAATAGGACCGAGTCCAAGTTAGAATTAAGATATTATGAAGTGAGCAGTAAACCTGCATATATTTTTCCTGACTGCCTACATATAAAAAAATTATTATCTATTGCTTTGTCATAGTACTATCTGAGTAAACACCTTCTCCTTACTTTTATGGTACTGTAGAATTCAACTAAAATTTGAAATATATCATCTCATTCAATTTCAGTGCTTAATTTCCTAGTATGAAAAATTAGAGTCACCAGTGGTTCTTGGTGAATATATCGGGAGCTGTTCTGCTCTTCTGCTGCAGTCAGAAGTACAGGTTGCAGTTGGCCTAAAGGTCCAGGAGGTAAGAGAGAACTGTTCTTTTACCTTCTTGTTTTTCTCTTACCACTGCAAGACAGGATGAAGAACTGTAGGGGAGTCCCATAAAAACCAAATGTTTTTACAGCCTATGTGAAAATTATAATTATTTTCTTCTATTTTTAACATTTGTGGAGGAGGCTCTGTTATTGAATCTAACAGGTGTATGAAAATGATTTTTTGAGGTGTTATTTTCTTTCCTGTGGGTCATAGCACCAGGCAGCTCAGGCTAGCCTTGAGTTATTCAGAAAGATTTGTTGTTTAAGTTAAATGCAGAATCAGACCTGAGGACTGTTCATTTAAAACTGCAACAATTTATCAGCTCTTATTGGCAAAAACACCAAAGATTTACAAATTTGCAAATATAATGGCAAGGAGCCTAAAGTTTAACAAATGCCCAACAGTTTTACTAATGCCTGATTGCTTGAATGTTAGAAACTACTGTTGTGCCAGAAAAGCCTAGGGAAGAAACAGCCAATATCATGGCTTGTTTGCTCTTGCCAGGCAGAATTACTGTTATTATTAACTGATATAGCAATCACAAGACACTGAGAGTTTAGATTTTAAGGATATGAAACAATTCTTTCAAAATCAGCTACCTAGGAACCTCGTTCCTATTCTTTCTACTTACAAAATAACATTTAAATTCAAAATAGTTAGACAAGGGGTAGAGAAAGAACAGCACACTGAATAAAAAAGCAGAATGGAGAAGGTGTGGGAACAAATATGGGAGTAAATTTCACACTGAAGCACACGGAATGGTTGAAGTTGAACAGAGCCAGTGGAAGGAGAATCATATGAGGAAAGACTTGAGTGAGATGGGACTATTCAGCCTACATAAGAGAAGGCTCAGGAAGAATCCTTTTATTGTGTTTGTATAGCTGATGGGAAAGGGTTAAGAATGTAGCATCAGAATCTTCTCAGTGATGTTGCATGTCAAGGAAAAGTGGCAATGGGACTGAAAGGAAGGATAAGGCATTCTTTTTTGATATAAGAAAAAAAAATATTTGATCAAACAATGGAATAGGTTGCTCAGAGAGGTCCTGAAATCTCTATCCTTGTAAATATTTAACATTTGATAGACCATGGCCCTCTGCAATCTGCTCATGCTGGAGCTGTTTGTTCCTGAAGGAATGTAACCCATGCAATGGACCCACGCTTCAGCAGTTCTTGAGAAACTATAGCCAATGGGAAGGAGTGACATTGGAGATGCTCCCTAAGGACTGTTTCCTGCAGGAGGAATGCACACTAAGGCAGGAAAGAGCCAGCAGAACTGGCACAGTCCCTGTTCTCATCTCCCTGCATCGCTGAGGGGAAGAAGGTAGAAGAATTAGGAGTAAAGTTGAGCCTGGAGAGAAGGGAGGAGTGGGGGGATGGTGTTTTAATTCTGTTTTATTTCAGTTATTTCCCCAGTTTGAGTGTGTTTTTTCTGTGACAGGAATTAGTGAGTGATCTCCCTGTCATTATCTTAATCCATGTGCTTTTTCATTTCCTTCCTGTATTTCCTCTCCCAGTCCAGTTGAGTAAGGAGAGTGATAGAACAGTTTGGTAGGTACCCGGAAGGCAGACAAAATCAACCTGCCACATTTGCATAATGTAGTCATTTGCCTTTTTTGCAATAGCATCAGGACCCTCAGATCCTTATCTGGCAAGCTGTTTTCCAGCTGGTCATCCCCCAGCATATACCAGTGCCTGGGTTTCTCCTTCTCAGGTGCAGGACTTGGCATTCTCCTTTGTTGGACAGAATGAGTTCTCTTCAGCCCATTTCTCCAACTTGTCCAGATCCCTGTGAATGGTAGCAAATCCATCTGGTCTATCATCCACTCCTCCTAGTTTTGTATGGTCTGCACTCTTGATGAAGTTTTGCTCTGTCCCATTTTCCAGGTCATTATTAAGTTGTTAAACACTATGGGCTTCAGTGGTGGTCTCTGGAGCACTCCACTAGAGATTAGCCTCCAGAGAGACATTTTGTCACTGATCACAGCCCCCTGAGCCCAGCAGTTAAGCTAGTTTTCAGTTGACCTCCCTTACCATTTATCTAGAACTAATTTCATTATTTGTCTATCAGGAAGTTATGGAAGACAGTGTCAACAGCCTTACTGAAGTCAAGATAAACAACATCCACCGCTCTCTCTTCATCCTCTAGTCACTTCGTCTTAGATGTCAGGTTAGTCATCCTTTGTTATAATTGATTAGTAGTAACACCCAAAATTTCTCTGAAAGAAGAGTTTACATATGTACATTTTATTTTATTTGAAGGAGGAATTTAAAAGAAAAGTTTGAGATCTTAGCAGACCAACCAAAGGCAGAATGAGCAGCAAAGGAGAATGCAACGGATTAAATCTAAAGAGATGCAGGTGGTACTTGTAGGTACAGAAGTAGTAACAAGACGAGACAAGTAATGCTGAAGAAATAGGACAAAACTATAACTCAAAGATTGAAAACTACAAAATTAAGAGTCTGAACATGACATATTCTGTGAGAAAACAGTGGTGAGAGTTTTAGAAAAAGCCAAATCTGATCAAAACAGCAGTCAAAGAGTAACTTTGCCAGTGGCATTTTTAAAAGACTGAAAGAAGGGAGTTCAGCTAGGAAGAGACTAAAACAATCATGACAAAAAAAGCTAAAAAGTGTTTGGATGGATCTTTTGATTCTGGAGTGGACAAACAAGCAGCTTATGGGGATATGGAAGGAAAAAATATGAGATCTAACAAATGGTAGTGACATGCGAGATAGAAAAGAAGATTAAAGTAATACAAAGGATTGCATGGCTGGAAAGCTTTGTGAGCCTGAGGGGTAATGACAGATAAGAAGTCAGAGGAATTCATTAGGACAATTTTAGTTGCAAAAAACCTGATCACATAAAGTTAATTCCAGGACATTGGAAAGACATTGCCTTTCAGGAATAATCTACAGAAATGTCCAATATATTATCATGGAGACCACCTTTATGTTTACTGGCATTCTAATGCTCTAACTCCTGTAATTTTTTTTCCATATTGTGCGCATCATTGCTTACTTCTCATTTTAAAGTTATGTAGCTTTCCTGTCCAACACTCTGAAATACAATATTTTATGAACAACATATTAGAAATTTTCGTTTTATCATGTATGGCTTAACAAACAGGCCACATTATCTCAACATATTATCAAACAAAACTCATAGCAAGTATTTATATAATGTTAATCAGTTTTCTGAATTCAGCATATTGGTTCTTAAGCATCCTTTGACGCATCCACAATTTTTATCCTTGGCAATTTTAGAACATAATCATTATTCAAATTGAAAAAATAACCACAGGTTTGATACACAATGAAATTTTTATAAACTATAAAGAAATTCAAAAAAATCTGCTGTTATTTAAGATTCCATTTAGCTGGAAAAGTGGAGAAAACAACAGCAAAGGGAAATCTAATACAGACTCACCAGAGCTAAAGTTACAGGCATTCTACTGAACGTACTTTTTGATGAGCCACATTTATATCTTCAACTGTTGATTATATTTGGGGATTGATCTATTTTACTTGTCTGAGATCACATTCATATGCTATTAGCTGTATGTACTATTTATTTGATATATGTTTGGCAACAAAGTACTTACATTCTTACTCCTGACTTGCATGTGATAAAATTCAGTTGTACAAAGGGATGATAAATAATAAAAGGAGTTTAAATAATTATTAATAGGCATATAAAAGTCATACTTTTAAGATACAAAAGTCATAAAGAGCATATGTAAATCATACTGTGATATTACAGACCAAAAAGACAATTACATCTCTGATTAAATTAAAATGTAAGGAATTGGTTTCTTAAATAAGTAGAACAGACTAATTCTAGAGAAGTATTTGTGTCAACAGTAGCAGAACTGTACACAGGATCAAACTATAGTATGCTCCTTGTTTGTTTGTGCTACTCAAAGAGCAGAACTGGGAAGAAAGACTGCTTGTAATTTGGTGCTTAATATATGTAGGGATTGTCCAGACTGTATCTGAGACGAGGGTGTATCTACACAGACATTAAAAACAACACGAAGTTTATCACCTGAGATAAATGCTGATGTTGTCATCTTTCTTCTTACACAGGAGGAAAAAAGAGGCAACACTTATTTGTGCTGCAGCATGAGGAGACTTCATCTAAGAATGTTTATTGAAGCAGCATAATAAGGCAGAAAATGGATGACACAGAAAGGTTGGGGTTTTTTGAGAACTGGTATGAACAGTACAATGGAGGATATAAGCAGTATTGCTATGACAATCATATGAATGTTGAAGATGCCTGGATTGTGGTCTTGGGAGCAAAGGCAGAAATAGAACTTCTTTAAGGATAGTCCTTTGCTAAGAATTTCTGTGAACACGCAAGACAATGAAACACACTGAAATAAAGTAAAAAAAAAAATTTCCAACACTCAGGGAAAAAATAGAAAATATTTTTCACAGTGCTCAGTCTGATGTTAAGAAAATACACCCTTTACTATCATGAGAAAAAGTGGTGGGGAAAATGTTGGGGACAACTGGAGATGAATACATTCAGCTTTGCAAGGCCCATTGGAGGCAGTTAGCAGACCCTCTTCAGACTTTATAAATCAAACCCTGGTGAAGGATTTAGTTTCATTTCACAATGAAGGTAAAGAGCAACAGGTATAATTTCTGAAAGTACTGTACTCAAAAGGCAGATCATCCATTTTATTTCTAAGGTCCTGCTTGGAAACATGATAGATTTCAGATTGACATGCCCTGGCTTCAGTTTTTTTTTCCTCAGGAAATAGCTAAACATATCTACCAGCTTAAAAATGGGATCAAGAAAGCTCTTAATTTTTTCCAATTTTCTTTTAAAATTTTGTCTGTGTATAGTCTTCTTCCTGAATTCAGACTTCCCTCTTAGTGGTTTTAAGTTCAATAAAGTTACTTACAATGTTTGCTAGTAAATGTGAAATCTTAACCTTACACTTTCCTCCATTTCTTTCAAGTCTGCCACTCTCCCCTAGGCTATAAAGCAAAGTATTATTGTTAAAATTTTCTATACTGACATATCAAATATATTTGACAATGGTGTTTTTAGTATATTGCAGATTTTTGCATAATTCTGCCACAAAATTAATCCTGTTTCATTTGAATTAAAATTCTGCTCTCAAGAAATGACTTGCCAAATTAATAAAACAAATATATGATCCTATTAGCAAAACATTTCACAAATGCTTCTAATTAGTCAGCAAGGCCCATATATAGAAAAAATTTAGCTACAATTTTCTGACAGATATTGTTCATCAGGTGAAAAAATGGACAATTGAAAACAAACAAACAAAATGAGAAATAATAATTTCATTTGTTATTAATATTCATAGATTTTATTTTCAGTAACTCAAATTATATTTTTCCTTATTAATGAGAATTTATGGTTACTTATATTTACAAATCTTTCAAAGGTCTGAATTCTTCTTGAATCTCCATGTTTAGGGACAGGTAGGAATAAAAATGACAGGTCCCCATCAACTCTTTCCAAGTAATTTACTAATAGGAAATACCAAAAAGGTAGACAGATTAAAGAAGTGACTATCCCGTGCATGTATGTTGATCAGCATTCATTACAAATTATAAGAATGAAAAATATCTACTAGGATTCTAAAGAGGGGAAACAGAGAGGAAAATGAGTTCTAAAAGTGAAAAATGCCGTGTATGAATTCAGTGAGGTAGGGCTGGGCAGGGCAAGAAAGGAAAGAGCTACAAATGTGCTTTACATGTAAATTCATTTTTTTTTTAAAACAAGGTGTCAGTGTCCAATAAATAATATATGTAGGAGTGGAACTGTTTTGCTTTTTAATACACCTTATAGAAATTTGTTGGATAGACCCACTGTCTTCTTCTAGAGCGTGGTTATTTTTAAGATTGATAGGTTGCATAATTTCAAGCAACAGTTCTTCTCCCCTAGGGCCATTTAACTTCTGTTGAGGGCTTTCTATTCTCACTTTAAATATTTTATGTGCAAACTCTTTAATGAATACAATTTAAATACGTGCTGTGTTTCATGCTGAACCAATGAATACCATAAATAAAACCACTCAGTCATGCTGATCTATTACACTGTTGGCTTTAAAAAATCTCTCAGTGCATCCTAACAATATTTCTGTGAAAGTATGCAAACCATTAGACAGCTTAAGACCTATGAAATGACAGAGAGAAAAAAAATTCTGCAAAACTCTATTGATTGGTAGTGACAATGAGAATTTGTACAGATTCATCTTCTCATGTAATTGACAAAAAGAAGAGCAAAAAATTATCCTTTTTTTAGAAGCAACTTATCCTCCATCCAAAAATTAGATATGATATATTGAAGTATACACTATGGTGCTAGAATGCTAAGGTTTCAGCAGTTTTTCATGGCATTATTGTGTCATATATCTTGGAAATTCTTGGGTAAAATTATTGTACCAGTTTTAGTTTGGAATCTAGTACATTATCTTACTTTATGCAAAAAAAAAATAGAGCTGAAACACACAAAAAAGCAAGGGATCTGAAAAAGGTTTCTATGCAATTTAAGCTTCACCTGATAATAATGATTCACAGATGGAGTTACTGGAACAACAGTGTGAGATGGTGGAAAGCTTTTCCTAAACACCAGAGGCAGATTAACTAATAACCCCTTAATAAACTGAATATCATGTAGACTTGCCTGAGCTGGGCAAAGAAAAGCTGCATAGCAACTCTTCCTCTGATTAGCTTATTCAAATCAAAAGGTGAAGCTACATTAATATTCTAACAGAGTCACATTAAGAACAGAATGAAGTTTTTCATCCAAGCGTTTGATTGGGCAAGCACTGTGTGCTGTGTTTGGGCAAGTTTTTATAATCCTCTAAAGAATATTACAGAAGGTCTTGGACAAACTGCCTGCAGGGAGGAGAATTTAAATCCCTAGGTAATATTTGCCATGTTCAAGGATGCTGGGGAGAAACCTTTTTATTTTTAAGTTCATAACAAGATTTTGTGTTACATGAGCCTATTAAGGGTGGAAAATTCCTTTACCTGTAGAATAATTTCAATAAATATTAATTATGCCCTTTTTTTAGACTAAATTAAGCTTAAAACTTTTATGCAATACACTAATAGCCTTTATTTTTTGACCCAAGATTTTCTGTCAGGCTTACCCACAGACATGTTTCTTCAAGTCCTTTGATTTATGAAATTAATGGACAAAAATCTATGAACTTGGGAGGTGGAACTAATCATGTGAGTATGTCTAACCATATCTCCATGTGTTTGCATAGTTCAATCCTATGCCAGCAATGGCAATAAAATGAATTTCAGGTATTATAATGAATCGTAGCCCATTCATATAATATTTCATAAACAGATGCCTAATATTCTCACTTCAAATTGCTAACCACTTACAAAGAAAGTGAATTTAATGATAATAATTGCATACTTAAAAATAAATAATGTACTTACCTATTACTCAAATATGTAACATGCCAGATACATAATAAAGCAGTTTGCTGGTACCCAGCAATAAAAAACTAGGGAAGAAGAAGGAAATCACAGGGGACATTTGGAGTGATGGTGNGTGTTTCTTGCTTCACAGATGTATTCCTTGCTTTACTTTGCTTTGCTTATTCAACTCTCTTTATCTCAACCCATAAGCTTTCCCATTTTTTCTCTTGTGATTTTCTCCATCGTCCCAATGTGGAGGAAATGAGAGAACCTCTGTGATGCTTGCTGGCTGGGATTAAACAATTACAAGCACTATAAAAAATGGAAGAAAATTCATGTCTTATATTGATCTTCTTAGCTACAGGCAGCAGAGAACCTGAAATCTGCAAATCTATCTTTCTTTACAAGTGCGTACAAAATATTTAGTGAACATTTCCAAAGCAGAGTGGACAAGACAATACTAAAATATTCTAATAATTATACAATTGTGTCTGTGTTCAAAAATTGGAAAGCATTTATTGAATGACACATAAGTGCCCTATGTGTAAAGGCTTATAACCAATATTAGTGTATTAGCAAAGTCATTCTCTTGCAAGTAGTTTGCATTAGTTCCCTTTTCTTGGTATATCCTAAAGCAAAAATGTGATTAGTGACCCTATAGACGAGGAATCTACCATTTTGCTACTGTACAACATGTTTCAAGAGCCAAAGAAATTCTAGAGTTAGTTATAGTGTGGGTTAATTCTACGAGACAGTATTTTATATCTTCATTTTCATAACTAAGAGCTTAATGCATTAGCATTCTAGAAACACCCACGTAGCTCAGGTAAAATAATCATTACTATCTGGACATAATTAGCAGCACAGTACTGACAGTTGTACCATTTACAACTACTGCAATAATATTTTACAAGTTCATTTTGGTCTATTATAATGTAGAATAATTGCCTTTACAGAGATAGTAGGAACATGTAAAGAATCATATGTTATAGCAAGATACGTAAGAGTGTCATAGCTGAACTTAACATAGGCTAACATGGTTTTGTTTCCACTTCTTAGGATGTGGACTTATGTGAAATAATAATTGTTTCTTTCAGTAAATGTGGTTGTTTTCCTAATGCATTTTAGTATTTTTATATTTGTTATAATATATGTATGTAATACCGTGCTGAGTAGCTGATACCTTTTCTAAAGCCTTATCAGACACACTTAAATCAGCTTCATTTCTTAGTGAACATCATCTTTTACCTTTATTAATTTTCATATATATTTAATAAAGATAGGCATTTTATTAAAAAAACAACCTTATTGAATATATAATTTGACAGCCTATATGAAATTTCCACTATAAATGCATGAACATTTGTTAAAATTGCTTTAGCATCTGTGGGTTGTCACATATTAGCTTATTATAAAAGTGAATTAGAAAATAAAAGACAGATGACTGGTAGTGTTCCAGTGTGACCTATGCTGCTACAGTATTATAAATTAAAACAGTGGTTCAAGGTCATTAGTCTAGTCACTTGATTGTCATTTAAGACCAAACAATTAATATGGTTTTGAAAAAGATTTCGTAACATTTTCCTTTATTGTTTTATTCAAGTAAAATAGGCCTTTTTCCATTTAAAGTATTTCCAATTTTTATTCTATTTTGGAAAAGACTTCTAGAAATGAATTCCTCTTAAATTTTCAGTAAAACTGGCTTCAGGATTCACAAGTAGAACAAAGGAAAGCAGAAATATTAGTATTTGCAAGACTTACCTTTAAGGCCTTCACTACTCTTTGAAGAGGTAGACAAAGATACTGGAAAATTAATTTTCTTATTTTGTTCTACTGCTACTAAATAATCTATGTGTGATGCTTTACTAAAAGAGTAATGATTGTAAAGCTATCGAAATACTGATAAACACACATGCACACACAGATACTTCTAATAGTTTTGGAAATACTTGAAAACTAAAATAGCCTTCAGAGATATTTGTGAATTTCCTTATTTTCTTAAACATTGAAGACTTTCTGTGATCTTTTCTATTTTGGTTCATTTGCATATATGAGGAAGTTTTAAAAAGACTCTGTTCCTATCTTCCATATATTTTACATGAAGATTGGGGAGCAGCAAGTAGAGATAAATGCCTTAAGATCATCCTTTTATTATTGATGAAGACATGGAAATTTGGTATGCTTAAAAGACATCCATGTCAGGCAATGAAAATAATTAAATAGGTAAAAAGACAGTTCTGTTGATACAGTTTGCAAAAGAACCAACACTATATTATGCATGCTTCTTCATGAATGCTGGATTTTTAAATAATTAGGAAAGAAAACTTTGGATGTTTGCTCCCAAATGCAGAAATTGATACAGTAGGCATATTGGAAACTTGGTCGAATACTGTCAGTCAGCGTCGTACTGGAACATCAGGATGACAATTTTGGCCATAGCGGTGATGGAAGAGCATTTATTAGATGTCAAGTGTTCTTAAAATCAAATCACACTAATTAACTACATATCTAAACTAGTATCAAATGTACATAATGAAATTACAATGTCTAAATAGAAAAAAAGGTAGTATTTGATCTGTGTTACTGATTATTCACCTAGGATGCTGATACTGCCTGGCTATTTGCTAAGCTACAATGGAGACTATATAACAATAATAGAGCTTGTTAAGAAGAAAATGGGAAAATTCAACTCTTTATGGTGTGGAGGCTGTGGTAGAATGCCATTTTTTGATATACAGGGCAAACAACACTGCCAGTACTGAAAATTTTCAGAGAGGAGAGAGGAAATATAAGGGAAAGGGATGTTATTACATATAAGAACTGTTCCTTCAGAAAACCGAGCTCAAGTCCAAATAAAAATGAAACATGAAATAAGATGCCAAGAAACACTGCCAGATTAAGTGTAAAAACAATGCATTAAAGGAAGTCAAAAAGAGTTGGAGAAAGAGCTAACTGATGAAAAAACCAAAAACCTGTCAATAAATCTTTGTTAAAAAAGTCAGTAGCAGGAAGCCTTCCAGTAGTCTGTTAGACTTACTGATGATTAAGCTATTAAAAAAATCCCAAACATTCAGAGAAGATACACAGAAGAAAAATGAACTCATTGCATTAGCATTCACGAAGAAACTGAGAAGACTCTCATGGTTGAATTTTTCCTGGTGGGCAGCTTCTCAAGGGAACTGACAGAAGTTATGGAAGAGATTGTAGTTCAAACAGAATGAACACTAGCACAAATCAGAACTGAATGGTATTTTTTCAAGGCTTCCAAACTGAGTCACAGCAGCTGTGTGTCATCGCTTTCTTAAAAGTTCCTTAATGCAAATGGAGAGTAGCAAATGTGGTGACACTGGTTTTAGAAAAGATTCAGGGAAGGCATGGGCAATGTTTGTATTTGGCAAATTACTAAAACTATAGTTAACGACACAATGAATGACTCTCAGTTAAATGTGATTTGCTTACACAAAACCAACTTCTTTTTTGTAAATAGTTGCAAAAAAATATAAGGGTTTTGAGGAAGTGAAAGATCAAGTGATTTTTTGAAGTTGAACTTCTTAAAGAGTTTCAGTGAAATTGGTCATAGAATCGTACAACAAAACTGAGCAGCTGAAGTGTAAGAAGTAAAGTTCACACGTGGACTTAGAAAGTTTGCTTCTAGAGAAAAAAATTTTTTGGCAGTAGAGGTGAAGGTCTCTTGTAGAAAACAGCAGAACTTCTTTGAGTCTGAGTGACAGGGCAAAAAAATGGCCAATGAAATTCAATACAATTGGACATCACATGATGCATATAACAAAAAAACTAAATCCCAACTTACATACAAAATGAAGGGATCTTTTCCATTAAGACATAAGACCTTAAGTCACACTAATTTTATAGGAAAATCTCATACTGTTGAGTAAAAAAACCCCCATTATTAGAAGTGGGAAAAGGAAATAAACCAAAACAGAGATCACAGTCCTATCTCTATTTTCTACCCATATATTGATTACAGTATGCAGTTTTGGGTTTTTTACTCTCTTGCTTCTCCTCCCCTTGTCTCACAAGCACATAGTTATACTGTAAAAGGCTTGGGTGCAGACAATAAGGACTATCAAGTTTATAATTATTTTTACATGAGGAATTAGTCTTCACCTGAGGAAACAGGAACGAAGGTCTACTATTCATTCCTGAAAACAAAGATACTTGAGGGAGTTATGATAGCCTCTAACCAGAAGTGCCATGGACAAGCCCATAGACCTTTGAACAAGCTTTTTTTATTTTCTATTTATACATTGGAGGACATGAAAAAAGCTGGAAAGGAGCTGTAGCCAAAACAAATAAACCAAGATATTTTTTTCAGGACTGAAAACTAGGCCTCTGATATTTGTTGATGTTGAAATTTGCTGATGCCTGTGGATGTTAAAATTTTATCTTATGCTGGGCTCCAGAGGAGATTGGACAACTTTTTGTAAGACATCCACACAGGGTCATTAAATTAATGGATATTATAATGTGCCTGGAAATAATTTGGGTAGGAAAACAACTTCTTCTGTTCCTTAGGCAATTACAGTTCTTCTATTCCTTAGGCATTTATCTTAAGTACATAAACACTTATTGCATTCATTTGTCCATTTCTATATTTAAACTGCAGTAAATTACAACAGAAGTGAAGTCCAAGACCAGCATATTGTTTTGAATTGTTCTTCCATGTAAAGTAGCCACCTTGAAATGCTTACCAACCAATCTAGCAAAGTGCATAAATGTTGTAAAAGGCATGTACAATAGGGAGAAAATTACTTCCTAGCAAATAAGTAGTCATTTTGTATTCTAATCTGTGAATTCATTGCCTACATTTTAACTATTAGAATTAAAAGGCAAAACCAAGTCAAATCCTTGCACAATTGAACATCAATGTTAGACTTCTGGGTTCCAAATTATCTGAAATGGTCAAGGGATCATTGAAAACACAGTGAAAAAAACCTCAGTTACTGTAGTTCAGTTTACATGGACTAAGGTAAATGGAAGGCACTTCAGAGATTTATATCAAAGGTGACAGATCTTTAGAGGCTGTTGACTACTTGTGCCACTCTCATGAAAGGAATTCTGTCTCATCCAGACACAGACAACTATTGGGATGAGGGATGTAGAAGTGGAAGAAAATATCTGGAAGAGCAGGGGAAATCCCAGCTTTCTGGGTTATAGAAAGCAATATAGTAATTGAATTAATTACCAACACATGGAAAGGATGAAATTAATTTTACCCATGTAAAGGTGGAGTGATCTGTAGCAGGTGCATGGCAATCAAAGTTATGCATATGCATTGTAGCATAAATGTGGGGAAGACCTTTTATTAGGTGCCAGAAGACAGGACAGTCTGCAAGCATGCAAAATCCTAGAAACTGAAACTACTCACTGCCTGCTTTTTTGTGTCTTCTCAAAGCTTTGGCCAGACCAGGCCAGAATCAGCATTCTTATGGCACTGTTTATGTGTAGGATGGGAAAGAATAACCACTGCATCAATGAAAACATCAGTCTGAAAATGTGCCTGTCTCCATGAGGTTGTAGGACTAAATAAAAATGCCCAGCAAAAGTTCAGCCTTTTTCTTTCCAAGAGAGCTCATGGTATTTCTGTGCCAGATTTGCCTCCATCTGTGGAGCCCAAACCCCCATCTCAGACAACAGACTTTGCAGTTTCCTTTAGATTTCCTTTATATCAAACGGATCCCTGACCTAAGATATCCAATGTTTACCTGAAAAAGTACATGGGTAGAGAAGAGTAAATGAAAGCAAAATTTAAATTTAAGGAAGGCTCAA
Source organism: Eulacestoma nigropectus (assembly GCA_013397775.1). NCBI lineage: Eukaryota > Metazoa > Chordata > Aves > Passeriformes > Eulacestoma > Eulacestoma nigropectus. The sequence continues at coordinate 734,702 of VZTE01000506.1, forward strand.
TGTAAAGAGAGAAAATTCTCTGAAAAAAATTTGGATTTCTTGCAGCAGATGTCCCCAAGTTGCCATTGCACCCAAATGCATACAAAAAATTGTTTCTTTCTCATAAAAAAGCAGCAACTTTGCAGAGTGGATGTAAAGCTTATACTACTCAATCCACAAGGATGGTTTTATTTTTTTTTTTTTTTTCATATTAACTGCTATGCGTTTAAGAAAATACAAAATACTTTTTTTTTTCCCCAGGCTATCAGACTGTTTTCTATCATTTTTGCATTAATTTTCATACACTTTTACTTAAACTTGGATTTCAAGGACTGATTCAGGGAACTGTTTGAAAGAATTATGCAAGTATAGCTTTAAGATTGAGATTATATGCTGAAAACTTTTAACAGATTTTGCATTACTACTGATCCCAAAATTATAACTTCTAAATGTGCTTTTATGTGAGATAATCTTTGCTGGTCTTTAAGACTTTTGTAACGATTTAATGAAACCTATGGAAATTACATGAGTTTTGAGTCTGTCACAATCTTATTTCCTTTTTTTAACCTTTTGTTTTATGTTTCATATTTCTTATAGAAATGGCTTTATTTAACCAATAAAACTAGTTTCAAAATGAAATGTTATGAAAATGTTTGACTTTTGATGTGTAACTGTCTAAAGGTCTGGATATTTATTATTATTCATTTAATGAAAAAAATACAGTAAGATAGTAAGGAAAAATTAAAATATGAATATTTAAAGCATATGTATTACATCTTTAGTAGTTTTTTACTGTTCTTCATTACAGAAGTTAACACAAATAACTTGATTACAAGGTTTTGGCAACATAAAACATCATCCTTGAACAGAGAATTATTCAAAGACATAAGTCATGAGCTCCATTGGTTTAACTGAGTTATAAATTATTCCTCTTAGGAGTTTTCTGAGCCTGTCTCACTATTCTCCTGATGATCTTGACAGACACTATTAATTCACAAGATAACAAGAAACAATAAAACTAACTGAAAAGTGCTAACACTTGTAAAATTAAGAAAATTTCTGGTGCTTTATTTAAAAGATGCAAAAATATATATATATATGTGCTATGTTTTTTCTAGCTGCCAGTTAATCTACAAATATAAAGACTTTCTACTATAATATTAAATATTTTTTCATGTTTGTTTTCCTTTTCCTTGAAAGCTTGTAATGAAAATACTTTTTTTCCTTGTACTAATTAATATATTCTTAAAGCATTGTCTTTTCCGATATGATAGACTATGACACACTTTGGTGTTACATAGTTTTAGTTCAAATTTTTTGAAGAACTGTAATGATGGAGCATGAAGTTTTTCATCAGAGCAAAATTAAGGAGAAATGAGATTAGTGATACCACTGGTAAGATGGAGAAGTGACTGCCTCTTTAGTGTTTTCTCCACGGGTAGCTTCAAATATTTGGGAAGCATGATATATTGGAGGAAGTCAGAGTGGAGCTATGTAATGCAAGACCTGTTAAAGAGAATTGAAAAAAATGAGGTAGCTACTCAGTTCTTAAAATGTCTCTCTTCTTTCTTTCTTCCTAATTTCTATGTAATCTCTTATTTTAAATTGTTGAAGATTTCCTTCTTAGTTTGTATTTTTATAATTTAATCCTTAAAGGACATCTATAAAAATTAATCATAATACCTTATCAGAAATAAATACACACTACATTTGAGTATGCACTGAGACTTCATCAGAGAGCTAAGCATACGTTTCAGCTTTGTTCTGAATGAAGATTTTTTCTACCTTGGAGCTTTATCCTAGTGCTTTCCATTTCATCCAGATTCCTTTAAGCTTCCCATAAGAGATTAAGTTGCCTTTAATGGAAATGGGATAAGGTCCTAACTAAACTGGAATTACTATAAAGCTGTATACCATGTAAATCAGGTTGTCACTTAGTTAAAAAAGTCATAGATAATACTAACATGCTCTTTCCTGCGGCAGTAGTATCTGATTTAATATGGTAATACTCTTACATCAAATGCAGAGGCAGACCTTCATGCATGTATTTCCATTCCATAAAAAGATTGCTTTAAGGTTATCTTGAATTGCCATTACATTTTAAAACAGAAATGTCAATATTGTTCTTAGGCAGAATTTCATTACTACTCCTAATATTCATCATAAATTTGCTTTCAGTAGACACTGAGGAGCTTTTAGTATATAAACGTTTTTTTGTGTTAAAAGATTTTCATCATTAATTTACAATAAAGTGTTAAAATTGCCATTTTCACCCTCACTAACCCATGAAATCAGTTGTCTGTCTGATTTATTGGGAGCTTAGCATATTTTAGCAAATGAGATAGAGGAATAGATGCCTTGTGAGAAATAAGTTTCCATTTTACAGATATAAAAAGTCTCATAACAAATCAGTTCTGTCATGAAAATTATAAGCACAAGGCATACTGTGGATCATAAGACTTTTTCCTGAATGTTTGTAGGCTGAATGCTTTGCTTTCATTACATCTTAGATGAGTAGAAAAGGTCATTTTTATTCATTGGTATTTTTGGTCACATGAGAGCAATATGGTCACTGTCAAAATTCCAAGGAAGTATGAGATGAACTTTTCGTACCTCACAAAGAATATTAAATCATTATGCCAAGTGTATTACGGATGTGGAATGCCTCCTGTGTTAGCAACTGATGATGAAACAATAGAGAATAGAAAACCTACAGTAAAGGAGTACAAAGGACAGACTATAAGACTGATCATATACGGTCTTTGAGACATAAAATAACATCAGAGAAATCTACTGAAAATATGTCAGATTAAAGACTCCTCTTACTTTAATATTTTTTTGGTAACAGGAAAATATCTTTGGCATTTTTTAAGGTGCAATTTCTTTAATGGATAAACATAACATCAATGTTATAAGATAATTAGTTGAAACTTGCATTAGGAAAAAGAAGTTCCTTAAAAAAACATGATAAGTACTTGAAGAAGCTCCGAGCAAACAATACAGACATCTAGGATATCTTCAATAGTAAAGATAATTTAAAGGATACAAAATATTTATCAAAAATTCATAGAATGTATTCTATTTCAACATTTGTATGACAACATCTGTATTTGTATGACAAAATATGTCAGATCTAAATTTTGAACAATTTTTTATAAGAGAAACATAATTTCTAATGTTCTAATTCCTTTCTGATAAACTTCTATAAAATACCTCTGAGTCCCATCGAGCCCTTTGGATTTCAGAGCAGAAGTTACTTATCTCTTAGGGTACGGGTGAGTTTCACTGAAAACCAGTACGTAGATTGCCATTCGCTGCTCCTCAAATAAGATTTCAGGGACTGCCATCTCCTGCTTTCTCAGTTTTCAAAAACTTCTTCAGTGGTTCATGTGACCTCCCTGTAAGGCACATGTATCAGCTCCTCAGCTTCTCAAAGCATGGAGGGCTCTGTCCAACCTAATGAGTCTGACCCCTTCCATACCTGTTCTTTTTGGACGACAAACATGGTTTTGAAAATCTATAAAGAACATTTTTCCCTTTTCCTTTCCAAGTCTGAGATACTACTTGCCTTGTTTTTTAAGGGCTAGCAAACACAGTATGCACTTTACCATTGAGTAATGTGTAATCCCATATTTTTGGATATTTCCTGAACAAATAGAATGATACAATTCTTCTTAATCTATCAGCACTAATGCATCTACAGCATTTGGCTGAGAGTCATACACGTAGAAATAGAAGGCTCCCGTATTACCAACTGAATTCTGAGATCATCAGGGCCAAGGCACATAAACATTAGCAAGGGAGTTATATATTGTATGCTTCAGCCAGCCAAATGACATTGCTTTATGGAATTATATGGTATTTAAATTGGAACTGATTTCAAAGTGTTAGAGCATTTATTAGTGAACATTCTGGATACAAAAGCTTTAAACAAATGCTGTGTCCCAGTGCTAGGAAATGAGTGTGCACCAAGAAGCAGTCAAACAATGCACGTTACTCATCAATAACTCAGTAAGAACTGAAAATATAACACCCAAGTAAGTCACTGTTTGCACTGCCCAGAAGTGAATAGCTAATAAAACTGATAAGTCTGCTTAGCTTTCTGTAACTGTGAAATAATCGTGTATAAATAAAGAAAGAAACAAACAAGATATATATGTTTCTAGCATTTTCCTATGCCAAAAATTGAAAACAGTTTTTATTTAAATTTATCTGAAATGTCAGATAATTTTATCTCCTCTAACATGAAATCTAGCTACTTTCAGAAGGCCTGACACTGTATATTATTCAGATGGATAGCACCACTGAAGTTAACCCAGTAGGAGAAGAAGAAAAAATAAAAATTAAATTAAAACCAGGGAAGATAGATGTTTTGTTGTTTGGCTTCATGACCATTTCTATAGTGTTTATTCAGGGTGTTTCAAATGAAATTGGGAGATTAAAGTGGCTCTAGCCACTATCTGATCTGGATTAGAAAGCTCAGAATATTTCTCGCTCTTCCGCCTTGTTTCTTTTTATTAGATGTGGCACAAGGAACTCAGTGCATTAGATCTCCTGACAACAACCAGGATTTGGCACTGCAGAGCCTAAAGGGATGCTGTGAGGTGCCAGTGCTGAGGGAGTGCAGGATAGCTATATGCCTCTTACCATGCTCATGACCAAGTTTCCAAGAAATCAGTATTTGTACTCTCCTGAAAAAAGGACAACATTCTCGCCTGATGCGTTTTTCAGTGCTTGTAAGTATTGCCAAGGCTGATAGCTTAATGCCGAATACACTGTTTGGGCATAAAACTTTCTGTCAGTACATTTTGCTCAGACCTTTAGTTTATGTAAAGCAAATTTTTAATCTTTGAGGAAATAATCAAAATCAATCTCAAGGCAAAAAAAAAAAAAAAAAGGGAAAAAAAAAGGGGCAAACACCAGGCAGGTTTTCATACCGGCATTCCTTTCTAAGTTCTCATCATCATCAGACATCCCCTCAAGTCCTGCCATGGTATTGTTGNGAAATGTGGTAAAAGCCAAAAGTGTTCAAAAATTGGAAAAGATAGTTAATTTTAATGCTTTTCCGCTTAAGTCATAATGAAGATAAAATTGTGGTTGACTGGGACTCAAACACATTGCTTTAAAAATCCTAATGATCTCAGACTTCTTTTGGTGCAAAAGCAAAAAGAGTTTTGGTGTCCATGTAATACACACTGTTTGGTTTTTCTTCTCAGTTAGTTTCTTAACATGATGGGTACTGTGATAGATACTGTTATTATTCCCAACTGTATTTATGTGTTGAAGTGTGTTTTATTTTGCCTTTAATTTGCATTTGAGGAACAAAACATCTTTCTTTTTTGCTGAGGACAAATGTCAAGTTAGTATTTGTACCACATGATTTTGTTGCTCTCATGTTCTATTAAAATTCATCTCACTCATAATCAGTAAGTTCTACTATGATAGAAGAATCTGCCACTTTAATCCTTACAGTATCAAACTTTCAGAAAAGTTGTGTTTAGCTACTAATATAGTATTTTAAAAGCTGACTTGCTCATCAGTAGAACCATGCCTTAATTTTTATGGGTCAAGAGATTTTCCATAAAAGAAATAAAGACATACTGGTACATACTGACAAAAGGAGTAAGAAGTTAGAGAAAATCCACTTTTAACAATAGGTTCATTGACCTCCATATGGTAAAAAGAACATTCCCTGATCAGTCTCAGAACACTCTTTCTTGAGTATCTCAGCAGTTAGTAATATTTTGCTGAAGTATCTCTTGAGATGTATATTGATATATCCAAAGACAGAAGATACAGAAGGGAAATAGCTGTTTTCAAATTACCCTGTAAGAACTTTTTTTACTAACCATTACATCATAGACTTCTGAGGGCTTTCTGAAAACTGTTTCATAAAGATTATCAATATGTTTCTAAATTGCAGTATTAGCACAGTAATTTCTCTATAAATTAATCAGGACTGGAAAGTGTAATCACAGCCTTCTTTTTAATACTTTTGAGATTTGGCTAAATTTGACCTAGATCAGTATAAGCATTTTTTGATTTTGAAATCTGTTTAAGATTCCACAGCTGCATGAACATGTACAGTTTATATCTGCTACATGAGGAACAAAGCATGGAAACTAATGATTCCTTACAGAATTGTCCAAAGTGTACCTGTAAGTTTCTATATTTAACTGGATTGTCTGGCACTTTCTATTAATAATACACAAAAATCCTGATGAGTATTCTAGGCATGTAGCCCCTCAAAACTTAATGAGGACTGTTAATATCAATTGAAAACATGCTCCTGGATGAACCAAATCATACCTTGCTGCCAGTATGGTTATGTATCTTGGAAGGGCCTATTATGTGTATTTACTGCTGCCAAAAACATTCTTTCAGTCTATATGAGATGATGAGTTTTTACATTGATGTTAATTGTGCTTTTACAGTAGTTACAATTTTCCCAGCATGGTTAAAGATAAAATACAACATTGACAACTTTGAGGCACTGCAAGACCTTTGTGAGGCACCAATCATGTTAACTAGTGATGAAAATTGTGTTAAAACATCTGAGACACAAAAAAAATCAAGACTTGAGAAGATACCAACACAATATGTTCTTTTTCTTCTCTTCAAAGTGTCTCCTCTTGCATTATATATTGCATACTGATAAGTGAAACCCGTTTAATAACCAAGTCATCTGCGCATGGCTTGTTGAAATTGGATAGTTGAAAAAAATATTTTCTTTGAGGATAAGTTGAAGGCATCTCTTTTGGTGTCGTAAAACAAATTAACTTTCACAAAATCAAGTTTGTTTTGTTTTTTTGTTTTTTTTTTTTTTTCGTGCCACAGTTCAGGTTTAGTCTAGAACAGAGCTCAAAATTCCCTACAAGTTGACTGTATGTGGGATCTGATAAATCAGGACTGTTTAGAAGTGTGCACAGTAACCAGTTAAACTCAGTTCAGCAATTTGATGGAAGCTGAAATTCCTAAGAGTTAAATTTATGTATGGGAAAAATATTGACTACCCACTAGCTACACCATGTGTATCTGAGAGTGGAATTGTCTGGACTGGATTTAGCAAGATGCTGTTCCTCCTGTTCAATTCTTCCTGTTGGAAGAAACCTCTTGTCATTATACCAAGTGCAGTTTATGTTCTGTAAGTGTAAATCTAAAATAAATTCACTCAACAAAATTACTGTACCTTTACATGGAGGTAACTAAGGGTAGAATTTGGTAAAACTTCTCACATTGTCATGGTTGCATCCAGTTAATTCTAATAATAGACTATTTTTCTGAAGGAATCCTAAGTGGTTTCAAATCTCATACAAGATCATAATATCCATACAGTGATATACCTATTATTAAATGGAAGCATTTTCTTGATAGTTTACCAGGAAACAGCTGAAGATGCAGTTACTCTAATAGCTGTGAAATCTGTGTTACACTCATTAGAGATGATTTCCAAGCTGTAGCACAGCTAAGACTTCAAGGATTTGCAGAGTGAAAGGCTTGAACTGCACAGACTACAGTCCTAATTTGTGTAGGATTAGATAATAGAGGAGTCTGCATTTTTGTTGAATTCTATTGGTGCTTTGGCTAGTAATTTCTATTTTAGAAATGTGGAATTAAAATAAAGATTGCAGTGATCATTCTATTATCTAAAAATTCTAATATCTAATATCATGTATGTTCAACAAGACAAATATTCTCCTTTCATGGAGCTCAAATGAAAAAAAAATAATTCAGATGTTTCACTGTATCAAGAGTACAATATAAAAAGTATCCCTTTAGCTTTGTGTAACACTAAGAAGTTCTTAGGAAACTCATGTTATTTAAGCTTTTACCACTTGTTTATGTGGTTCATTTTCACCTACAGTCAATCTAAATCTAGCTTCTTCCAGAAAACACACTGACATCACTGTTTATCTACTTATCACCTTATCAGATTGTTAAATGCCACATATTTTCTTGACCTGAGTTAATTAGACAAATAATTCTTTCAGTCATCCCATTCAAAATTCTTCATTTGCTGGATAGTATACCTGCGCTGCCAAATGTGTTTGTTTCATTCCTCAGATACCTAAAATATTTCCAGTATACTTTCTGAGTAACTTGAAAGGTAAAAACTTGGTCAGCGTCCAAATGAAAATTTGGAGATTTCTAAAATATCAACCTTGTATTGTTATTTGAAAATAACAATTAATATTTAGGCACCTAATTTTTACATGATTTTAGATATCTCTGTGGAGTTCTAGTAGAATCTAGTGTTTGTGTGCACATGATAAGATGGCAACAAAATTTTTTTAGGCTCAGTTCTAGGTCTTCAATCTACTAGTTTTTAATTATAACAGTCATTTGAAGAAATAAATATAACAGTCTTGTGAAATCTCCATCAGCTTGTAGATTACTGCTAAAATATACAAATCAGGTCTAAGTTTTTTGTTGTCTTTTTGGCTTAGCTTTTGAAAGAAATTATTCAGCTAGGGATTCATAGTTGTTTTTATTGTTGTTGTTGTTATTAATTTTACAATCCTTCCCTCACTGAGACTGACTTTAATTTTTGTCCATATTTTAGCTCATTGTAATTAGTTTAATATGCTGTGGTATCACTAGAATTTAAACTGTTTAATATTTCCTCCTTGAGTTTGGACTTGCCTAAATTGTATCACTTTACCTTTCTTTTCTGCAAATGTACTTTTAATGCTAGATAGTAGAAGTGAGAGAATGAGGCCTATGACATAACTGTTGGTCCAGTCTCATGCTTACGCTTACAGTAAACATGCACTTATTAAGTTGTGCCTGCTGCATTTTGGTAAAAATCTTAATTACTCTTTTTGGCATGTGATGATAGTTCAGGAAATTTTGGAGTGTATAGTGATGGAAGCAATTAAATACTTGTTAGTCTCGTGGCATATTTCTAATGCAAGTGGACTTTACACAGAAAACTCCACAGTTGTAAACAAACATTACACTGAAAGGAAACTTTGCTATATAAAAATATCTTACCAGGTTTTGCAAAGTTCCCTACAAGTGTTCTTTTGAGTTGAGTCTACTTCTAACTTAGGCTCCTGATAGTTACAGAGTTTTTGGGGAGATTTTTTGTGTTTGAGTAATGTCACAGGGCAATTTAATAATTTCCTCCTAGATGCATATGAGACTTGTCTGAAATAACTTTAGATGAGTTGTACACAGATAACTCAGGTAACAGATAACATATGCTGCACTTTAACATCAGCTTTTCCTTTTCATGTTTAGCTGGTGGACAGTATTCCTTTCACCAAACTAATGAAAAACATTGTATTGACTTTTTTGTGTTGCTGTTGTTCTTGTGAACATTAACTTTTTGTTGTTGAAACATGAAAACATCTAAGTTTTTCTTATATACACATGTATATGAACATCTCATGTTAACAGCAGTATCTGCTAAAGACCGATGACTGCTTAGATTTCAAATTCTAGCATAGGGAACATGAGCCATACTACTGGAAAATACATCAAGTCTAGACTGTATTTTTGGTGTTCACTTGCACAGAATCACAGAACTCTGAACAGCACCCCAGAGCTCAGCTTAGCTTCCCCTTTATGGTGGTTGTCAGGATTCTGAGAGAGCAAGAACACGCAGTTTTAAGGAAGAAAATGTTATTATCTGCTTTATGATGCTGATTTGTTTGGCATTATAAACTAGGCTAAATGCTGTGATCTTTCTTTTGCCATTTGGCTTGTCGCCATTAGCATCACAGATGTTCAGATGCAAAAGATGACATCAAATGTTTTAGATTTCTCAGAATCTGAAGATTTTTTTCTGATTCTATTAAAATTGGAAAAAGATGTGAAAATATATCAGTATGAGTGGTTTTACTGTGGTAAACAAACACATCATTGAAATAATAGGACTTTGATGTGAAACATAGTCCCACAGCAATAATAATCTGAAGACATACTAATGACTAATTTAGCGATCACATAAATTTCCTAAAACTTTCAAAGCATTTTGGTTAATAAGTGTCCTCCTTCAGGAGGGAAAAAAACACAAAAAAACCCCAACAGATATTTTTTAAAGCATGAGCAGAGGAGGGCAAGACGATAAGAGAGAAAATAAATTGTTATGTCCTCACAAAGCCTTGCCTTTTACTCCTTTGTAAATAGAAATAAAAAAGCCTAGCTTGTACTGCGTGTACTAAACACTGCACTGCTTGATGTTAAATGAAGCAGTGAAGGTCAGGAAACTTATGAGGCATATAAAGAGTAAGATTAGAAAAAGCATAGTAAAGAGAAAATCAAAAAAAGAGTTCTGATATGGTGTATAATGTTTTGGAAGGCCAAACCTCTTTCAGAGTACAAACTGATGCAATAAATATCAAACAAGATTTAGTACCTTTGATCCAGCAAGGCATGATAGTTTTCAGTGAATATAATTCCACAGGAAAAATGTTTTGCTGAATTGGAATGCCAGTAGGGAACAAATGAAGCAGGACAGAGTATGTTTTGTCCAGAAATTCAGTGACTTAATTAGAATGAGAGAACTGATTCAACCATTGAAAAAAATACAACAATAAATGCTCTTTTCAATCTCCTTTCATTTGGCCATTTAAAGAAAAAGCAATGGTGAAACATTGCCCTAGATGTTTCCTGTACTGTCAGGCCTTATATGAGGGAGATTAAACAACAGTCATTTCCATGTTTGTGGGGAGAGCTTAGGAACAGCTGATTTTCAGAAAGAAGCAAGCACCACTTTGGGTGATAAATTATTTTGCCTACTAGTACATCCTGACTTTACATAGCTGCTGAACAATACTGCAGTGGTTTAAAGGTAGTAAAGATCCAGATATCTTTAAGTGAATGTAGCTCCTGTATTATCACTTGGTGTTTCATGAATCTCTTTTGAGTTTCTTGTAGAATACATCCAAAAAGGAACTTGAAACAGTTTGAAACTTGCACGTGCATAAATACACACATGTTTTTATATAGACATTAAACATACACATATATAGCATGTGTAACAAAATCTATGAAAACCTTTACAATATGCATTTCTTTTTCTTCAAAAGATATATTCCTTCCTAATACAGTATTGATATACAGTACATCGGAGAGGAAACAGTCTGACACATTCCTGGAGTGTGTGGAATATAAGTTCCTAACACAGCTGATGAGTGAGACAGCTAGGGAAGGCACCCTGTTGGACGTGTTGTTTGTGAATGGGAAGGAGTGGTGGGTGATACTTGAAGGCCATCCTGAGCATAACAAGCATGTATGAAGTTTTTGATTCTCACAGAACTAAGGTGGGGACCAGCAGAACTGCTACACTGGACTTCCAGAAGGCACTTTGGGTTGCTTAGGAGTCTAGTTGAGAGACTCTCTTGGGAGGCAGTCTTGAAGGACAAAGGACTCCAGGAAGGCTGTAAATTGTCCAAGAAGGAAATCTTAAAGGTGCAGGAGCAGGACATCCTCATGTGCCAGAAGACAATCTGGCGAGAAAGACTAGCGTGGTCAAACAGAGAGCTTTTACTTGAACTCAGGAAAAAAATAGAGTTTTCTTCTGAGACTCTCACTATAAGAAATACATTAAGGTGCTGGATTGTGTCCAGAGAAGGGCAACAAACCTCTAGATAGTAAGTCCTATCCTCATAGTGGCTGAAGGAGCTTGTGTAGTTTAGCCTGGAGAAAAGGCAGCTCAGATCCTACTCAGTGAAAAATGCACCTGTCCAAACCACGAAGAGCCAGTGTCTCCAGGGAATTGTGGGTGACAATGTCAAAGGCTTTGACTACGTCCAGATAGATAACATCCACAGTCTTTCCTTCATGATTAATGTAAAAGCGAAGCTAGCATAAGAAAATACAATCATATTCTTGGTTCATACTCTAAGAGAGGAAATCCTGAACTGCAAAAGAAATAAAATGTTAATTAACATCAAGAGATAAGCAGTCAAGACGTGTATTGAAAGACATATATGAACAATTTTCACACAGAATAAGAATAATAAATGAGAATTCTGTCTCTGTTTTGCAGCTAGCTACATTAAACACTACTAAATAGCAATGAATCAGTGAAAATCCCAGACCTTTTTGTGATGCTTTGTGTCCCAATGTAGCAGAATCTCTTTTTGGTGAGGGAGCAGAGTTCTTGAGAAGACGTCTTGAATCTTTTTTATATATGAAGGAGGCTTTATATGCCTGTAATGGGTTGAAACTGAGTTGATTGACAAGCTTTTAAGCCAATGCACTTTTGCGAATTTTGCATATTTAAACCCCGTGCAAGGGCGGGAAGTTTCTCTTGTTCCCGGTCTCCAGACAGAGACAGGGGGGGCCTTGGAGCCTCCAGGCGGCCTCCGGGCCCGGCCTGGGCTCCTGCCTGCCCCTCCCCCACCCCTCTCCCTTCCCTCAGAGCTGCGGGCAGCTAAACTATCTATGGACTGCCCATAGCCAAATCCATCCGGCTCGGCTTCTGGAGAAAAATCAGGAGGGGGCTCCCCTCCCCCTCATGCAGCCCGCGCAGACCCAGCGGGACCAGCGGAGCCTCTTTTTCCAGCTTGCACAGCTTGCACCGAACTGAACATCAGCGCAGCCCGTGGGGAAAGACGTGAGGGAGAAGAACATGGAGGCTGCACGGTCAGGGAGAAAGAGAAAGTCAGGCACGTGGGACGACGCTGAGATGGCGGCGGGAGAAAAGGGTGTGTGCGTTCCGGCGCCAATCTTAAACCCCCTTCTAGCAGCTGCGGAGGACTGAACTCTTTAAATCATTATAAAAGTATAGGGAGATGAAAATCCATGCCTGTGAGAATTCATGTTGCAGCCTGTGAAGATGTAAGAGAATGCCTATGCCAGGCCATGTAGTTGTGAAGCAGCTTTTAGAGGTTTGTGAAGAAGCAGAGAAGCTCTTGTGTTTAAGCTGGAATAATTCATGTTTAAAAGAGACTGGAAGCAGAGAACCTTTGTGTTTGGGCTGGAAGAATTCATCTTTAAAAGGACTTGTAAACCCATGTGATGGCCCATGATTGCAGTATGAATATACTGTGGAATTGTCATGGGAGATATTTCACTTCAGTAGATAGTTTCTGGGCAGACTACTGAGTTGTGAAGTAATGTCCATGGCATAGCAGAAGAGAACCCTTTTCCCTAAGCATAAGAAAGAGACTTTTAAAGACTGCAACAATGACCAAAATTGTTACCTTTTGTGCAAGGTGGTAAAAGGACGGAGGAGTGCTGGAGGGAGAAAAGGGAGGGAGGGGAAGGGGTTTTTGCTTGGGGAGTGCTGGAGGGAAGAGGGTTTTACTTTAAATTCTTATTATTTCTTGTTACTTTTAACTCTGTTAGTAATAAACTTTTTTCAATTCTTTAAAGTTTTAGGCCTGCTTTGCGTTTCTTCTAATCCTTATCTCACAGAGCGAAACAAATGTGATCAAACCATTACAATACCTTTTGATAAAGTCTTAGCTTCAGAAAACAATGGCAGTGCACTGGACTTGAAATTAATGAACACCGAGAATACCCTCTGTATCCTCCTTTGAGCTGACATTTTAATTTTCCTGATCCTTGTAACTAGTGGTCTCACTCATAGTATGAACTACTCATTTGGTGCTTTCTAACTGCTCTTATCTTCCATTTCTTTTGCTATTAATTCCACCACAAGAACAATTTTTTCTAAATTTCCTTTTATCCTTTCTTTCCTTCTTTTTCTCTTTTCACTATTCTGCCCCTCTTCTTTGCAACTACAAAAAAACACACAAAGAGACATGCAACTATCTTCCTAGTTTATTTTACCATTTTGTTCTCTTTATTATTCTGAGTCTTGAAAATAGACTAGAGAGGCAGTCACCACCTGCATTTTTAATCAGAGTAGACACTCTTTAATTCATACTTAATTTAAATCCCTCTGGCTGTGGTTCATATATATTATGCTGGCTTGAACCGGGTTAAAATTGAATTAAGAACACTGTTGTGTTCTGAACCTGTTGAACTCCGCTGGTTTGAAGCCACACCTTTTCTTTCACCTGCAGAGGAGTCAAATGCACACAAGACTTAATTTTGTGTCTTAAGACATGGACCAGGCACAAATTTGAGTTTCCAACTGTCAAAAATCTGAGAAGTGGGAAAAACAGTAGCGACAGATAAGAGGGACTAGGAACAAAAGTCTGAAATTGCATTATTAGAATACAGGGATTATTGGGTCAGTAGGGCACCTGTGCTAACATTTATTAACAAGAAGAAATGTAGAGCAGAAATCACAACGGACAGCAAGATTTGGGAGTTACCTGTAAAGACTTTTCTTTAAGAAAGTAAATGGTCTGAACTATTTTTGAGCAATTGGCATGAAAATCAGCTTGTTTTATGAGAAACAGAATTGGTGAGGAATTGTGAGTTTGTTTTTTCCCCATGTTTTAATGAGGAGAGTTAGTTTTAAGATTTGCAACAACAACAAAAAAAAATTAGATTTGTCAGGTGACGCCACTCGCCCCAACCTGTATTCCAGGGGCAGCACCAGTTATCCAGAGGGCTGTCCTGAGTTGCTGGACCTGTTCACAGTGGGGAAGCAGCCAAGGCTCACACAGGGCTCAGCAGCTCCCAGGCGGCAATGGCGCGGGAAGAAGCAAAGAAGCAGATGGGCTCCGACACAGCTCCACGGGAACAGGTTTTATTACAGGGTGATGAGGGTCCAAGAGCGGAGTGCCAAGAGAGCCCCGAACAGAGCCTGAGAAGGGATTAAGAATGGACGAGAAAGGGCGTGGAAACCCTAGGGAACCAATAACTGAGGGCCAAAGGGGTGTTACAGAGGCGGGGAAATACACAGAGGCCCAATGGGGAACAAGGAAGGCGGGGAGAGGGAGTAAAGAGCCAATGGGCTACTGAGGAAGGTAGAAGGTTCTGGAAGATAACCAAGTGTAGGGGAGAAGGGAGGGGAAACCAGGATCCAATCCCCAGGGAGACATCTACATAGAGGTGCGAGGGCTGCTGGGAGGGTTCTATGTTGTCACCCTAACCGCGCGGAGTTTGCCCATTAACCTGATCCCACTACTGGAGCCTCCTGGTTACTAGCCTCTGGCTGGTGTTAGACAGCCCACGGAAGGGCTGCCACACCGCAACAGTCAGGCTTGCTAGAATTGTAAGTACCATTGAAATAACTGCTCCATTTCCAGTAGAGACTTTACATTGTAATTAACCAGTAGTGATTTGTATTGAAAATGAATCATATTATGGCTACTGTAATCTGATGGCCTACAGCTAGTGAGATAGATGGTTCATTTTTTAAAGTTATAAATGAGAATATTAATACCATTAGGAATAAACATTAGTAATGTTTAGTATATTTATGATCCCTTTTCCTGGAATATGTATTTTAAGTCTATTTTTGGGTATAGGAAATAATGTATTTTGATGGCTACCTTATAGTTTAAATACCTTCTTTCTAGAACAAAAAGAGGTCTCTGGGATCCACCCTTCTAATTCAAACTCTTCTCTTGCAAAATATTACTTTACAGAGGTGTTTGTACTTCTCATGAAGACCAAAAAGGAAGCAAAGAGTGTAAGAAAGAAAAAAAAAAAAAGATGTATCTGTACAGTAGATTATGATATTTGAAAAAAATAAAGTAACTTTGGAAGATTGTAGCACAAATCACTTTTTGTACTTAGTCAAAATATTGCTTTTCCAAATAAATAAAGTGATATTGAACTGGATCATTATATACTACAAAATAAATGAGATGTGCGTTCATGTTTATTGCTGAGAGTTTTGAGGACTCACAGTACAGCCTAGATACTTTTCTCTTGGCTGATGAGAGCTGTTTTCCACATGTTTATGTAATTCACTTCTATGCCAAACACAGGTATTTGTACTGAGCATGTCTGGGGACTTAATTTTCTTTGTAGCAGCCCATATTGTGTTGTGTTTTAGGCAGGTAAACAAAAGAATGTTGATAACACACCAATATCTTGGCTATTGCTGAATAGGGCTTGCACAGCATCAACGCCTTCTCTGTTTCTCCCTCTGTCTTCTCAGTAAGTAGGCTGTGGGTGGGCAAGAGATTTGGAGAGAAAGATCTGGGACAGGTGATTCGAACTGACTAAAGAGGTACCTCATGCTACACAACACCATGTTCAACAACAAAAACAGGAGGAAATTCTTTGAAAGTAGCCATTGCTTGGGAACTTGTTAGGCATCTGTTTGTAGGTAGTGATTTTTGCATCACTTGTGTTTTTCACAGCTAAGACAAAAGTTTTACCATGTCAGTTGCAGCTGGAGTCAAGGCAAATCTCAAGAACATGTCCAAGTGACCTCTGTAAAGATCACATAACCTATATGCTAAATGTTTCCTTCCCTGTTTCAATAACCAAACACTAGCTGATACAAGAATTTAAGCCATAAATGAAGGTCGAATTCAACCCATGTTGACTCATTAGCAAAGAAAAATAATTAGTTTAGGACCTTCAAATTGAGGTCAAAGGTGTAAAGCAGCCTAATGTCCTAAAAAAAAAAAAAAATATACACTTAGATTGAAGGTAGGATTTGTAATTGAATTGTTTGTCCTGGTTAATTAATTAATGTCTACCAGTATCACTGCATACTGTGGTAATATATGTATAAAATAATGCAGAAGGACATTTTGAAATTTAACAATACTAGTTCAAATAATATATGCAATATTGAATTTGGGGTGAAGATGAAGGTTTGTGACTTTGGATGTTGGATAATGAGATAGCCTTTATAAGGTTGTATTTCTGGCTTAGCAAATTCTCAATGGCATTGAACTTCATTAAAAGAGCTCTCAGGATATGTCTACCAAGGACAGTGCTCAGATGTAGGAGAGAAAATTCTGGTCAAGTGCTCTAATATGCTGAAATCTACAGAATTCTTGGGCATGAGGGAACAGTAACAGACTTTTAGAAAACAGTAAACAGGTGGGAAACTTTGTCATAATGTCACTTGAACCAAAATGGCAAGGCATTTAAAAAACAAAAACTGAAACTCTCTATATAAAAGGTCCTAATCTATGTTGTAGCTTTATGCTATTTGTTTTATCTTGATTAACTGGACATCATACTGTAGTGCAAGGGGTTAATAGTTTAAAATAAAATTACCATTTTGAATGAATGGATATAGACATACTGGGAAGTTTGTAGAAAGATCAGTCTTAGCATAAGTTAACATAAGATCAATCTTAACATAAGAAGCAGGGCAAAAAGTGACCAGGAAAAACAGATGGTTTTATGCCAATGATGGAGTTGTGC
This sequence comes from Eulacestoma nigropectus, assembly GCA_013397775.1. Taxonomy (NCBI): domain Eukaryota; kingdom Metazoa; phylum Chordata; class Aves; order Passeriformes; genus Eulacestoma; species Eulacestoma nigropectus. The sequence continues at coordinate 751,892 of VZTE01000506.1, forward strand.
TGTATGTTCAAGAAAGTTTTATTTGAATCACTTTAGTGAAGCAATGCTATCAATGACTAACATGAAATCTACATAAAATAAATGGCACATAAAGGAAATATATTACAATATTAGTTTTATATCAGCTAGGAGAGTTACATATTTCAGTTGGCACAGAAATTATTTTAAAACTGCATAGAAGAAGACTAGAGAAAATGAGTGCTACCTCTCAAAAATATTTAACAAAGGTCAAAAGAAATCATCATTTTGTAAGAATAAGGTAAGGGAGTTATTTAAAATTGAGAAGCCACTCTTCGAAAAGACAAAGGCATTTCTAAGTGAATAAAAAAGGATCACGATGTCTGTGGTAATAAATGATAAATATAATAAAAAATATCCAAATTGATTCTGTCATACAATTTTACAAAATACATAAAAACTACTATTTCCATTTCAGGACCAAGAAATCATCCAGAGAGGTTCTAGTATCAGTAGCTGATTAAGGCAGCAAATGGCAAAATAAGTCCCTAGACGAATAGAGGAAACAGAAGCCGAATCTTCCTTTTCTTTTCTTTTCTTTTCTTTTCTTTTCTTTTCTTTTTTTCTTTTCTTTTCTTTTTTCTTTTCTTTCCCCTTCCCCTTCCCCTTCCCCATCCTTCTTTCTTAAGGGAATATTCAAATGTTGTTCAAAACTGAAGTATTTACAAAAGAGATTATGAAACAAGTTGCCCAAACTGAACAGTAAGAGGTTGCCCATATCTGCTATATTTACCAAAGCACTCTAAAGGAAATCTAGATGAAATGTTAATTCATATTAGAAAAACCCAAACAACAAAGCTGCAACAAACAATTTTGGTTCTAAGGACTGAAATATGACAAATATCGTACCTGCTTTAAAGAAAGGGTTAAATAGAATTTCAGGACAGTATTACTTAGTAAACCTCACAAACATACTTGATAAATTAATCAAAAGCTGCAATCATATTAGTGATTAGTGGACATGTATTAGCAGGATAAATGGCACAAGGCTTAACAGAATGTTTATTAAAAAGAGTCATGCCTTACATATTTTTTGGTTTCTTTGAAGACATCAATAAATGTGGATAAATTCAATCTTGTTGGCAGGGTATCTGCAAGGTCTGTCTACCAAAACTTCCTCAGGAAATTTTGCAGGAATATATGATGTGATGCAATATGAAATTATTATATGGAGACAAAAATACAATTACTTGAGTAGATCAATAATTGGCTAGAAGCTTTGACTCAGAGGTGAGGAGAGAAAATACATTTTTCAAAATGAAAGAAGGTCTTTGCTTGGACACATGATGTTCGACAGATTTGGAAGTAATTTAAAATTGTTCTGAATAATGAGGTGATAAAATTCATTCGTAATTCAATACTGTAAGAAGGAAACCCCACTGTGAAAGATTACAGGAGTAACTGCATATTCATATGATGTATAAAATCCAGACCAAATTTACTGTGAAATGATACAGTTGGGAAAACTTCACATAAAGCAAATGGGCACTGAACTGACCATTGTCCTCAGAAGTGAAATCTTTTATGTTGTAACAGGTTGTTCCACAACAATGCCACTTCGATGCTCAGTAGTGGCCAAAGTATAAATGAAATTTTAAGTACTAATCATGAAAGGGAAAGAAACTAAACCAGAACCTTGTAATCTCACTCTGTAAATAAATAAATGTAAAGAATCTAAAGAATCACAAGTGTCACATTGTTCTGGCTTTGGCTTGGGTAGAGGTCATTTTTTTTACAGTAGATAACATGGTGGTGTGTCTTGGATTTGTGTTGGAAACAGTGTTGATAGCACAGGGATGTTTTAGTTATTGCTGAGCAGTGCTTACAGGGTGTCAAGGCCTTTTCTACTCCTCACAGCACCTCCAGTGAGCAGGCTGGGGTTGCACAAGAAGTTGGTAGGAGACACAGCCAGGACAGCTGACCCCAACTGACCAAAGAGATATTCCAGACTACATGACATCATGCTCATCATAGAAAGCTGAGGAAGGAAGAAGGAAGTGGGAGGGGATGTTTGGACCGATGGCATTTGTCTTCCCAAGTCACCGCTACGTGTGGTGGAGCCCTAGGATGCTTTCCTGTTTGTGTCTGAACACATGCTTGTCCATGGGAAGTAGTAAATGAATTCCTAGTTTTGCTTTTCTTGTGTGCATAGCTTTTGGTTTCCCTATTAAACTTCCTTTATCTCAACTCATGAGTTTTCTTACTTTTCCTATTCTCTCCCCCATTCCAATGTGGAGAATGTGAGGTGATTAGTTGCTAGCTACGGTCCAATCATGGCACATGAGTATCAGAAAAGGGTGAATAGGGGTTAATCTGTTATCTCTTCCACATTACAACATGGAAAATTCTAATAAAAGTAGTGGGAGACAGGCTAGAAACCAAAGTGCGTTCCTCTGTGAAGTTAGGTTGTGCTACTCTTTGCTATAGCATATTGGTAATTAAGGCAACTTACAGAGACTGAAGAGGAGAGTGAATAATTTCATGGAACAGGCATCCATCAAGGTTACAGAAGTTGTATCTGGCTCTGGATTGCCTTAATATGCAACTTGTTGAAGGATAGGAGAAAACTCAGAAAATGCTTTCCTTAGTTATCTGCGGTAGCTTTTACTGGAGGCAGAGGATCCTGTTGATCTTGTACAGTTGTTCTTAAGGAGTTTTTTGTGGGTTTTTCATCCCTTCATCAACCATGGGTAACATTTTTTCCTGTATTTAGATGTAAATAAGTCAGATGTGTGACAAGGCTTCATATTCTTTTCTAGGTAAACAAAGCTATGATTGTATATGTTCTTATAAGGATAATACTTTTAAATACTAACTTCAAAATATCAAAAAAAACTGTAGGAAATGTATTGTGCTTTATGGGAATGTCTCTACATAACTCTTGTGAGCAGAAGTATGTGAATTTACAAGATTCTGAAGTGACCAAAAGCTATGCTTCTATGGTAATGCAGTGATGAGGTGAAATTCTGTACCCAGTCTTTCAGTAGCAAGGTCTCAAAACGTGTTCAAATGGAGCCTACATATTCCAGAAAAATACCATCTAGACATACACTCTATGATCCATAATTAATACAGTTGTGCCTATGCTACTGTCACCCATGGTAGGCAGCTATCTTGCTCATAAATGCAAGAGTTAGTGAATTTGTGAGATTGTGAATTCATGAATCAATGTAGTAGTGAGTTAGAAACTTAGCAAATTAGACCAGTCTGTTAAAAGGAGATTGCCTCCTCATGCTACTACACTTAATACACATTTTAGGCAAAGAAGGACCTGGGAGTCTTGGTGAGGGGCAAGTTGACCAGCAGTGTGCCCTTGTGATTGGGAGGGCCAATGGTATCCTGGGGTGCATCAGGAAGAGTGTGGGCAGCAGATTGAAGGAGGCTATCCTGCCCCTCTACTCAGCCCTAGTGACACCACATCCGGAGTCTTGTGCTCAGTGCCAGTCCCCACAGAAGAAGGGAAGGAGCTACTGTAGAATGGAGATGATTAGGGGTCTGGAGCATCTCTCTTACAAGGAGGGACTGAGGGATCTGGGTATATTTAATCTAGAGAAGAGGAGACTGAGAGGGCACCTCATCAATAGATACAAATATCTCAAAGACATTTGCAAGAGGAGGGTGCCAGACTCTTTTCAGCGATGCCCAGAGACAGGACAAGGAGCAATGGCCATAAACTAAAACACAAGAAGATTCACCTCAACATCAGGAAGAACTTCTTTACATTGCAGGAGGTAGAGCACTGGAACAGGCTGATCAGGGAGGCCATGGAGTCTCCCTCTCTGGAGAGATGCAAACTCCACATTCCTGCTCCAGGTGACCCTGCCTTGGCAGAGGAGTCAAATTAGATGCTCTCCAGACTTGCCTTCTAACCTTAACCATTCTGTGATTCTGTGGTTATATGTCTTTTTTGTCACTTTATATTGATAAATAAAAAATCTTAGGTAGAAATTAAAGTGGAAATAGGTGTAATTGAAAGCAAAAAAAAAAACATAATTCCTGAAAGAGTACTGCCAAAATAAACAATTAGTGAAAGTCTGGGATGTTATTTTTTTTCACTTATCATATAACTAAAAAGCCAAAAAATTCAAAAACTGTTTAAAAAATGGCTAACACAGCTGTTGCCACCATTTTGTGGGGAGATATTGGTTTAAGAAAAGGTTACAAAAGATACAGACAAAAACTAGAAAAGGACAGATTTTACAGAAAGCTAAACAACTTCCAATAGTAGAAATAATTCCATTTTGTACTGTAAAAGCTGAAGCAGTAGAGCTCATGGTAGTAGAGCTATATTCTATATGCTATGAAGTGAATTATGAAGTATACTTTTCAGAGAGCCTGTGTGGGCAGAGGACAGGCTGACTGATCTTACAGGGCTATTTCATCTTTAAATTCTTCCATTTTATGATTAATGGTCATTGATCTGACTGCATACACACTGTTCTTTTCATATCAATGTTATAAACTACAACAATTGGATTACTGTCAACTGCTGAAATTCTGTTCAGTGGATCACCTTTTCTTACATTTTTCTTTGCTTGAATATTGCACATTTTTGCTCTTTGCGGAGTTTTTTTCCTCTTTTTGTTACTTGTTGAGAAAGGCCTAAGTGACATTTTTTCTGCTAGGAGCAATATATGTAAGATAATGTTTGTTTAGAAATTGTAACAGAGCTTCTTTCTGTCCCTGTATCAGAGTGTAATCACCATAAAGTACATGAACCTATGCAAAAATATACTTCACATGTGACCTATCTTTCTGATGACACTTTATTTTAGAAGTGTTCTCATTATGTACAATGAGAATGACTAGAAAGCTTGAAATAAAAAAATTCTGTCAAGATCCTGGCAGCACTAGTCACTGCATTAAGGTTCCTCATTTAAAGGACATACGCATACAATACAAGATACATGACGGTCATAAGGGGACAAGATAAGAAACCTACTTTGGTCTTTGGAGCTAACATGAGAGGATTTGCAATGGCAGTCATGACCCTCAGCTGATATAAAATATCAGGTTATTTGTATCAATAAACAATTAACCTGTACAGTGCTTGAAAGGAGTCGTTCTAAAGACACTAATACTAAGGAAAATGAACATTTCTTTTATCCTTAGCAATGGCCTTACTATACAGTGTTTTGGGACTGAGACATAGAGACAGCTGACGTCAATGCTTTTGTTTTCCTATTTTAGGCAATAGATTGTAGATACATTCTTCCATTTAGAAGGCCCTTTTCTGTATATCACATTTCCAGTCATTAATACCTTCAAGTATCATACTGGTATTACTGATGTGATAGTCCTGAGTTTGATCTGAGAATGATGTTTGCCAAGTCATAATCATAGCAATCACAGTGGGTGAGCCTAAAATAAGCACCTCTTGTGAAGCTATGAAGTTGTCCTATAGAAATACAACAGACATGGGACAGAATTAAGAACAACTTTTCCTAAAAATAGTTACAGTTAAGAGGAACAGGTTTTTTTAATTGCAGCCATTTTTGGAATAATTTTCTAGAGAAGCCAGGGCTGACAGATGTCAAGAGGACTCCACACTATCTTGTGTGTGGACTTCTATTCTGGATTGCCAGGATGCAACACTATTTATCACCAGTATTGTTGGCAGATTTATCACTGTAAATTCCAATCCTTTTCTAGAATCTGAAAACACCTGTGTGTGCACCCTTTAGAAAGTTATATGTTTCCTTTTATTGTGCAAATGCACCTGTTGTTTTGTAAACATACTTCCAAATAATCTGCAAATGTGTTCTAAATAAATGTTATGATAACTCAAGCATCTGAAAATACCTATATCCAAGATCAGCCATAAATATCTATATTTGGATTTATATAAGCATGTAAGCCTGTATGAATATATTGGTTTTTTCAAGGTAGTTAACAAGATTACTTTTTAACTTGTTACTTGTTACTACTATTACTCCCAAACCTTTGTATCACTAGAAACTGATATTCAGCAGAGTAACTGGGGCAGTCGGTTACTCTTCCTAAATGAAGTCATGTACTTATTACAGCAATATTAAGTGTTCTGGCCTATATGTCTTGGCATGCACTCTTTCTGTCAAAAGAAATTGTTTAAGTCTTCCATGGAGGCACAAAGTAGGTCCATTCCCTTAGAAAAAAACAAAGCTCCTCTTTTATTACATGACGAAATTTTGCCAGTTACTCCTTTAATTTCCATCAGACTCATCTAATTTTATCCTAGCTTACACAATCACTTCTACTTTTGTGCTTGTGTACAAATGGTCTTCTTGCTTTTACTCCATAGCTTTCTTTATCGTTTCACTTTCCCATTTGCCAAGAGAAATCTTTATGAAAATTGACTGGTATCACAAATTTTATTGGCTGAAATAATTTACTGAGGTAACTAGGGTTTTCTTTCCATATGTGAATAAATTCACTCATTTATAGTGTTAAGTACTTGGTGAATTGTTTCTATTAAGTGTTCAAAACAGTATCAAAATAGGCTTTCAACAATATTTTTATGCTATATTTCATTGAAGCTATAATGTGTCAAAAGTCCTATAGCGTTACTTAAATAATGCTACATTTTTCACCTTTTAGAAGTAAGCGAATTATAAAGCAAGCTGTTCTATCAGTGCCTGAAGTAAGTGAGAAGAAAGATTTGATAACAGTTAGAGACAAAATGGCTGAAAGGAGGTGAAAAGAAACTCATTAGGTGGAGGAAACAATTCTATTTTAACTGAGAAGTGACAAGAAAAGAGGTCCTGAACAGCATCAAAATTTAGACAGGAAATCTTAAAACTCTAACCCTGTTCCGGAAAGTGCCACGTACTGGTGCAAATCAGAGCTAATGGGTGAAATTAGCATCTTGACCAGCAATAATAATTCAGGAAGACCTAACATCTAAGTCATTAGAAGCAAAACTCTCTACTTTCTCCTTTCCCATCCAGCAATCTCAAAGTGGCAGAGAGAGAAGGATAAGGTGGCATTAGCGATGGGAAAAAGAGGATTCTATGTCAGGTGCTTATAGGTAAATCTTATTGACCTGTCTGTCCTTTGTGCTACTGGGTAGGGCAGCCATACGTCCTCTGAGGATTCCTTTATGACAGCTATTGCCTTAAGGCAAGATAAAGTCTTTTTTCCCACTGCAGTAGCACTAAAGGGAATTACAAGAACTCAAGAATAAGGCCTGTTGGTTTCAGTAATAACAGTTTCATTATGTTCTTAGACTGGGATTTCCAATACACGGAAATTCAGTCCCCATGGGAAGTAGAAATAATAATTTTTACAGGTTGTATAGGACCCTCCTACTTGTTAACGAAGTTCTCCTTTCTTATTTAGTGCTCAGTTTTGTACTACAGTAGCTTCATAAGAACAAATATAGCTGTTGTTTCTGTCAGTTACCATAAAATGCCATATTCCTCAGGGTAGTAGGGGAGTGGCTTAATACAAGCAAGGATTAACTGTCTTCTTTTAAAACTTTTCTGTGTATTCTCTCTACTAAAAAGCTGATTGGGATTTTCTTCTATTTTTTGTTTAGAGTGTAAATGACAAGTAGAAAATTGAGAACTACTTGTTTTCATAAATTTGTCTACTAGAATTATGTAGAGACAATAGGTATATAAGAACATAGAAATCAGTGGATTTTAGTTTTGCCCTTAGATGCATTACATTAAGTGTGTTATAATGGGACAGCAACTATGTCTCACCTTTGTTTGGTGACTGATAGCACTAAATATCCTTAGTCTGAATCTAAGGAAAATGGACATTGAAGTTGAAAATGCCTGAGTGGCTCTCAGCAGTGGTCAATGAAATTTATTCCTTTTAACTTCACAAGAAAAATGGTTGTTCTCAAGTGAAGCATTTCATACGCTTCAAGAACTTGACAGAAAATGACAGTTCATGAGTTGTTCTCTTACATTTTTGTGTTCTGAAGTGTCTTAGATAAAACTGAAATGACATATCTCTACAGCAAAGATGGAATTATCTTTATTCCAAAAAAATCCAAAAGCATAAACTTACAGGAAGTTTCTGCTTTTTTCATAAGACTTTCATATAAAATGAAACTTTACCAAAAAAAATCTAATAGAGATTTCAGAGACACTGAGTGGTGAGACTGAAACCTCAAGTGAAAAATGAAAGAAAGATTATATGGTGGATGGTATTTTAAATGCATGAATGACAAAATATGTTAGAAAAAAACCAGAATTGGTATGTATGTCAGAGATGAATTGCACTGTCCTAACAACAAAAGTCCAGGAGTTAGTGCTACAATTAAGTCTGACTTGACTGAAATCATCATTTCGCCTTTCTGTATAAATAACTCTTTTAATGGTACAGCTTCAGGTTTTCGAAATAGTTTCTGACCAAACCAGTTGGTACAGTCATCAAAACTGGCCTTACCATATCAGGAATAGTACTATTATTGTGACAACATTTGAATAAAAATTAGTCTATCATTTTTATTAGTCTGCAATTACCAGGATGGAAAAAGGAAATATATGCTCATTAATCCACATTTGATCAATTCTTCAGATGTGTTTTCCCTACCCACCTTTTCTTTTCATGCAGGCTGAACAACTTCAGTTTTCATTGTTTAATTGCATAACAATTTCACCAAGACAAGTGAGGAATTAGCTTTTGAAGAAATGTATAAGGCCAAACGTATAATATTCTTGAGCATATGCTTGCCTTGAGAAAAAGATGCAAAAACCTTAAAAAAAATTGGAAGGCCACAGAAATTATAACTTTCAATTAATTAAACTGAATTTCTGAGTGAAGATATAATGTATGTTCTATTGGAAAAAGGAACCAATTACTCTGTTATAAGCATCCCTTTTAGTTAATAAATGCAAATACTGTGTTGCAGGAGGAGCACTCTTTTGTAGTTATTGCACCTGAACAAAAATTAAATTAACTGTGACCATAGTGCCTGAAGGTATATATTTTCCAAAGTAGGAAGGATTTCAAACTGCCTTTTTCACATAATGCAGGTATAGGCTGTTTGAATCCACAGGTGGAGGCAACTGACTCTAGGTTTAAAAATTATCTGCTGCATCCAGAATTTTGCAATTTGAGTTCTGCAACTTTGTTTGCAAATACTTGCTGTTTCCTTTCCCCCCTGATGTTTTTAATATTATGATAGTACATGTATGTAAATGGAATTTTTAAGGAGGGAGTCCTTGTGGAAAATAACAACTGCTCTGAAAGTTTTGACTTGGACACAATCTCTCTGTACCTTTGGGAATTCGGTTTGTACCCTTGAGAATATTAGCATTAACAGAAGCAAGAAACCAAAACATCAGATAAAAGAGTGCACAGCTGCTCGAGGGAGCAGTTTGTTGCTTTAGATTGTTTTAGATGGGTGTTAGTTTCAAGCAACCAGTAGTTTTGTGGGGTGTTAACTTAGAAGCCAATAGAGACTGCTACAGCACGGGTGCTGGGACACTGTATAAAAGGGGGCTTTGTAGAAATAAAGGGAGCATTTGCATTTGCCCTCACCTGGAGTTGTTACTTTGTGTTGAGACCACCTCAACAGCGACAAGTCCTCACAGTTTATGATTCATAGGACTTGTATAAACTGATGTCTTAGGAGATAATTTCATTATTAGGAAATAAGGAGTTTTCGCTGTGATTATAGCCTGTTCAGATGGAAAATAGAAAATTATTGGTCCATATTTTATTGTCTCTGAGTTACTTTACTTTTTGGTACAAAATCTTTTTAGAAATCAATTAAAGTATTTCTATTTATCTGAATGGCACAAAGGTGAGGAATACTCAACTGCGTTTAAATCTATGAAAATACAGATTGAAAATGTGGCAACAAGAAGAATCACTTTTTTTTTTTTTTTTAATTTTTGTGTCTGTTCTGAAGAAACTGGTGATACTTTAAAATATTTCTGAACTTGCTTAGCAACATGGAAACAGCTCTAACCTCAAGAAAACCCCCAAACCCCCAAGGCTACTTGTGCAGATAAGTAACAATGAAAATCAAGGGGAAAGAAAAATATGGAGAGAGCAAAAAACCCACCATTGGGAACCGACCCTGCATGCCAAAGAAATGAAACTGAAAGTCTTTGGGATATTTTAACTCAGGGGGGTGGGCATTGACACAACTATTCTAATGTAAATAAGCAGAAGAAAAAATTAAATTGCTCTCCTATTCTCAGAAAACTGATTTAAAACCAAAAATATTTTTCCTTTTCACAGATTGCAAAGACATATCAGAAAAATAAAAAAAATAACAACAAATTCTGCAAAACAGAACCAAAGCACTCAGTATTTATTAGTCATTATGATTGTTAAATTGTTCGTTAAATAAGATTACACTTCTTATATTTTATACTCATCCTGCTGTTTGAAAAGAATTTAAACTCAAATCTTTCCAGATTTAAAGGAAATTAAAGGATGATAGCATTTTTTTCTGAAGTGAGTTGATTATGCAAACCACCCAGATAAACATGAATGCTTTTATACATTTTATTTTGATGCTTTTAATTTTTTTTCCAAAGAAAAGAAATTTTGAAAAGATGTCTGTGTTGACTTTGTCAGAAATGTCTCATAAAACATTTGTTTGAAGTTTCAGTGAAGCATTTTTTTTTTTAAAGAAAATTATGATTAAAGTGATTTCTTCCAAGGTTACCATATTTCTGATGATCAAAAAGAAAGAAGATGTCACAACATTGAGAGGGGGTGAGTGAAGGAGAAAAAGGGGATGCAGAGCAGCCTGGCTGCTTGTGGGTGGGCAATGGAAAGCTCAGGACATCTGTGGCTGGGGGCCATGCCTTGGCCATGCATGAGCAGACACAGGGATAGCTATGAGTGAGAGAGGAGAATGAGCTGCTGGAGCTGTGACATCCAGGCTCAGCTTTGCAGCTGCTGACTGCAAACCCTGATATTTCTATACTCATATGCTTTTCAGTTCTCTTTGTGTATGGCTGGAGGAGATGTAATGCTCAAAGCATGCAGGTTGAACAGGTTTGCCTAAAAAACCTGAAAGTCTTGGGCAAGAATTCAAGCAGCAGAAAGCATTCTCCAAGCAAATGTCAGTTTACAAAGCCTCAGTATATGGAAGCCTAAATTCCAGACCCAGTATAATCCAGGTTTTGACCCTCCAAGAAGAAAAATAATTGATATCTCAGCGTATTTTGCAAAATCCCTTGTGAAGTCCTATTTTCAAAAGTAGCTGTCAGTCCTTGCCTGCTCATTTCTAGAGAAGAGATTGGTTTGGTGGCACAGCTAACAATGTAGGACACGGCCTTTTCTTCAAGGCATAGCTACATAGTGCTCAGCAATGCTCTGCCCCATAAAAGAAGATTGATGTTCTGATGGGTTTAGAAGCGGAGAGCTGCTTACAGAGCGTGTAGAGGGAAAACTTTCTTTTTTCTTTCTAAATTATGAAACAATTAATGTTTATCTTGAAGCTATAGCACTTCTATTTTTAGCAAATTCCGGGGATCTTAGGCTTCACAACAGAAAGAAGCTTCCAACTTTCAGTTTGTTGATAAAAGTTTAAACTTGTGATCAATGAGTAAGATTAAAAAAAGTCTTTGACACAAAATGTTTAAAAGCAGGGGAGCTCTTTACTCTGATGTTTGTACTGAAACAGTTCATCTCTCTAAGTGAAACTTAATTTGTACTTATTAGCACTCAGATATTATGGTAAGATGTTTATTAGAGATACTTAAAGCAGATGGAGATAAAATTAAACCAACGGTTTCCCTTTTTTTTCTATGATGTCTATTACTCTTATGATTAAGTACAGGAGTAAAGGCTTACAAATCTGTGTTCCTCAGCCTGTTTGAACCAAATACATGTAATGTCTGTGTGGTACTCCTGTAAACACCTTAGATGAAGTAGGCACAAAGAACAAAACTGAGGAATGTCATAAAGCCAGCTGGAAAATGATCAGACAGCAAAAATAATCTGCCCCATGCTGTTAAACTTTAAATGGTGAAGTGTGGTTTAACTTATCCTCTCTTCACAGGTACTGAAAATACATAGTGCTTAGTGAGTGCACAGAGAGATGTCCTCTGAAGGTCGCTCTCTTCGATGTTACATCCTATGTGTGCTGAGCTCTGCTGGCAAGGAGACTTATCCTATTGGGTGGAATTCAGCCAGAAAGAATAACCTGTGGAAGACTTTCCCAAACTCTTCAGGGAAACTTGATGATGTGCAGGACTGCTGCTCCTCCTGTGCCTCCAGACAGGTGATGGCAGTTCAGGAGTGGAGAGGAAGTTGTAGGTCTGGGTCAAAGCCACTGGCACTGATGGGATTCTTGCTATTGACTGCTGTGTATCTGAGGTCAGGACTTTATATCTCTTTAGCAAAGCTAAAGATATTTTCATAGAACCATCCATAACGACACTAGGATCTCTTTCCTGAATGAATATGTTAATAGTTCTTTGAATCTTATCACTGTACATGTGTAATTGTGACTAGTTTTCACTTCATGAGCATTACTTTGCATTTATCAGTGCTGGGTCTTGTCTGTCATTTTTATCACCCAGTCATTCAAAACTGATTCCTCTGAGTATCTTTATAGCCAGTTCTAATTTTGTACTCTAAATATGCTGTTCTTACTTCCTTATTTCCCCTTTTCCACATAATTTATTGGTAGTTTTGAATAGTATTGTGCACAGCACAGATACCTGAAGAGCTCTGTGGGAAATCTGCATTGTGAAATACTTATTTCTTTGTATCTTTGAGTTCCTATTTTTCTCTATTTCTCCCTGAAAACCTTGTTTTACAAATCTGAGACAGCTACCGTCCTCTGGCAATGAAGATCTAATCTCTTTAAGAACTTCTTTTAAGATAACTTATAAGTTTATTGGAAACCTAAGCATCATCCTAATAAATCTTATCCAAAAGATGTCAAACTTCAACAGATTTTGCTTCAAGACTTTCTGCAGTGAAACCGGTATTGAATCTTCCTCAGAATGTCCCATATCAATGTACATAGGTCTATTCCTACATGGTTTCTACCAGCTTGTTCAGTACAGAAATCAATGCTTTTGGTCTATACACCTTTTTTATTATCATATGCAATCTAGTCCCGTTCAAATAATGATTTATTCATGGCAAGCTGTAATCTAAGAGTTCTTTATTTGAGCTCTTTTAGAGTTTAAAGGTTAATAATATTTTATTTCTGGTTGTTTTGGGATGGTTTTTTGTTTGGCTGTTTGTGGGGTTTTTTTCTGTTACATTTCTGTTCATTTTAATATTTTGTTCTGAAATCATTCTACTGACACTTTTGTGTAAGATATTTTATCAAAATTCTGCCTTGTAAATTAAGATACGTAATGAAGATCTTAAGCTCTTCTACAGTGAATCCTAGTGTGAAAACATCTTACAGCTTTTCTGACCTAAACCTCTGTGAATTGATATGAATCATCTCACAGTTTCAGAATATCACACTGCAGACATAATTATAGAATATTTGGATTTAAAGTTAAACTTTTGAAGTACAAATACATTGAGAACGCATTTAGAATCAACAAAAAAAGGTTGAATTAAATCCATTAGTACCTTTTGTTTGCTATTTGCTTGTAAGATGTAACTTCAGGTTAGAAAATTTGCAGGGCTCCTTTGGTATCCTGGAAATATGGCTGAGGCATGAGATCTCTTTTGCATTCCTATCACAGTTTGAAAGATATCCAGGCATTGCTGTTCAGAAATACAGGGCAGCTTTAGTGTATGATTTGCAGAAGACTCCACTCTACCTCTTGCATAATAAATACTTGTGACACTAAATTCCTTCTGCCACTCTTTGTTTCCTTCTGTCAACACATCTGTTGATGCTCTGCTTCTTAGAAGTTAACTTATCAAAAATGTTATTTCATATTTAAATGACCTGCATATTAGCTCCCTGGAAGAAAGGTATATAATCAACAACTAATGGTGTCACATATATTTGATCACTATAGCTGCCTTGACAGGACCAAGTATTACCATTCCTTTTGAAATAGGAATTACAAATCTGATCAAAGTATTATTACTAATGCTCTTGACCCACATAACAACCCTTCAACCTTTATATAAGAAAAAAAATAGAGAAATTCTTTCTTCTTAGAGGGAGCAACAAAGACAGTCAAGATCCACTTCATGCTGCCTTTCCCATTACACTCTTCTTTGGATTTCAGCTTTGCTTTTTACTCAGTTGCAACATTATTTTGTGTTTCTAATGGCTCTGAACTGTCTGTGACTTTCGCCTAGCAGAAACAACACTAGTCCATTGGGACACATTCTCTTATATTGACTTGTGGCCCTAGTAGGTGTTTAAATAAAACTGCAGAATTTAATGTCTCCTGTATTTACCTGTTTAACTTAACATGAAAACAAAAACAAAAACAAAAACAAAAACAAAAACAAACACCCCCCCCAAAAAAACCAAAACCAACAAACCCCCCAAACACACAAACAAACAAACTAACTAACTAACTAACTAACTAACTACCTAAACTTCCAAAGGTACCTATGAGCATGATATGCAAACAAATGCCTTAGCACAACCCATCAACCCAAGTTTTCTAATCCTCCTTGTTGTTAATACTCAACTTTTCTCTGGAGTGTGGGTTGTGGGGGTTTTTGCTTGCCTTCTTTCACTGAATTTTAAGTCAAAGAGTGGGTCACTGCAGGTATCATTATATGAAAGAATATCATCTGCAAAATATATATTTAACTTTCATAACTGTAGTAATTTTTTCTCTGAGTAATTCAAATAATAACTTTTCCTTAGGGAATTGCTATTTTTTTGTGAACAAAACTATGACATATTTGAGGCCTTGGCTTTGAGTTCTGGAGATTTTAAATTAAATCCCTGTTTTGATACATTTTTTTTTTATAATTCTGAAATGATGTGTTATCTCCTGATATGACTCAGATTTATACATTTCCATATCTAGTTATTCTTGCTGCTACTCATAGCATTATGAGAAGATAATTTTAATACTCAGTATTTTGCCAGCAGCACAGCCAGGTCTTTCTATTTTCTAAGTATTTAACAATAGTATATTTTTGACAGTTGTTGCAACATCATTATTCATAGCCAGAAACGTAAAAAAATCATCACCGAAGAAGAATGTGTTGTTATGTGATTTATAAAAAGCAGTGAAATTATTCTGAAGAAAACATTATCAAAATGGTGGCATTTAGTACTGCTTAAGAGGAAAAAAATTCTAGTGTTGAGTTTTTTCCTTCTGTTTTTACATAAAAAATATTTTCTATGTTGAATAAAAAGCAGCAATCACTTGTCAGTATTAAACAAAATTTCCATACCATAGTCATCCTTTTCTCCTTTAAAAGTCCATGTATTTTTCATTCTACTACCCCAATCCAGTTTGCCGTTAGCATGTGTATCCCAGAGGAGTTTGTAACCCACACTCTCACTTTGGCCTTCTTGTGCAAATTCCACTTGCTATATGCTGCATTGTCCATAATTTAGCCTGATTTACACTGCTATGGGCAAAAAGCCCAAATGTTTCTGTTTAAATTTAAGAGGAAGACTAAGCTTCAATGATTAAAGACTTAAAATATGCACAGTATCCCTTTGTGTGATGGCAGAATAACGGCACATCACCTTTGTTTAATTTCTGGGGTTTTTTAATCTGAATTGTATCAGCAAATGATAACTGCTTCATTGATGCTGCCTTGTCCACTTCTTTTTTTAATGACATAATTCACACACAGAGGGGGAGATGAGGAGAAGATATTATTAAGCTGCACACAAAACGCTGCTATTTCCCTCTATCTCCTGATGGTTGCTGATCTACAACAGGTTGTCTGGAACATGTTGAGAGAAAAGGGATATGGCCACAAGTGGAAATGAAAGAAAGATAATGTAACTATTTTGAAGCAAAATACTTAGCATAGCCTCTGTCCTCTGCCCTTCCTCTTAGTCACATGGTTTCAGTAAAGTCTTTGAAATTAGCTGTTCCCTGAGTGACATCCGTTTAGGGATTAGTTAGTCATGTAAGGATCACTGTTTAAGTATGGGCTTGTTCCCTCTTCAACCCATCTGTCATTTTTCTGAGATAATACATTAATTTCCATAGCAACAGCCTGTAATGTTACCAATAGGATTATTACGACTTTGCTGCATGATGAAGCGAAGGAAGCTGGACTGGTCTGGAATAAACTGCTATCCAAGCCCAGGAAGCCTGAATAATAGGAAAGCTGTTATAAAAGCCATAGTTAAGCCGCCTTTGCTATCTGTCACATTAAAATAACTCGGAAAAATAAGTTAAATGTGGTGTGAATTGTCACCACGTTTAAACATTAGTTATGTACCCTTGATTTGGCTTATTCCAGGTTTTGCTAAAGTCCAAGAGATGCAGAGTCCTGGCCTAAATCCATTTCTGCTTTTTAAATAATTAAAAAATACAATCTGGATTCCCAACATTAGCACATTGTGCAACATCCTAACTATCATTTTTTACAGCATAACAGAAAAATAAGAGGAAATTCATTCCAATACTATATGAGGTAAAGCACATGCATTAACAGTATTTTTAAACTTGCTGATATTTTAACAGAATTAGAATTCCGTGTTAACAGAGTCTTTGACAGATTTGACAGAGGCACTCCAATCACAAACTGATACACTTCGAAGAATCTCTGTTCTTACTGTGCTCTGCACCATGTTTTTTTATGACCAATTTCTAGATGGAGAATATGGGCCAAACCAGTTAATAATGACTAAAAAAAAGAAAAAAATATAAAATTAATTAAAACACTGCTGATTATCACGTTATTTAATTAATAACACTTATATAATATTCAAAGACTTCTATGTCCTACCAGTTCAAGACTTCCGTATGTCCGCATGTCATTTAGAGAGAAAAAAATAGTCCTATTAGACTGATAAAGGTAAATGTAATAACTATGGCAGTGGAATTATCTAGTTATATGGGTTTTAGTGTAAAAACTACACATGGAGAAAAAAATTATTAAGCTAAATTGTTGCCATATTTTTTTAAGCTAATGCTCTAAGGCATATTAAAACTTACTGCTGGAAAAGTTACTTACTGAAGTCTAGAAAGCGCTCTACATCTACAATAAAATACTCTGGATTAGGTGACCCAGATTTGCAGGGAAAAATGAGATGTTGGGACCCTCTTAGAATTCAAGATCTTCTAGAAGTCTTAAGTGAAAAAAGAGGAAATGCTTTTTACCAATAGGATTTGGATGAAATACTTTGGTCTAGTAAATTGCATATGCTGGCTTAATTGCTGAGTTCCCCAAAGGATTTATTACTGCCATCCTAACTCATTTATTGAAGTCAACCCATTAGTGGCAGGGTATTTAGTGAGCTTATAATTCATTCCAGGAATTACAGGGTTTGGCTACAAAATAAACAAGTTTCACAAATAAACTTCAGATTAAATGAATAACAGGCAAGGCTTTTGTTTGGTTTTATATTTTTTTTTTTTAAATCACAACTATGGGTTATACATTAAATATATGTATCTTTAGAGGATAAAATATATTTTTTAATGTATAACCAATCACATTTTACTGTACACAGAATTTTTGTCAGATAGTGTGCAAGAATTTAATCAATGCAGTTAGTCTTTCCATGAGTACATTCATGGGTATATCCATTTCAGTATCCTCCTCATCTAAGGGCAAATAACCTAGGCACCAGTAAGCACTGGGGAGCAACCAGCTGGAAATCACCTGGGCAGAGAGAGACCTGGGATTCCTATTAGACACCAAACTAGCATTAGCAAGCAATGCATGCTTGTAGCAAAGAAAACCAACCACATCCTGGTCTGCACCAGGGAGGAGTGTTGTCAGCAGGCCAAGGGAGATGTTCCTTCCGCTCTGCTCAGCCCTGGTGACACATATCTGGAATACTGGGTCTGGGCTCCCCAGTACAAGAGAGATAAGATCTTACTGGAGATTCTCTTTGGCGTTCAGCTGAGCAGTTGATGGACAGGTAGAATCTATCAGATGTCTTTTTTTTTCCAAAGAGGGTCCATATTCCTGCACTGGAGATTGATACTGGTTTTCTATTCAACTGTTTAGACACAATAATAGAACTGCTAAAATAATATCTGAAAAAGTTTTTTATTCCACCATGTTTGGAAGTTTGCCGCATGTGATTTACCTGAGTAGTTAATTTCTGTTATGCTTATAATTTTCTCTCTGAAGCTCTCATGTATACCAAATGCCAACTGAAATCTTTGTGTGCTCAGGCTGCAGCTTATCAGGCATAAATCTCTAGGAAGAAATAAGTGTGTGGAAGCACCAAGTTGTAAGATCGCTTAAATATTATTAAAAGGAAACAAATTTTATTTTAGCCACCTAATAGTTGTTAAACTGGTTGTGGTTTATCCATCTTATGAAGCACTTTTCTTGATTATTTAATTTGTTTTATTTGTTTCACCTGTAGCTAAAGAGATGCCTGAATTCCTGTTTCTGGTAGAATCAATTAACAATCTTCCAAAATTTGTCTGAAGTAGAAAACAATTTACCACTTAACTTTACACTTAAAATTAGTATAAGTAAAAGTTCTGTTCTCCTATGCTGAGCTCAAACGACAGTAATGTCAAGGCAGGCATTATCTAACATTCGCTCTTAAACACGGGTACACTCTATGTTGACTACTATGAATGAGAAAGAGTACAGCTACTATTGCTGTTCTTGATTCATTCTTACATGAGCTGCTGTTAAAAAAGGGTTTCACCTGGATCACAGCCCTGACTGTTCTCAAGCTTTCAGGTACTCTTTTGAGAAAGAAGATCTTCCATGCAAACCATACCTGCATCCTAATTAATATTTATGTCATTTAAAGTTCCATACCCATGTGAGCATTGCCTTGAAATCATTGGTGATGGGATGTGTAGTCTGGCAAAAACCAAAATCAAAGCCAAGCAATCAACCAACCAAACAAAATTAGTTGTACTGTTAATTAAGCTTTTTTCTGTAGTAATTAAACATCTTAAGATCTTAGACTTATAAGTCCTTATTCTTTGTAAAAACTCTGAATATTTGTTTTGAAATTTATTCCACATCTCCTAATCTTCTTGAACATGTGTCTGATCGCCCTTGTTGCCCTGCTCCTCTCTGAAATCTGTTATCCTTCCAATTCAGTTTCTAAGACTGAAGTCAAAAATAGTTTCTTGGGAAGCTTGACTTCTATATTTGTATATTTCTCTGTAAAATCTCAACTTCCACCTCTCTTAAAAAGATTTTTTGTCACTTCCCCACCTGTTACTTCCATTATGGAAGTAAGAGATTATTTAACTTTGTTAATCCTCTATTCTGCAGCAAGCAAGAATTCAGAGCAATAGTAAGTCCATCAGGACAACTTTGCTATCTATGTCATGGCCTATTCTGACATAGTCCATTGCCTAATTCTTTTTTAAGCATTACTCTCTGTGGGAATTAAAGTCTTCCATATTAAAATAAAAGCATTTCCCTAGTAATGTATGAATGGAGATTTAATGCTGTAGTTTGCAAGCAAAATCACAGAGACGTTTAGTGTGAAGAAGGTGAGTGGGAAGAAAGGTAAGACAGAAAGCTTTCATGTAAGAATTTTTCATTAGATATTCATTCTTTAGGTATCAGTGTCAGAGGGAAGATTTTCAGCTTCCTATTTGTTTACTGTTGTAATTGCTTTGCCTCTGCAATCTCAAGCACTTCCACCCTCCTGTTGAATTCAGGTTTCTTTATAAGTACTCTTCCTCATACAATCTGAATTATCTAGAAATTCTTCATCAGATACACTTTTTTCCTCAGTGGGATAATGTTTGGTGGTGGCCGCAGCTCATTCACGTTGGATCTGCTACATATTAACCCAACACTCAAACACCCTTAATCATTAGTAGGTGGACATTTGTCTTTTAAAAACCATGCAACAGTGAGCAAGTTTTTCAATTGTGTCAGATCCACAGCCAAGCTGTTGACATTGCCACTGAAGTGGGTGCTAAGAAGTGAAGCGTAACTGAATTTTCCTTTTACTCAGTACTCTGTTCCTCAAACATGGTATATGTCTAAACCTTGGTAGCTGTCAGAGCTCTGCTTTGGATCCTGCTGCCATGTTAGTGCAGCTGTTACCTTGGCCCATGCACATATTTCCATGGCACTTGCCACAGGTAACCCCATGTGTGCAGCCTCAGTGACTGAGAAGGGTATTGCCATTAGAATCAAAATACCACTGCCATGATTTCCCTGGTCTTCGTATGGCCATCTGGGACTTACAGCTTCTTCAGCTGTGGCAGTCATTCCCATCAGAGTTGTCTGCTCTTAGAATGCCTGATGTGTTGCTGTCTGAAGATACAGATGCCAGGCTGCTCTGCCTCACTGTCCCCAACGAGAAATCTGCACCAGGTTCTGTCCAGTACTTGGGCTGAAGTTATAGCCCACTTCTGCTGGTATAGCAACTAGGAAAAAATTGGCAATCGCTATTGATGGCTTTTGCCCATAAGCCTTCCTATTTTCTTAATACATTCTCACCTTCTTGCTCAGCTACAAAAATAATAGATTTGAGAGCAGCTCTGTTGACATATTGTGCATGGACCAACCAAATAGTCTTCCTAGACCACCAGATGATTAACTCTACAACACTACAGGAAACATTTTGCTGAGGTTTGTGTATTCCTTGAAACATTGCTCAAGGTTCTTTGAATTTGCAGAAGTTTGAATAAACAAAATGTAAGACAAAAGCCTCTATCAAAATACTGGCAATTAAAACTGCACACTTCCATTTTTATTTAAGCTGTATTTTCAAGGATTCATGCCGCTAACATTCTTACTCTTTTCTAATAAATGCTCTAGAAACAATACAGAGGAGGTTTGTGACTACTGGATTTACTGACATTTATCTGACACAATAAATATTTGCCCATTTCAAATTATACTTTACAAGAAAGAACTTGAGCTTATTGCTGGAATAATTACTTTTATTTTTATTTTTTTTAATGTAACAAAGAGATGGAAGATGGGATTCTTGATGTGTCAGTGTCTGTGAGCTGAACAAGATAAAAGCTGAGTAATGTCATCATACTCTAGATCTTTTCCACAAAAGAAATTTTGAGTAATGTTACACACTTGGTTTACTGAAATAGATTTAACATACTGCATACCAAAGAGCAGCTCACCCTTCCTGTCCTTCTGTAAGAGAATAATGTTGTGCTTCAGCATGTGGATAATTTCTCTTTGCGCTAATCACAGAATTAATGAGATTTACAGACCAATTTCTTCCACTGCTACTACTTTATTGTATTGATGCACACACTATAGCTATTTTGTCACTAGACAAGAATAGGTGAGAATAAGGTGACTTGTTCATGAACACTGAAAAAATATCATGGATTATTGTTAATATCTTTATTTATTTTAAAATATTTGAATAAAAAGTAAAAAAAAAATCCAAGTTTTCAGGAGTCCTTCGCACAGCTGATTTCTATCAAAATTAATTGGATTGTAATAACTAAATACTTTGGAAGTGAAATTATCTTTATTTAGAAGCTTCCCTGTACAATTAAACACTACATATCCACTTCAAAGTTTTGAATCACCTTGTATATTAAGCTAGGTAGCATCACAGAAGAGGACATAAGCACTGCTAACCAAGTAATATAATTTAACGAATACACTTTATCATTAAAAACATACGAATTATTAACATCCACAACCTTAATGTTATTTTTATCAACATAAATGAATATTTTTGTACAAGGATACCTAGCAGATATGTTGATTCATGTCTGTGAAATTGAGATGAATAGAGATTTCTAAAAGAGACAGTGTTCTCTTAGAAGTTTGTGTATAGTCAAGCCATGTAAAAATATTTTATTATGCTAAAATATATATACATATCTCAGAAATATATACTTATTATTTTTTAAAAAATATAAAACAGGCACGAAAGAAACATGTTCCAGTAGAGTAGTATGTCTATTGTTTAGCACTTTTATTTCTTTTTTTAAACTTGTGTTTATTTTATTCTGTTGGGAAAACTTAGTGCAAACTGGAACACTTATTTAAAATCCAGATGAGATTTTGGTGTTTTGGGTAAATCTGGTGCATTTTGGTGCATCCCATGTTGACAGTGGTAAATAATGCTGATGATTTTAAGCATATTAGTTCAACTTACTCAAAGTATAGGGAAAAAAATGACACTCCTTGTGTGAGAAATCTACATCCAGCTTGTAGACTACTCCATGAGTTCTGTCAGCTCAGTTAATATATAAAAGAATTTGAGGAGACATCTGGTGTTTCTCTCAGAAGCATCAGCTCCTCTGCTTTTTTTCTTCCTTCAGTGGAAAATACTCACATATAAATGAGCCTGCCAAATAAATAACAACTTCTCTCGTCCTTCTGCAGATTCCTTTCCCCTATGATTAGTTTTGATACTGGATGACATAAAGGAACAGAGAGTCCTATATAGTAGAATAAGTGTTAAGCTAAGAAACATCCTAAGAAGCTCAAATTCAGGGCTTAAGACTGTAGCAGAAAAAAGCACAAATGCATTCCGATAAATGAATTTGTATTTCTTAGGAAAAGTACTCCTAATCCTACCACTGTTCTTTAAATCCATGCCTTAAGAATTGACCAAGGACCTTAACAAATATCCCAAAGCATACTTTACTTCTGTATGCAGAGAAATCCTACATCGAAACAACATCTGGTATAACTGCTTAAAAAATATTTTTTCTTCTCCTGTAACTTTACAATTACATGGCAAGGTATTTTGAGGTGTAAGTTTCCATATTTGCCATCCACCTGTCTCTCTGCCACTTTGTAAACATGATGTTCAAGAACGGGATTTTTAATGATATTTTAAAACCAATAATTGAATTTTGTGTTGGCATTTGGCATCCTATTTTGCTAAGAATACAAAAAATGTTTTCTGTCTGGTTATGTAAAACTGGAGAAATACATATTCAGATGCTGATTTGAAATAAGTGGTTTAGTTCTTTGTTTTTAATTTGCGCAAGATGTACTTTGGTTTTGGTAACATTTTCAGTCCTTTTATGTCAGCTAATACTAAGTGCATTTGTAGGATCAGATCAGTCATATGCCCTTACAAAAAAATAAAAATGTTATTTGGAACTGATAATACAAATGTACACACAGATACATCTGCATTTTCAGCATTGAGAGCTACTAATGGCTTAATCCAGTAAATCAAGTACAAGATGACCACTTAAGTAGGATGAAGAGACTTGCCCGCCATGCCTGCCATACATGGCCAGGGAACAGGATCACAAAAGGATGTTTTTATTCGCAGCTTCTTCTGTATTTATTGTGCTCCATGTAAATCATTAACACACTAACACATTTGTTCTAGCTGCACAGTGATATGAGTACAGGTTAACAGCTTCTGCAAGTAAATGCATGGTGTTACGTTCTATGTAGAGATTTTTGTCCACTGTCTAGGCCTACCTTTCAACTGGGAAGACCAATATACATTGAAAAGAATGGATCCTTTGTGACTTTTCTTGGAATTAGATCAGAGTCTAAAAGAGGCAGACAAGTATCCCATAATATTCTGTTTATTCTTCTTTATGACTCTTCCGGTGCTGCAAGATTTTGGGAAGCCTATAAGCTCTTTGTTTAAAAGAAGAGGCCTAATAGGCTTGTGAACCTAGAAACCACAGAGGGGCAGTTTTTTTGGTTGATTTAAGCTTTCTTGACATCAGGTAAGATCATCTAGTTGGAGTTACACTAAATGTCTATCTAGTCGTCATGGGTTGAAACTGAATTGATTGACAAGCTTTTAAGCCAATGAGCTTTTGCGAATTTTGCATATTTAAACCCCGTGCAAGGGCGGGAAGTTCCTCTCTTGTTCCCAGTTTCCGGAGGGAGAAGGGGGATGCTTCCGAGCCTTGGGAGGCCTCCGGGCCCAGCCCGGGCCCGGCCTGGGTTCCTGCCTGCCCCTCACCCCTCTCCCTTCCATCAGAGCTGCGAGCAGCTAAACTAACTATGGGCTGCCCAATAGCCAAATCCATCGGGCTAGCATTTTGAAAACCGGAGGGGCCTCCCCTCCCCCTTCATGCAGCCCGGGGGAGCCTCCTCTCTCCCCTCCTGCAGCCCGCGCAGACCCAGCGGGACCAGCGGAGCCTCCTTTCCCAGCCTGCACAGCTCGCACCGAACTGAACATCAGCGCAGCCCGTGGGGAAAGACGTGAGGGAGAAGAACATGGAGGCTGCACGGTCAGGGAGAAAGAGAAAGTCAGGCACGTGGGACGACGCTGAGATGGCGGCGGGAGAAAAGGGTGTGTGCGTTCCGGCGCCAATCTTTAAACCCCCTTCTAGCAGCTGCGGAGGACTGAACTCTTTAAATCATTATAAAAGTATGGGGAGATGAAAATCCATGCCTGTGAGAATTCATGTTGCAGCCTGTGAAGATGTAAGAGAATGCCTATGCCATGCCACATAGTTGTGAAACAGCTTTTAGAGGTTTGTGAAGAAGCAGAGAAGCCCTTGTGTTTAAGCTGNCCCCATGTGATGGCCCATGATTGCAGTATGAATATACTGTGGAATTGTCATGGGAGAGATTTCACTTCAGTAGATGGTTTCCGGGCGGACTACTGAGTTTTTGAAGGAATGTCCATGGCATAGCAGAAGGGAACCTTTTTCCCTAAGCATAAGAAAGATACTTTTAAAGACTGTAACACTGACCAAAATTGTTACCTTTTGTGCGAGATGGTAAAAGGAGGGGAGAGTGCTGGAGGGAGAAAAGGGAGGGGGGAAGGGGTTTTTGCTTGGGGAGTGCTGGAGGGAAGAGGGTTTTGCTTTAACTTCTTTTTATTTCTTGTTACTTTTAACTCTGTTAGTAATAAACTTCTTCATATTCTTTAAAGTTTTAGGCCTGATTTGCATTTCTTCTGGTCCTTATCTCACAGAGTAAAATAGATGTGATCAAACCACTACACTAAATTGGTGTTTCTGCCCGGTTGGCAAACCAAACCCGCTACACTAGTCCAGCTCTCTAACAGTGGCAAAAAGGAAATGTCTGAAGACTATAACACAGGGTAAAGAAGTGTTTATTTTTATTTTTGTAGTATTAATTTTATGGGATTCTCAGCTTGTGGCAATTGATTCACAAGACTGAATTCCTGAAATGACTAGAGGGACTGTTAATATTCCACGTTATCTTTTCTGGCATTACTCTGCTCCAACCACCCTTTTTCCATGAATACTGAAAACTTTCTCCACACTAGGATTTGGAGACGAATGGAGGAACATCCGAAATGAACATATCCTCTAATAGAAGGCAGATTTCAGCAGCCCCTCCCCCACCAGGTTCAGACAGAAATTCCTCAGAGGAAAGTGAAAAAAACCCTATTTATTTAACAAGCAGGGTGCTCGCAGGCACCAAAAAGAATGAATAATGTTAAATAATAAAACCTCTCGCTGTGGAGGAGAAACCTGGGTAGATTTCAGAGTCCTTTCTGTGGGTGTGGCTCTGCCCTCTCCGGAGCAGAGGTTCAGCATTGGCCCCTCCGGGCCGTGGTGTGGGGCCTCCCAGTGATGATGTTCCGGACCAGAGCAGAACAGTCCCAAGAAAAGTTCTTGCCAAAGGAGGCAAGCAGCTCAGCTAGCAGGCTAGCTAAAAAGCAAAGAGTTTTAACTCTCTGTCTCTCTCTTGAGAAAAAGGAGCCGAGAGCTGGCTAAAAGCAGGAAGGTGCTTCCTCCGCTCTGTTGCAGGAACGCCGGGGAGTGTGTGTGTCCTTGAGCACAAACCGCTCTGAAAGCTTTGCCTGGCTTCTCTCTCCCCTCTCTCGAGAAACAGCTTAAAGACATAGGAAGGCACAGGATTCATGTCTGGCATCGGGCAGGCGATAGGGAATACGGTATCATACAGTCACCCCAGGACACTGACACGTATTAGGTTTTCCTTCTTACCCTGCCAAGAACACGTAACAACACAGACTGCATGTTGTTGCCATTAAAATCTTAAAGTCTCCCAGTCTCTCATCCAGTCTGGTGATAATGATTTGATTAAATCATCAAGAAAATGTAATAACTGGTGCTCAGACTAAGTGGTAGGCCAAGTCTCACTACTAACTTGACTGAATGCCTTCAGTACAGCATCCATATCAAGTACCTATTGAGGTGGGATTGAAGCTGCATGTATCTCCCTGATTTAATTAGTGATCCCTTGTTTGAAACATTAATAGAACTGCTACTGGTTTAAGTCTGGCCCACTTAAGCCAATTTTTGCTTTTCTCAAGGGACAAGAAAGAGACATATGAACATTTTCAGACATAATGCTGTAGTTCAATGGACTTAGAGCTCTGATTCTGTACATTGGGCCCTACTGCTATTGAATAATGTTTTGCCCGTTGTATCAATCCGTAGATCTAGGTCATTCTCTCATCTTCTTTCCTTAGATCAAATGAATGTAGCTAGTCAATGTAATATCTTATTACAAACATAATACCACTCTTGAACAAAGACAAATCACAACTGGATTTGGTGATATATTTCAGTTGTGGCCAATTTTCTCTAACTAAAAAAGTGGCAAATTTAAACTTCTACTGAACAGTTCAAGTGTTTCAAAGAGCTGTTTCACACAACATCAAGTGCAGTGGGAAAAAGAAAGACCTTGTGTTTCTGAAAAAGTCCTAAACTTTTTTGACTCTGTGATTCCATCTGCTCAGATAGAACAATCTCCTATTTTCAAATACAAGTGTTCTTCAAAATGGAAGAGACTAATCTTTAAACTGTAATTATTATGAGTGTTTTAATTCCTCTTTCAAAACTTCAAAAATCTCTGCTTTCATGTTTCTTGTCTAGTTTCTTTTTTTTTTTTCAAAAACATACAAAACCTGAGTTTATCTCAAATTCTGAGATAGAAATCTCAGCAGCAAATATTACAAAAGAAATAGTAAATTACTTAGGAAGTAGTGACTGAAAATCTCAATATCTCCAAGTTTCACATTGCCTTAAAAGCAACACATTCCTCCAGCTGCAGAGCAGAAAAAGAACCTGGCTTGTGATAATTTACTGAGATACTAGCATAATTTTCATTTACCACTGAACACTTGCAAAATAGTGTGACTTATATTCCAGACAGACTTGAGCAAATATTTATCCGTGATACTCATATACACATTCAAAGAATTTGCAGCGTTTTTATGGACACATCACAGGGAAGAAAAAAAAAAAAAAAAAAACCCACTAGATTTTTTTTACTGGTTGATTGACTATGAATTATTTGATCAATCACAGTGTTTTTTCACTTTGTAAGTATCTTAAAGTGCAAGGCATTTTTAATGATTGATAATGTTTCCCTTCACTTCAATGTAGCGCTTCAAGAGTATAAAACTCTTCAGAGTCAGCCACTGCAAGGGAAAATAATTCAATGCGTTGTAATGCCAGCTACCACATACCATCCATCAGCTTTTTCAGTGGTAGCAAACCACGAGACAGGAACATCAAGGACAGTCTGTATCTCAAAAGAGTCAGCTTGAGGCAGCTTAACTGTTTTACCATTGCTAACTGTCATCTAAACTGTGACACGCTGCTTTCACCACTTCTAACTCATGTCAAAATGAAGAGCATGAAAGTAACTGAATAAACCACAGGAACTGAAGTAGTTCCTTTATCTAATAGCTTTATACCTACAAATTGCTTGATAAGAAAAACACTGGTCAAAGGTTGTATTTGTGTAAAAAAAAAAGTTGAGTATGGTTGCTGAACAGAGTTTAAAATTATTACAATCACATAATAAAGTAAATCCTGAGTATTATGTGCTGCACCCATGACTGTCCAGCAAATGGTCCCCCAAAAAAGAATGTTGCTCCACTGATGATCTGCAATTAATTTTCTTTGGTGAACCACACTTGCTTCTATTTTCAGGATGTTTGTGTGCTTATTATTTTTGAGAATTAAATGGGAAAGGATTTGCAAAAGGTGTTTTTAACACTCATGCTGATGGTGGTTTTTGTTACAGTGTGTTCTACATTTCTGCAATTTGTCAGACATACATCACCTTATCACTATGACTGTAGTTTTTGGTTTGGGGTTTTTTGGATAGTTTTCTGTGTGTCTTTTTTAAAGGAAAGCCTTAAAATCCCTCATCCGCACAATTTCCACCACTGCCATTAAATAGGTCTTGTGATTTATGTATTTTGTCACTAGCACGTCATAGGAGTGGCAAGCTGGTCCCAGGAAATTTGTCATTGCTTTCATTGTCAAATATAGTCTGTATCACTGTTCATGCTGTAATCTGGCAAAATGTTTATGTTTGTTTATTCATACAGTTGGTGAACAGACACAGTTGTGCCTAAAGCACTATAATGGTTACAAAGAATTTTACTTAACTGGACAAAATTTTATCATTTTATGTATTAATGAAAAAGAACACTATAGCAGTGGGAATGTAGTGGGAGTGCTGCTCAGTAACACATTTCATATCTGGCAAATGCTGGACTTACACAGTCAGAGAACAACTGTGACACAAGGGTGAAGTGGCATGCTAACCACTCAGAACTGTGGACCTTTGGAAGCTTAGAAAGCTGCAGTAGGTGATCCTCTCCATTTTTCTTTTTTTTCCTCTGAAGAAGGAAAACATTGGCTTCAAACCAGTGAAGAATTCATCAGAAGAAAATACTCCAAATGTTGATCGCTTCTCTAGATAAATCATCTCAGTATTAAAATTACATTTCTATATGTGAATATTTAATCTTCATAAAAGTAAAGCAGGAAATACAGCAAAATTCTTGGGCAATATTTTTAAATAGTTGTTGATAAATTTACAGTTGCTTACAGCAAAATTGTAAGTCTTCTTTGTTTTTGTTTTAGGTTAGTAGTGGTTTACTTCAACTATAATCTTTTACTAAGCTTTCAAGGAGAGGTAGGAAAATTGTTATATCACTTGAAACTTGAATAATTTAGACTTTTAATGCAAGTTTTCTTGCATCATCTCTCCATTTAATCCCATAGACACTTTTAAAGGAATAAACATATTTCTAATCTTAGATAGTAGAAAGGAAATTTTAAGTGTCTTCTCGGCAGAGTCAAACAATTTCTGTTCTTGTTTACGATGGAGTTTAATCTTGTTTCCCTTAAGAAAAAGAACATAATTTTACCCAAGGACAACACAAAAAAAATGAAATTAAAGAAATTGCATCTTCTGTTTCTGTTGTTTCCTTATTTGAACCTGGCTTTTCAGCTGAAATGTCCTCTGCTGAAAGTAATACATTATAAACCATTATTTATACAGAGAGAGGCAGAATAAATTGCCTGTGTATTAGAACAAGGCAAAGGAAAAAATATAGAAACCGCATATCCCAGATATTCAGCTTTGAGGTATTTTTTTATTTGTTTGGTCTATTCTTAGTTGTTTGGGGATTTCTTTTATGACTGCTTAGGAGTTAATTCTTCTTCTTGTTTCTTATAAAATTTCTCTAACTTGTTTTCAGTTTAACAGTAGCCATTTGGATTGCAAAATGTTTTTTCCACACTTTAAAGTTCCTAGATAACCAGTGATTCATCCTCTAGTTTTTCTGATTTTATTTTATCTTGGAAATATTATATGCATTTCATGATAAATTATTTTTTTTTTTTCTGCAAAAAATTTTGAATCATTCTGCTCATAGTTCAGGCTTACTGCACTTTGATGTAGGAGTTCTGCATCTGAATCCCTAAGTATCTAAAAACTAATCTGCATGCAACAAGAGAGGCAAATGTATAAATGCCAAAAAGATTGAAGCTTTTTCCTCCTGGAAAATTATGGGTAAAATCTTTATTAGTTTTTATTTTACCATATGTCTCCAAATAATGATTACAGCATTGATACACTGTCTATACTGAATAAAGGAAATCAAGAACAAAATCAATATTAGTTTCAGAGGGACCTGTTCTACTCTTCTAGCCATAGCATAAAGATGTCATAGTTAGTTATGGTTTATAATGACGTCACAGAAAACAGAAGAAATTATGGACCCAAGTGAATGACAGAAAATGAAGACCTCTCCCAGCTGGAGAATACTAATACCATTAATCCCTAGCAAAACAAATACAGGATGCAGTTGCTTGGGTGGGGGAAGGATACAGAGTTGGAAGCAAAAAGCTATTGGAAAACAAAAAGAGGAAAATAAATAGTAAAATTTAGACATGTTGTCCTAGGTTACAATGTAAGATGTACCCAAAAGTATATATTCTATCACCATCTTCATAAGCTGTTAAAAACCAGTGGGGCAGTGTTCCCCACCTCCTTCATGACTCATCCCTGATAAACTCTGGGGATATCACCTGTTAATGGGCCAGCTGTTGAAACCAGGTGGGGCAGTGTTTCTTATCTCTCCCATGACCCATCCTCCCTCCAGGGGGATATCTTCTGTTAATGGGCCATCTAGTCTCACACATGACTGATAAAATTGCATCATCCCATTGTGAGATGCTCCGCCCAGAGGGAGAAACCAAGCATTCCATCCTGGATATAATCTGAGATTTCAAACACCACAAGTAGCCTTTTTCCACTGGATTCCCACAGGAAGACCAGACCACTCAACAGGATCACTGCTTCAAAAGAACCATCACTCCAGGAGGACTGCAGCCTTCATTTAATTGGACTGCTACCAACACCCTGACAGACAGGGTGTCAGGTTGTATTCTGACTTTGTCAGTGGGGTTTTTTTGTACTATTGCATTTATTTTATTTTTCCTATTAAATTGTATTTCTGACTTGGAGTCTCTCACTGGTTTGCTTTCAAACTAGTACACATGTAAACCTCAAATTACGTTTTTGCATTCTCCAATAGGTTTCTCTGATACATGTAAAATATATTTTGAAATATACTTTCCTTTTTTCTGTGTTGCCTAGCTCAAGCTCTTTCACTTTCTTCTTTCCAGTACACCCAAATGTCCACTAATTGATTGTCCAGCATTCTTAAATAGTTTCTTATGAAGAGAAACATTCAGAAATAAACTGATCACCCAATACTGCTGGACAAGATGGCATAATTTTGAAGTTACTGACCTTCTACTGTGACTGCCTATGCTATTTTTACTGAGTAGTACTTGAAAACCAATACAAATTTTAAATTCTTTTATTACTAGCTGTAGTTGATTGAAACATGGGATAAATACGTTTTTGTTTGAATAATGCCATAATACTTTGAATGTCATGCCTGGTTTTAAAGATTTGAGAAAGTGAATCAGTCTTAGATAGGCATGCTGGGGAGTACATATTTTTTTTCTATTCTCCATTCTAAGTCTAATTTCTGGGGAAAATAAACAGGTCCTCAAGGTAAATCATATATATGTATATATCTACATATGTATATATGTGTAGACATATGCACAGTTGCTTAAAAATGCAAGTGATTGTGCAGTAAAAAATGAATATTAAACTGACAGTGATGGGTTAAGAAACAGTTAATCAGAGTTTTTGAAAAGTCTTTGAAAACAACAGGTGTTCCTCTTTCCTGCAAGTAGAAAAAGCAATCTATTAATACAAAATAGTTTTCTAACAATACATGCCATTAAGAACCAGAATGCAGAAAGTGCTGGGGTTTTGATCAAACAAACCTCTTGGTGACAGTTTTGAAACTTTATTCATGAAAACCAGATTCAAGGAAGAACAGATTTTTCCTAGAGAAAAGCCATATTCAAATATGGTTCCAAGCTCAGCGAAACATGGTCAGAGAAGATAGCAAAGCTATGAGTAGTAGATCAAACTCAGTGGGAAGATTCCAAAGAGTACTAAAAGCGATAACAACTCTAAGTATCGTGGAAATGCACCTACATATCGGAAAAGTCTTTGGGACTATTTAATATCAGCAGTATATGTACTGACTATAGTGTTCTAGAATGCAATGATCATGACAGCTGCTACAAGGGATTTGAGTAAATGATAAATGAAAAACATGACTGAAAAGGATCTAAAATACAAGTATAAGAAATTCTTCATTTTGTGGAAGTAACTCAAATTCTAATCAGAACTTCCTCAAGAACATACCCTCAGTGCACAGAAATATTCAGTGCTTGTAAACTTGAATAGGTCTTGGTAGAGAAGGACTGTATTTAAATTTAGCAGCTTGCTGAAACAAAAGACAAAGTGTTCATTTATTCATTCTAGATTTTTTTCAGGAAACAAATGGAACTAAAACCTTTTGTTCATTTCTTTTTCATTTAGCTTCAAAAGCAGAATACAGAACTGATACAAACTGAAAAGACTAATAGAAAGCTATTAGGGTTAGTAACAATTTGAATTAAAAATCTTAAAGAACACAACTGGTACTGTACTTCACGGTAGCATGATCCATATGTGGTTCTTTTTAAGAGCATGCACATGTCAGAGTTAGAATTCTGTGCAGAAAATAGATATGTAGCACAAATGCATAGGAAAAAAGTGGCTGTTGGCATAGGCAAAATGGATATATGAATGATGTCCATGACCCCAATACAAGATTTATCTATGCCAGAGTTCTGGAAAGTGGGCAGGCAACAGTGGCAGCTGCTGGTGTCAGAGCAGTTGTTCCTCACATTTTCCCATCTTCCAGGCAGCAGGAGCAAGAGCAAGCAGCTGAGCTCACCACAGCTTCCCTGTGGCTTTGTGTTCCTGCTCCAGCCATTCTCAGATTCTCACTCACAGACCTGCAACATTTAATTTTTTCTGTGTTGCCAAAAGAGGCCTTGAGCCAGCTCTAGGGATTTTTCTGAGTGATTTGAAAGAAAAAATTATTAAGGCAGCAAAACTGCTGGTCATTGTAAAAGCTCCCATTCTCTTTTCCTCTTTATAATATTAAACCAAAAGGTTTCTGTGGGATGTTTGTACATCTATGCTGCCTACACATGCACACACAAGCACATCCCTTCCTAACTTTAGTCAGAAAAGTTCTGTGAAAAGTAGTCATAAGAATTATTAAGTGTTTCTGGGCTTCTAAAGATGCAAAGAAGTGTTACTATTTCATGCTGTTGCAGTCTTTTTGTTACCAAATCGGGGGTCCTTACAGCTTTAGTATTGCAGACCTAGGGACAATCTGAGAGGTCTCTTTATATGATGTTGGAAAACAACAGATAATCTAAATCACATCAGATCTATCTTTTGACCCTCTGCCAATCACTCTTTAAATAAACAAATGTTTCTTATTCATATGCATAAGCTTCTCACCCTCATTCAGAAGTCAGATTATCTCAGCTACCAGAAGGGGAATATGTAAATCCTGTTAGATGGCTTGCTTTAAAATGAAATAAGTCACCCAATACAGCTTTATCAGCAGCTATTCAGTTTGTCTAGTTAGCAGATGTAGCACTTTGGTATCTTTCTAAGCTTTTCTAGCTAAGTTGCGCAAACTGGCACACAGAATACAGTTACTACAGCAAAACTATGATTACATCCTAGACCTCTCTCCTCTTTCTTCCTCTATGCTGCCCTCACTAGGAGTAAACCCAACTAGACAAACACACACTGCAAAATTAATTTGGGATCTACTTGATGTAAGAGTGGAGAGGAGGGAATGAACAGCTGTTTTCACCTATGAAAGAGTTGGATATGCTGATTTACACTACAGATTTCCCCACCAAAGTAGTTGAGGCAGTGTTGGGGTTTTAGGAGTTGTCCTTTTGTTTTCTTTTTCTCTCAAAGAATTTTTCCCCATACAAGCTGCCAAAGAGACAAAAGACCTGGCCACAGGGGGAGGGGTCTAGCTGGCCAGCCTCTTTCACCTGGGGTTTTCTCGTGTGGGGCAGAGAGGTCGCGAGATTTGAACTGGGTGAAAGGGGTTGGGTGGGGCCCCTCGGTCTCTTGTTCTGCCGGCATTCGAGGGGAAGAGGAGCTGCTGTCATGATGGAGAGAATTCATCATCACTACAGGCTTCTGCCTTCTGCTGCCTTCCTTCTACCATGCGTGGAGCTTGCTCCCTGGAGCAGCAGTGGCACGGGGACTCTATCTAACACCCTACCTCACTAAAAGAGGGACCTTTACAGCATCTGCTCGGGTGCCTCAGGGGAGCCCAGGATCCCAAGCCCGCCTTTTCCTGCCCTGCTGGGAGCTGGGCCACGACTGTCCTGCCCCCACCGTTCCTTTGCCGCTGCTCCGAGCCTTCGCTGCACTGTAGCCCCGCACCCCCTGCCTGCCGAGACCTCCCGGGGCTCCCGCTGCAGCTCCGGAGTTTGATACATCTCGCCTACCACCCGGGATTCTGTGTGTTCGTCCCTGCTGTTCCGGGATCGGCTGCCCCTGGGGTTTGTGAGGCGAGCTCCCCGTCCGCCATTCCCGCGTGCTCCCCGAGCTCGCTCCGGAGCGCCCCCTGCAGCCGCGAGGGAACCATCGCACCCTCCCCAAACAGCCGAGGGAAGGCGGGCACTGGGTTCCTGGTTCTGTTTGGTATTACTGCCACAGTTAGTGTTGTTTGTTTATATATATATATGCAAAGAATCGTTATTCCTATTCCCCATATCTGTGCCTGAAAGCCCCTTAATTTCAAAATTATAATCATTTGGAGGGAAGGGGGTTGCATTTTCCATTCCAAGGGAGGCTCCTGCCTTCCTTAACAGACACCTGTCTATCAAACCAAGACAGGTAGTTATCAGTGGCATGACCAAGGAGAACCAAGCAGATAGGTGAAGAGCTGAGATGAGCATGAAGGGCTTCATAAAAATCATACAGGTGAGAACCTGATGGATAGGTAAGTTAGACAGCAGTGAGGTTTACAACTGAAACCAAAGTAGAATCAAAGAATCATAGAATGGTTAGAGTTGGAAGGGATCTAGTTCCAACCCCCCTGCCGTGGACAGGGAAACTTCCACTAGACCAGGTTTACACGTTATAGTAAAGAACTTCCACCTATATATAATCTACTCTGCCTTGAGTAACAGTGAGGTATCCCTGACTAAGAGATTAACATGAAATTGGTGCTCCACAGGGAGGAAGTCAGCTCCAGGCTCCATCATGATCCTGGCAACAAAGGAAAACAAATTCATATCCCTGATATTCTTTCTACCCATTCTTCCTTCTGCCCCTTAATGTTGTACTTTTACTTCCTCATTCAGTGACATATTACAGGAATCCACCTTTCATCCAGAAGCTTCAATTCACTTTGTGTTGTCTTTTTCTAAGGAGAAGAAGAGGAACTCATTGTGAATGTGGAAAATTCCAGAACTAGGAAATAAGGGGGGAGGGGGGGAAAATAGAAATCAAGAACTAAGGAGCTGTTATGATCTGCTCTAATCACTGAGGAGCAAGTGAGCTCTCTGTGGATTACGAGTATTCCAAGGTTCAAAATATTCCCCAAAATGTGATTAAAACCGAACAAGGTTAAATGTTGAGACCAAAAAATTGATATATTTTATTTAACAGTATATATTTTATTTAACAGTAAAAAAGGTAAAGAGAAAGAAAGAGAAAGAAAGAAACAGAAAAGGAGGTGAGGGGAGAGATGGACAGCAAGAGCGACAGAGACATATTAAGAAAAAACATGTCACTACTCCGTAGATCCCAACGATGTCTTGTCGGTCCCCTCCATCTGATCTTCTTGGTGGTGAGGGTCCCCCACAGAGAAGTATAGAATCCAAAGGATTAATATACGTTTGGGCCAGGTGGAAATGATCAGGTGCCTCTCCTCGGGAGGGCAAGTTTGACACTGTCTCTTGCAAGACTGTGGATCAGTTGCATCATTTTGCATCATGTGCAGTGATCTGGTGCAAGGCTTCAGGAATGAGTCTGGGGGCACTTCAGGGGCCTTCGATGGATTATGACACCTCCTCTGCTGCCTGTTCACGTGCATGTCCTGTGGATGTGGCTTTCCCAGGGTGGGGGAGTGACTGCACAGCTGAGCCAGTTTGTGTAAGGGAGGATGGGTGTTCACTGCCTCTGACCAGAGGGTGCACCACACACCCAAGACCCTCCTCCTCCCTGCTTTGGTGGGGGAGTCTGTGCAAACCTGGCAGCAGAGAAGCCTGGAGCTGTGGCTTTGACCCTGAAGCTGCTGGGCTTGATCTTCCTGTAAAAATGTCCTCCCAGCCTTATCAATTACTTCTTAGACCTGAGATGCTTAAAATAATAGTGTCACTTTTCTTAATCTCAAATAGCCTCATATGGTTTAACTCACAGCTCAGGGCCTCAGCCAAGGGGCCCCATTCAGGGCGCAGTGGTCTTCCATGCAGTTTTTGTTATACGACTTTGTCATTATAAGCAAAAGTCCTTCATAAAAATGTTTAAGCCATAAACCATTTCTGTCTCTGACAGGAGGTATGAACCAAACTACTTAATTCATACTTCTGGAAAAATTATGGTTATGTTTTTTTCTTGAAATAGAAACACATTTCTACAGAGAAAATAATGTCTGTATGGATTTCTACTCATGTGACTGTGGTAAAAGGTCAGGCCATAAATACCTGAATATGCAGATGAATCGTAAGAAGTTTGAAGAAAAACAGTAGGATTGATCAGACATTCCGAATGAGAACTGATGTAGTCTATCTAGAGGAGAAGTTGGAAGGGAAATGTTAAATCTTTAAATACATAAAAGACAGCTGTAAAGCAAAAGGGTGTAATCTGTTCTCTGTGTGCACTGTCAATAGAATGAGAATAATGGATTTGAAAGGGAATAATAAAGGTTAATGTCCTAATCAGGAGGAAAAAAAAAAGACTAATGGTAGAGGTAATTATACACTTTAACGAAATGCCTTGCAAGATTATAGTATCTCCATCACCGGAAATTTTAAAACAATTAAGAAAAATATGTTATGAAAGTTGATGGTTGTCATGGTTTAACCCCAACAGGCAGCTCTGTACCACACAGTCAGTCTGTCACTCACTCCACTCCCCACCTCCCCCTTCATGGGGAGGAGAATTAGAGAAAGAAAAAAAAGTAAACTTCATTGGTTGAGATGAAAACAGTTTAATAACTGAAACAAAATTAATATGCTACTAGTACTACTACTTCTAAAAGTACTGATATTTTTAATGAAAAAGAGAGAGTGAGAAAATGAAGAATCATCTGCTGTAGTGAGAGATCAAGTGAAAAACTATCTCAGGAACATCAAGGCACAAAAGGGCATGGAACCTGGTGAGATACATCCAAGGGTCCTGAGGGAGTCAGCTGAGGAAATGACTAAGCCACTTTCCACCATATTTGAGAAGACATGGCAGTCCGGAGAAGTTCCCAGTGACTAGAAGAGGGGAAATGTAATCCCTGTTTTTGAAAAGGGAAATAGAGAAGACCCAGGGAACTACAGGCCTGTCAGCCTTGGTGCCCAAAAAGATCATGGAGCAGATCCTCCTGGAAACTATGCTAGGACACATGGAAAATAAGGAGATGATTGGTGACAGCCATCCTGGCTTCCCTGAGAGCAAATTGTGCCTGAAAAATTTCTACTCCACCTGTGACAAGGTTACAGCAATAATGAATCAGGGAAGAGCAGCTGATGTCATTTACCAGAATGCGTGCAAAGTATTTAATATTGTCCAGCGTGACATCCTTTTCTCTAAACTCTAGAGACATGGATTTGATGGGTTGCCTACTCGGTGGTTAAGGAATTGTCTGGATGGTTGCACTCAATGAGCTGTGGTCAATGGCTCCATGTCCAAGTGGAGACCACCGATGAGTGGTGTTCCTCAGGGAACAGTTTTGGGACCAGCACTGGTTAACATCTTTGACACAGACAGTGCACCCTCAGCAAGTTTGCCAATGCCGAGCTGTGTGGTACAGTCAACGTGCTGGAGGGAAGGGATGCCATCCAGAGGGACCTTGTCAGGCTTAAGAGGTGGGGCTGTGTGAACCTCATGCAGTTCAACAGGGGCGAGTGCAAGGTCCTGTGCCTGCATTGGGGCAGTCCCAGACAGAAGTACAGGCTGGGAGATGAAGGGATTGAGAGTAGCCCTGAGGAGAAGCACTTAGAGGTGTCGGTGGGCGAGAAGCCAAACAAGTCTTGGCAGTGTGCACTCACAGCCCAGAAAGTCAACCATATCGTGGGCTGCATCAAGACCACTGTGGCCAGCACATTGAGAGAAGTGACTCTCCCCCTCTATTCCACTCTTGTGAGAGACCGCCTGGCATGCTGCATCCAGCTCTGGGGCTCACAACTTAGGAAGGATGTGGATGTGCTGGAGCGAGTCCAGAGGAGGGCCATGAAGATGAGCAAGGAGAGAGCTGAAACACTTCTCCCATGAAGACAGGCTGAGAGAGCTGGGGTTTACCAGACTAGAGACAAGAAGTCTGGGGAGACCTTATAACAGCCTGCCAGTACCTAGAGGGAGTCTGCAAAAAGGCTGGAAAGGGACTTTTTGCAAGGGCATGTAGGACAAGCGGTGATGGCTTTAAACTGAAAGAAAGTGAGTTTAGACTAGGTATTAGGAAGGCATTCTTTACTGTGGGGGTGATGAGGCACTGGAACAGGTTGCCCAGAAAAGTTTTGGATGGCCCACCCTTGAAAGTGTTCAAGGCCAAGCTGGAGTGGGTTTTGAAAAACTTGGTCAAGTGGAAGCTGTCCCTGCCCACGGCAGGGGAGTTGGAACTAGATGATCTTTAAGGTTCCTTTCAAACCGAGTCATTCTGTGATTCTGTGGAATAAAACCTGAGAGAAAGAAGTGATACATAATACAAATGGTCACCACCCACTGACCAATGTCCAGCCTGTCTCTGAGCAGCTCCTGGTCAATTCAACCCCAATTTATAAACTCAGTGTGGCATTCTATGGTGTGGAATATCTTGTTAGCCAGTTCAGGTCAGCTGACCTGGCCACGCTTCCTCCCAGTTTTTGTCCAACTCCTCACTGGCACAACACGGGAAACTGAAAAGTTTTTGTAAGTCCTAATAAGCACTACTTAGCAACAACCAATACATCACTGTTATGAACATTATTCTCATAGTAAATCCAAAACACAGCACTGTACCCACTACTAAGAAGAAAATTAACTCTATTTCAGTTAAAATCAGGATCATACATACATCATGATCTCTTTCTGTTCTGCATTTCTATGACTCCAAAGTGAATCAAAAATAAGATTAAATTTCACTGTGTACATATATATGGAGAGATTTTATATATATATGTATAGGTATATATGTTTGGATATGCAGCTAAGCAGATTTTCTAAAGAATACAGCCAATTTTTCTCACTAACCTAACAGTTACTAAAATAATTAAGATTTTTGCCTGCAACACAAAGAGTGCTAGTAAGGAATACAGGAATATTACATTTTTCAGAGGATTAGACAACTAGGGGAAGGTATCTAATAGGCCTTAAAAATGTGTGTAACAACTAATGACCCTTTCACTCATTA
This sequence comes from Eulacestoma nigropectus, assembly GCA_013397775.1. Lineage (NCBI taxonomy): Eukaryota > Metazoa > Chordata > Aves > Passeriformes > Eulacestoma > Eulacestoma nigropectus. The sequence goes on from VZTE01000506.1 coordinate 791,079, forward strand.
AAGTAATTGAGACATATACTAACAACGTCAATTTTTTCACCAGTTTCTTCTAGACTGAAGTGAAAGTAATTATGAAGTATCTCTGTTAATGGGGTGCAAAGTCGACAAATGTTGGTTTACAACCTATGCAGTTCATTAACACATGCTTTATCCTCAGCTGGACTCCTGCTGATTTAAGTACAACTTTATAACATTCAGAAATATCAATCCCATTTCAAACTATCAACTAAGTGGAACTATCAGAAAAGGTTCCCATTAGGTCTCTTTACCTTTCAGAAAGTATTTCCTTTCTAATGACATTTGTTTAAGCATAATGTTTTTTCATGTTCATGTAAAACACATAAGAATAGATAATCTTGCTTGTAGGCTAGCGTTTTAATGGGTGGACTGACTCATCCCAGCATGACAATTCTTATCTTCTCTCATATGCTATTTCCTGGAAAAAAACAATTACATTGTTAAGAGTCCTGATATACCAGCTCAATTTTGTTAACAAAGGAAATTAGCTGGAGACCCTAGATAATTTCCTAAAATCTGACAACCTAGACCTTGACCATGGTGGAGATGCAGATAAAATATAGCTTCCTCATATTAGTATTTCAAATTATAGTGAATAAAAAAAAAAAAAAATAGTGTGATTGTTTCAATTTCAGGGCTGCAGAGAGAAATTATTATTGCAGTGATGAATCATTCTCAAGCAAGAGTTCAACTGGATGTATTTATTGTAAGACAGAAAAGATAAAAGAGCTTTTAGAAACAAAACAACACAGTTGCTTTGTGACATTTCTCAGTGGGAGAATCCATTGGCAGCTGTTCAACAGCTGTTCAATTTGTAAGCTAACATTAAACTAAGCCTAAGTGTAGGAAGTCCTTAACCATACTCTTCCACCAAACTATTGACAAGTTTTGGGAGATTTTAAACCAAAAAAATTATATTTTACAACTGAACTCCTCGCCTCATGAACTTTGAATTACTTAGGCAATCTTCCAGCCTTCTTCACTTTCATGCAGCTACAGCTCAGAATTATATTTAAATCAAAGAACTGCAGAACATACATATCACAGGACTGCCATGGAATGGTTTCTTCTTTCCCAGCCCGCAGATTGGTTGGTGTCATGAAGAAGAGACAGACAAATAACAAAATGCCGTTTAGCACGTGTTCATTTTCGGAGTGATTAAATAAGACCGGACTGGTAAAAAATTCCATCTGATGTGGAATTTAAGTTGTGTACTTAAAGATATCCAGGAGTTTCTGTCTGAAATATCCACTCACCAAGGCTGCCAGAACCTAGGCAGCAAGCAGTGACAAATATTTGGACCAAATATTTCTAATGACTTTTACCTTAATATCTAATAATTTTTTATTTTACATTTTAAGTGTTTTCAATGTTTAAATTTCTGATTTGCCAGGTTCATAAAATTATTTCAAATAGGCATCCTATATTAACTGCAATTTTATTAATGTTTAAATGACAATATTTTTATTGTATTAAGGTTTATATGGGAACAGTTTGTAAGTATGGCTGAATTCAGGCAATTTAATACTCTGAATAAATATTTCTGGGTGATTGTTATTTGTGGTTTTCACCCAGTTCTAGTGTTTCTTCAACAACAAAAATGCATAAAGTAGTAGAGCAAGTACATTGCTTGCCTGGGAGCTTCACGATTTGTTCTTCACCTGTAGAGAAACCCAAGCATACAGGTAAGGTTGAGGATTTCCAGATCAGAAATCCCAGTCTCTTGAAGTCTCCTCTCTCATCCTTTTACAAGCAATCGGACACAAGAATGACAGTTTGTTTTACTTTACTCCAAAAAGTAGGTGTGTGTAAAGCCATTTCTTGTAGCATATCCTTCTCTCAATATGCTACTCCTTCTGGAAGTCCATGAAAGTGTCTTGAAGTGATAAAAATGTCTTTTAAAACTAATGGATAAATGGGATATTGCACTTTTCCTTAGAATAATCTTATATTTTTACCTTCATATTTTTATTTAATAAATATGAAAAAAATAATTTCTTCTTTCTTCCCTTAATGATTGTGTTATGGCATACCGTAATAGCTCAATATGCAACAAAATAATGAAGCACACATGGTACTTAAAAAGGTATTTATCTCCTTAGGTCAGTGCTAATTCTTCTGAACTCTAAATATTTTTAATTTCTGTATTAGATGCAGCCACATACCACAAAATTATTTGCTACAGTAAGAGAAATAGACTTCAGATCCATCTAATGCAGATTTAGTAAATACATCAATTTATAAGTAATAAAAGCACTAAACCATGTCAGGTACAAAACAAAACAAAAAAAAATAAAAAATATATTATGGTAAAATATGTATCAGAGAAGAAAGGATTTAAAGAAAGATAAGCTGTTAAAAAGAACCCTTGGCTTTTGTTGGTTTGTTTGAGGGGTTTTTTGTTTGTTTTAAGATAAAGCCATCTATTCTGAGCATAAAGGAAGTGTTTGAAAGGAAAAAGGAATGTTCTGCATTATAGACGAGACATTATAGACCATTATAGACTTATAGAACCAGTCAGGTTCAGGTTAGCAGGAAAAGGTAGATACTCCTTAAACCACTTTATTAAATGTACAGGTTGGTTTGTTGATTTGATAGGTAAGGAGGGAAACTAACAATAGGAAAAAAGAATTTAAGGGAGCCTGGAATTACAATTGTAAGAGAAAAGTCTACAGCCACTTACAGCCTGGGTTTTGTTTCTCCTAGGACTTTACATCTGACAAGTGACAGGCTCTTTGCTGTATGGTTGATTATTTTGGTAACCTAGCTGTGTTAAGAATGGATACATAACCATCTGAGAACAAAAGAAAGCAAACAAAGGACTGACCTGAAAAGTAGTGGAAATTTTTCAAAAGTTTTCAGACACTTTCATCAGTGTCTGGTCTACCACATTTTGTCATGCTGGTAGTCTTATCTTCAGTTCATAGCAGGAGGCTCTGTAACTTGAGGTTTCCATTGCCTCTGTTGCTGGTGGCTACTACTTTCTGTACATAGGGCTCTATAAGCTGTCAAGGGCTAAGCTGGTTCATACAGCAGTCCTTTGTTACAAAATAGCTTATTTGTTCATAGAGGAAGTCTTTGAATTAAAATTACGTTTTATATCCAAGGGTATGTGCGATGACAGTATACGGTCCTTGACCCTATGCATACTGCAAGCATGCTATGCCATGACCTACAAGATCAATGAAAACAAAGGTTCTTAGAGTTTGATCTGAGGAATACAGCATCATAATTTAAAAAAAAGTGAGTTATGATTTGAGCGGAATCTATTCTTCACTGGTTACAGAAGCTCACCCACAGAAAGTTTTTCAAAGTAGGAAAGTCAAATGTGACTGGGTGTTTGTGACAGTGGAATTAATGAAGACTTCTTCCAGATGCATTTCTTTTCCCTGAAGCTTTACCTACTGTATTCCATTAGAAGAGGTTATATAAGCAGGTTCTTCGTATGAAAAACTGCAGGGAAGAAACCAACTGAGGCTAGTTTCTTCTGAAAAAAGTATTGACTGACTGAGTTCTTTCTGCTGTTTTCTCACTGGCGGCAGCAATTTGCATCTAGTGGCTCATTTTCAAGAAGTACGAGACTTTTTTTAGTTCCTGCAAAAATGGACAACACAGTTAACAGTTTAGAGTGTTATGAGGAACAGATTGTTGGAAAGACAAATGGACATCACAGACTTCCCAACATTATAGAATTTCGTATGTGTCTGTAGTAGCAGCATGAGATACTTTTCTCTTTTCAGCCCTAGAACACTCACATCACCTCCAAAGGAATTGATAGGATCTCTCAGATCTCTCAGATATGTGCATGTGTGTGTGCCTGTATAAATACATACACGTGTACACACATTGGAGGGACAACATGCAAATATCTCTGTTTTCAAGACTGATGATGAGAAAATACAGTTTTTAGACAAGCACTTCATCGCCTTTCCCAATCCTCATGAAGAAAGATTACTTCTAAAAGACATACACAATGACAAGAAGTGTCAGCTGGATAGCTCACAGTTCTATCATTACAGATTTGAGCATTTTCTATAGCTTTGCGTCACCTAATAGATGCGTTTTACCCCAGCTATAAGTTAATTAATCTTTGATAGTATGAAATTAAACATAAGGCAACGCTACATTAAAATTTATTTACTATGTGTGTTTGCCATACTAGTTAAGAGAGTAATTTTCAGTCCTTTCTTTTTCTCCTGTTTGTGCAATATAAATGCAGACAACCTGGCAGAGATATAAGCAAATGATGTATGGAACTTAAAGAGGAATAAATGCTCTCTATTACAGTAGCAGAATGAGTAATTTTTTTACAGGATCCAATGCCAAAGAAATTTGCTAGCTCGAAGAATCTGAGGATCTGATGCAGCTGCTATTAACCTTACCACACAGGAGTCTTTCACTTTACTTCTCTGAAAGATACAACTAAACAACAACTAGTTACAGAAACATGAAAAAAACAACAACAAACCAGATAGCTACACAATAATACTATAAATTATAAGAATACAGAATAGTTTAGAAGGCAACAGAAAATTTTCTGAAGAATTCAAAAATCCGTAAAAAGTTATTGTAATCTGAACACTTACTGTAATCCGAACGCTCTTAGAATGGTGGTGTACATCACGAGAATATCTTCCTTTTCATATTTTATGACGAACAACCCATTACTTCTTTTATTTATTGACTTTTTTCTAAGAAGTCTGCAACTGATGAGGAAATTGGCTTAGAGTTTTAAATACAAGGAGCTTAATTGGTAATATAGTTAAAATTATTGTATTTATGCTTCATATTATTTTGAAATAGAGTTGATCCTTCAGTTTCTCCTAAGGCAAAAATCAATCATTATGTGCTGGTGGAATTTTTTATCCACCATTTCACAAAATATCAGTTGAGTTTTCCTTTAAGTGCCTTGACAGGACTAGATTCATTTTGTTACCTAGCTAAAGGAGTGGAAGTTGGCTTGGATTGCTGCCCAGTGTGTAGAGTCTCTCCCTGATGCACCAAAAATGGGAATCACATTGAAGGAGGCAGCTTGTTTTACTGACCAAAAACTCTGGAGTACAGAGCTTTTAATTTACCATATTTTGAATTCAGATGAAATTAACCAATTAGCTGAAATTGCAATTAACCTCATCTAAGTAAATAAATAAATAATTACACTGTTGAACCTCGTTGACTCTGTATAGAGGAATGGTAATAATAGATAACCACGTGGAGAATTGAAATCCAGAGTCATCAAATCATAATAATAGAATCCAAGCTGTTAAATTCATTTCTTCATGCTGGACAAGAAAGTATTGTGGGACTTTAGATCGTGCAAGGCTACAGTGCATGCTGTTTGACTTTCTTATGATTATTGTTAAAGTTACAGCATATGCTGCTTCTCAATAAAGCTGAGCATAATGAGCAAACACAAGATTTTTCAGGGGAATATACTAAACGTAAGAAAACACAGTTTGATTCTGAAACACAAATATAATGCACTTACGTCAGTCAGCAGCCAAGCCCCATGCAGCTGCTCGCTCACTCCCCCCAGTGGGACGGAGGAGAGAATTGGAAGGGTGAAAGGTAGAAAATTCATGAATTGAGATAAAGAGAATTTAATAGGGAAAGCAAAAGTCACACACACAAGTAGAACAAAACAAAGAATTAATTTACTCCTTCCCATAGAAAGGTAGGTGTTTAGACATCCCCAGGAGAGCAGGGCCACATTACACAGAACTGTGACTTTGGAAGACAAAGGTCATCACTCCAAATGTCCTCCCCTTTCCTCCTTCTTCCCCCCAGTTTATATACAGAGCACGATGTCATACGCTCTGGAATATTCCTTTGGTCAGTTTGGGTCACCTGTCCTGGATGTGTCTTCTCCCAGTCTCCCATGTACCTCCAGTTTCCACACCAGCAGAGAAGTATGAAAAGTAGAAAAGGCCTTGGCTCTGTGTGATCCCTGGTCAGCAAAACCAAAAATATCTCTATTATCAACCTTGTAATCAGCACAAACCTACTTCTAAGGGTAGATGGAAGTATGAAATAAATTTTAAATTAACATTTTACAGTTTTAGTTTTACATTGGGCAATAGGTGTGAAATAATTAATCTCATTATCACATTCTGACTAAGGCCAGTCCAAGTACAAATATCCCTGAGAAGAAGGCACAAAAACTGTATCCTATAATCCCTTCTGTCCTCTACTAGTACCATCTGTAGTGGAGAACTAAATGAACATTTTTGAAAATACCAAAAATATGCAGGAATCCTGGCCCAGCTGACTTTAATGAAAAATTCTATGAACTTAGATCCTTAAATACTTGCCTCTGGAATACTCTGATTTCAAGAATTACACTTTAATAAAAGAAATTGAAAGTAATGAACAGGAAAGAAGACCAGTATCTATGACCAGTCTGGAGCTGATTCTCAAGCTCAGTAGAAATGTATGCTATGTCTAATTTTGTTGTTAATCTAGTTTGCTAGAAAATGCCAGAGAACGTATTTTTCTTAGAGTATTTCAACTCTATTGCCACTTAAAATAAAACTGTAGTGATTCATAAATATATCTGGATTCACTATTTGTTTATTTCAGATAATATTTTAATAGCCTATTATTCACTGTTCTTAACAGAAAGCAAGTTGATAAAGCAATTGGATTGTGTGCAAGGCTATGACTTAAAGAAGTGCTCAGTGCAATCACACAACTTACACTGAATTTTTCGTGTTTTTCTCTTTTTTTTTTTCATTTGCAAATGAATCTGATGAAGAAAACCTAGCTGAGAAAGGATCATCATAATGTTCAATACTGAAAAATAAAACCATCAGTATGTGTCTACCCCAATCTTCTTTCCTTCCCCAAATTATAAACTTTACATTAATATGGCCAACATTACATCTGAAGGCATCATTATGTAAATATGTTGAAAATCTATTATAAAAGCATTTAATGTACAGTATTATGGAGAAAGAAATATTTTTTTAATGCTATCAACTCTATATATTGAATGTTAGTGAGTGTTCAGCTTGTTGGATATTATTTTGACTACAAAAATTACAGAATATTAAGAAATTGACACCACAAATACAATTGTTGCACTTTTTCAGATTTTAATAATACTACTCTATGAGAAAATTTCAGATTACACTTTTCATAAATTCCTTTCTAATGCAGAGGTCCGGGCAGATAAGAGGAATAAAAAGAAAGAGGCAGACACTGGGTCAGGTGTTCAATCACTGAAGAAATAATGATTTTATTAGAAAATGCTATAATAAAAGACTATTGTAAATGTTTGTATTGTCAAGGTAAAAAGCCAAAAGAATAAGAAGATGACTTACTCAAACAAGGTACAGGTGACAGGGACAGCTTTGATGTGCCAAAAAATGAAGATCATCTGAAAGGGCAAGATTATGCAGCTACTTGATAACTACATGCCTTTCTTTCTGTAGACAAAAAAATATGAAGTTGATGGAAAACTAACTGGACAATAGTTTGCTGCTTCAGGTTAGTAGTTTAAATAGTATTACCTTGATAAAGCAGGACATTTGCATATTGTGCTCTATTTTGTGTCTGAAATTATACAAATTCAAATGCAAACTCCAAGGCTATTGGAATATTATCTGTAAGAACTGATTTTAAAGAATACAGCAAATTATATTGTCTCAATTCTTAGCAGTTGTCAAGAAACTATAAACAAACTTAAATGAAATAAAAACGGTGTTCATATGTATGTGGGTGGACGTATAGCATCAAGTACACAAATATTGGTCTAGAAAAGAACAACGAAAAATGTCACCAAGCAAAATAAAACACTTTTGGATTGCCTTTAGCTGCAGGTTGATGGCAAGCTGAATATGTGCCAGCAGTGCCCTGGCAGCCAGGAGGGCCAAGCGTGTCCTGGGGGCATCAGGCACAGCATCGCCAGCTGGGCTAGGGAGGGGATTGTCCCACTCTGCTCGGCACTGGGGCGGCCTCACCTCGAGTGCTGGGGGCAGTTTCGGGACACAATATAAGAAAGGCATTAAACTATTAGAGAGCATCAAGAGGAGGGCCATGAGGATGGTGAAGGGTCTGGAGGGAAAGCTGTGTGAGGAGTGGCTGAGGGGACTTGGTTTGTTCAGACTGAAGAAGAGGAGATTGAGTGCAGGCCTCATTACGATCTTCCAGATCCTCACAAGGGGAAGTGGAGGGGCAGGTACTGATCTCTTCACCCTCATGATCAGTAACAGGACTTGAGGAAATGGCTGAAGCTGAGGGTGGGGGAGGTTTAGGTTGGATATCAGGAAACAGTTTTTTATCCAGAGAATGTTTGGGCACTGGAACAGGCTCCACAGGAAAGTGGTCACAGCACCAAGCCTGACAGAGTTCAAGAAGTATTTGAACAACACTCTCAGGCACATGGCATGATTCTTGGGGTGTCCTGTGCAGGGCCAGAAGTTGGACTTGATGATCCTGATGCGTCCCCTCCAGCTCAGCATATTCTTTGATTCTATGATTCCATATACTTCTGAACACGTAATGAGTAAAATACAAGCTGTTCTGTGTCATTATAATTTTAAAATACATACTTAAAGGTAAAGAGTAAAGCAAGAATTATTTGCATAACAGAATTTTCTGAAAAATATTAATCTATTTTTACTTTAGTAAGTGTTATTTTATTTGTGCATTGTTAGAAATCCTCTCTCCTAGAAAAGTTAAATCTCAGAACAATGACAAAGATACCTCGGTCTGAAGACCTGGTCATTCACTAAATTTTAGATTTCCCCAGACCTTCTCATTGCAGTCTTGAGGCCCTGTTCATTATAGAATCATAGAATCATAGAATATCCTGAGTTGGAAGGGACCAACAAGGATCACTGAACTCCAGCTCTACAAGGCATTAACTCTACAAGAGTTGTAGTAACCCACCCTTAATATTGTATAACATTAACAGCAGCTGACCACAGTATCACTAAGTACAGATAAATCATCCATTCCCTGAGAATCCATATTATAAATACAGTTACACTATTTTATTAGCAGCCAAGAGCTGCCCAGATAAACCATGCAAGTGTCTTCTACAAATTCAAGTTTCATAAATTCAGTCTTTCTTGAGTGAGACCCTAGGTTGTGAAATAAGAGAGGAAAACAGGAAAAAAAACATCATCCCCATCTATGGTGTTTTTAGATTGGTGCATGTTGATGTGAATTAGAATGTAGAACTGAGAGCAAAATAGCAATGTTTCTAAAACCAACAAAAAATTTTTAAATATTCTTGGTAAAACAGCTCTTAAAAACACTGGGATGCGCCAGCTATGTAATTAATAATTTACTGAATAGTTCCCCAGTACAAAAAAAAATGTGTGACATTCAGTAAACATTAAACTCCACCAGAAACATCACACATTTAAGACATACCATACAATAAATGATCAGCTCACTTGAGCACGTAAGTTCAGGCACTCTTGAAGCTCAAGAGTATTTCTGTAGTTAATTGGCATAATCTCTGCAGGGAAGATATTTTTTAAAAGCAGGATTAGATTACACACAGTTATCCTTGAAAGTGAGTAAAAATGGTGTTACACAGTGAAAGAAAATCTTATCAGGCAGTCATTTATTTTTTGAAGTTTATTAGGAGGTTCAGACATCCTAGGAAATTGCCATTCTACTCAGAAAATTAGTCTGCTTTTGTAAAAGGAAGGGTATGAGTGCATGAAACAGTATTCACACAGGATGAACATGGAGATAATACTGTTCTGATTTTCTTGAACTTTAAATGCAAGAGACATGTTCATTTTTATAGACTGTATTAACTCTAAACCATATTCTGCTAAAAACTCTCCAGGGTTAAATGCTTCCTTACAAACATCTATGTTAGGGACAACGTAAGTTTCCAAGTAAGTTTCTGAATTTTTCTGACCTTAACAGTTTAAATAGCAATGTGTCAGATACCAACTACTCCCTGTAGGAAGGGAATCAGGACTCTGTCCATTCTAGCTCTCCCAGCTGGCAAGTACAATCCTTTTATTCAAAAGAAAACAGACTTTTACTTATTCCCTACAGATATGAGCATCTCTGCAGTCTCCCAGCTTCTCTCTGAAGACATCTTTTTCTTGTAGCTGTTATAATATTTAAAATAGGATTCACTGTGTTTATATAGATAGATAGATATGTGTACATGCACATTGCCCATTTTCTAGTTTTTACTCTTGTTTGACTGTAAGTGAAGCATAAATCTTATGTCAAGGTTTCTTTGCTTGAAACTTTATCTTTTTTTAAGATCAAGTGACTCCAAAAGATGCTAGACAAATTAAAGAATATTAAAAAAAAGGGATTATTTTTTAATATGTGGTATTTCATAGCCTGGTCACTGGCCTTTAGAGCATGTGCAAATTTTTCATTGTTGCTTGACTGCAATTTAAAAATATTTTGCTATGCAAAATAAAGAGAGAAAAAAAAACATTTTAGCATATAACAGAAGTCTACTTGCAACCTTCACTGTGCAGCTGCTCTTTATCAAAGCATTTTTGATGACCTGTAACTCAAAAAACAGCTTGACAGATTTAAATTCACAATTTGTGGGAAATATACACATTTGGGTGCCACTCTGCAACAAATCCATTTCCACTGTAGAGGTGATAATCTACATAAACCATACAAACCTTCATATCTAGGATTAGCTCTTGTTAATCCTCTTTTTACTTCTCTCCACTGTCTTTCTGTTCCCTGCTGCACCAAGCGTAAATGATTTGCTTTCATATTTTAAGTCCTTATGACCTATCTCTGCCCAACCTTTCATCTCTCCTGTGACAGCAAGACATTGACCCCCACCTACAGTTTTGCACGCAGTACCTGTACATGTATATGGTGATATTTAGCTGCTTTTCAACAAAGAAGTTCCCTCCTGTTCCCAAACCCTCTTTAGGGAATGGGCAGTATATTCTTTTCATTCTGACCTCTCATATCTTCAAAAGGATGACATTATCTTTCTTCGAGTCCCTTAAATCTATTCTGTGCTTTATAGCCAAAAATGGGTAGGTAAATGAGGTGTGACTCAGGTGTATCCCTTACATAATTTCCCCCATCCTGGATATCCATAATTCTACTTCATCTACTCATATAGTACTACATAGCCGTGTTGGTTTTCGTGACATAGCTCATTCTCTGTACTTGACTGCTGAAGGGATAGTTTTCATCAGAACCCGTCAACCACATTTTTTCCCTTTCTTCTTTTTAGAATGCCAAGATTGTAATATTTCCAGCTTTGGAAAATTTCAGGTATCCTGAAATGCATCGTAGTGTCTAATGTCAGAATGAGTACTTGGGTTCTGTGGTGGATTCATAAATAGTAATTTATCATTCTAGAGGCTCTGACAGAATTTTCTGACAAAAAACGTTACTGACATGGAGAAATTCCATCTTAGAGCACGAGTTACATATTAAAGTCATTTATCTTCTTCCTGAAAGTCTAAAGTACCTCTCAGTTGGCAGCTGGCAGCCTAAAGAAATTAAGAGGCATTGGTTTATTCTGACCACAGACTCTGAAGAGTGGTAACTACCCACACTTCTCTTCTTATTTATCAACAGGCCTTTTCATATGCACTGCCTCACCTCATATCCCATCTTTATTGAAATCCTAACATTCAACTCATTTTTCTGACATTAGTAAAGAATAAATCTAATAAAAAAGAAATAAATTAATCTAAGTGAACAGGTGCTATCTTCTACTTTGACTTATACCAGCATTTTGTAAATTAAATGTAAACTTTACACTGTTCATCTTCCCCTTTTTTTCCTATGGTAAAAACTATTTTATGACTACTAAACAATCACTGTAGTTGATGCTTGTCTGTTTTCACTAGGCAAAAGACATACAGACATACATCAGTCAGACCTGACACAGACTTTGCATCAAGCTCAAATGTCATGCCAATTGAGACCTTTATAGCATTAAAAAAGCAGTAACTTATGCCTTTTCAGTAGCATGCAATCATATAATTTCTCAGTAACATATGTCGTTAAAGTATAAATTAACTATGCTCTTCCTAGCTGAAAATAATAGAAAATCTTTTCAGACTCCTCATGATACAGGTGCTACCTATTATGGGGCTAACAGAAAAGGTTAAAAACACAGCCTTCCATTTTTTGTTTAATTTTTCAACCTCAATTTCCATGTAACAAGCAATAAGATGATATGATAAAATGATGCTTCACAGAAAAAACTTTGAGGCAATAAAAAGATATGCTCATCTGGGAATGTTGCCATCAATTCACACTTTTCAGTAGGGAGAAAAATAATTATGCTGAGCTGTTTTTTATGTGCAGAGTAAAATTTGAATTTTAAGCATGTTTTTGTATTTATAATTGTTATCATTTAGATGGATTTTAAAAGTGGAATGATAATGATGAATAAAAGGTGTCATTAGCCTTTCTGTGGTAGTTATGCATGAATGATAACATATAAATCCCTTGTGATTTTGTTTTTGCAATCTGCTAACCTATCTAATGGACAGCAATAAATAGCTGATAAGGGACAGAGTGTTAATCTCTGCAGTTGCTCTGTTTCCAGGGTTTGACTATTGGTCTACAGACTCAAACTAGTATAGATAGTTATACTTATATATATTTGAATTGAGGAGGTTGTTTACAGTCATGTAAGAGAGGAGGGAGAATAGATGTACCAGTATCTGCATGTGCATAAACAACATGGATTTTCCTTTGCATATTGTGGTGCTTCTGAAGAAAGTGCTCTGTGAAAATTGGACCAGTTTTGAGAGAACCTATGAAGATGTGTCTGGACACAAATTATTATGGTGAAGCAGCCCAGTATCATTTTGAAAATAAATATTTTACTTCATCTTTCTGAAGTGCTGTCATAAAGATTACTAAATTCTTAGGCTTTTCCTCACTGGGACACCACTAATCTTGAAATGCTTAATGCTGGATTAATTCTCAAGCTTGTCAACTTTACTGGAGAGTCTTGCATTGTCCTTGATTAGCATTGTAATTATGTTACCATGTCCCAAAGTCATATTTTCCACCTCATTGACATTTCACTATGAAGTGTTCATCTACCCTGCAAATCCATTGTATATTTCCTTAAATACCTACACTGAGTCCCACAGACCTTATTTTTTTAAGTTGCATGTACAGAATTGTAACTTAAGCAAATTAAGCTTCAGTGAGCCAAGTTCACACTCAGCAACACAGTTAAATTCAGAATATCATGAGTACTTGGAAGAAATTATTTTTTCCCAGTCTCTAATCTGTGGTTGCACTATGGGTCTAGAATTTCCAATCTTTAGATCAGATCAGAAACCAAACATGGCTGAATTCATAGTAGGTGTTAAGAAAGAAGTTAGGACCTTCAGAGTCTTCAGAAACAAAGGACAGTACCAATATGAATGTTTAACCTAAAGAATGCATAGATGATTTTTAGCTTTTCTGTTTCACAAACCCAGCAGTTCCTACAGTTCATACAATTTTATGGAAAGATAAAGAAGATTTCTAAGATGAAGGGGTTTTTGTTTGGTTTAGTCGTAGTGCTAAATTGCCTAAGAATCTTTTAACATTTTTTCTATGTATTTTACATTTTGTGGCACCATTCCTTTGGCTGTTTTTCATGACAAATTAATTGCTGTGGAGCAACTGTCCAGCTGTTCTATCAAATGACCTCTGGGCTTTATTTTTTAGAGTCCTGAATAAACAAAGCTTCAAGACAAAATCAGTGGGAGATGTGGATGTTCAGACCTTTAGGAAAAACAGGAGAGAAGTCATCTTATTGCCTAGCTGACTGCTTACGGAAGATGAATCACATAAAATATGCAAATAGTTGTCAACTGCTTTTTCATTATTAAATGTTTGTTGTTCTTGCTTAAGAAAAAAAAACAAAAAACAACAAATGCTCTCCAATATTTGAATTGACCATGAATTGTGTTTATTGTGTATACTTGCTGATTTTATTCCAGCAAGAACAATCCCCTAACATTTTAGGTGAAGGAGAATAAGAAGGATAGGAATTGGAAGATATAATTAGCAATAATGTAATTTATTTATTGCTGTAATTAGCCTAGTAAGTGGATGCTAACAGACTCAGCTGATGGAAGTCGTAAGCTTTCATGATTAAGGAATTTGTTTTTAATATTTAAGGTCTTTTAACTTACACACTTTTTGAGTCACTTCTTTGTATGAAAGATTGTTTTGAATTTTCTCCCCATAAAAACATACATTATGGTTATTTTAACTGTGCAAAATTTAAGAATTAATCCTGCCTGTACAACACTAATTGTATCTTATTCATAGTAGCTCTAAGTTACATGTTGCCAATATAATTTTCTTGGTTAATGGGCTTTAGTCACTGATCTGAAATGTCTGCATGCAGAAAGCATAAATATTTGTTGATGTCTTTCTTATTTAATAACATGAGTATAAAGGTTATGGCCAGGCATTTTTTAATTATAGGTTCTCTTTTAATGTGTTTTTTTAAAATGCTTGCTCCATGCAATATGTATAAAACTGTATAAAATGTGACTGGAAAGAACTTTAAAAATTCTATGCCACACCATTTGACATGTAGATCCTCATTTGTCAAGACCAAAGAATTTACCAAATGTTATTCACAGATTTGCTGTCTAGTTACAGCTCTTCAAAAAGAGTTCCTTCTATTTAACTGAAAATTATCTCAAAGTTTTCTAAAAGGAAAATATTTTCATGATTATTAATTGATTAGCATAAAAATTTGAAGTTGGAGTATTGTATAGGCAAAATAATCAGGGGCAGAGTTATCCATATTGGACTTGAGTAGGCAATTGCCTACTGCTGAAAATTAATCTGAAAAATTAATTTGGCAAGGTTCAGATCTTTCAGAAATTTGATACTTAGTGAATCAAAAGATGAATCTAAAATGCACATCAAAACATCTTATCACCAATCATGGAAACACAAGCGAAGCCTTGAAAACAGCAGAGTGAGGAAACCGACACAGAAGGCCTCTGAAGGGTAACACGAATGTCAGCTTTGATCAATGTGGACAAATTTGTTCGTTCAGCCGTTTCCTCCTATGACTCAAAAGCACTGAAAAAACCTTAGGGGGATATATTTTTTGGAAGCAGATGTAAAATGATAGTACAAAGTGTGACCATTTATCACATACTGTTGCTTGAAAATTAACCATCATATAGGTACATTACGAGCAGAAAACATCAGCTTGCACACTGTTACCAATCTTTTTCCTAGGCATTTGAGATGTCACCCAAATCTGAGCTCTGAAGTGCTTAGGGAAAAGAATAAAGTGGAGACTTGACATGACCTTAGGCCATCAGATATAAAACATACCTGTACTCATCACTTTACATGACTTTTCTGTTGGAAAGAAAGAAATGAAACCTTGCAGTTCTGACCTGTAAACTGAGAACCCACAAAGAGAATTAAGAGGTGTTTGTGTGTTTGTTTGGGTTCTTTTAGAACTGGAAACAATAGCTTTTTTCTCAGAAGAAAACAATCCAGTTTCCTAACGAAGACAATAGTTCTGTCAGTAGAGACTTTGTATCTGCATTGATACAATTTATGCAATGAAATCTATTTTCCAGTGAGTGATTGTACAAGCTCAGAATGAGAGTCTTTGTCCTTCCTCAAAAAACAAAATAATTTTAAAAAGGAATCTAATACCTGTAAAAATGGCCTTATATCTTTGACAAGCTATTGATAGAAGGGGAAGACCCAGTGATCATGTAGGTCTTCTCTGTCACATCTTAACAAAAGCCATGATGAAGATTTGGTCAGATCTGGAAACTGAATCTTTATGTTCTGAGACTTACCTCAGAACTTTTCTGATTGAGCACTTTCAGTAGCTGGGAACTAAATTTAAAATTTTTCTTTGAGTTCCTGCATGACTGGATTTTGAGGGATGCTGAAATAAACTCATTTTTCTGGCAATAGGCCTATGTTTTCATTTTTGGATCATTGACCACTCTGCTGCAAAAAATGATTGAAAGCTGTGCTTTCAACTTACTGGCAAAACATTATTACAGAATTATTAAAGGGGGGGAAAAAAAAGGGGAAAAAAAAAAAGAAAAAGAAGTCATGAACTCCAGTCTCTTCTGTGTTAAAAATTATGAAATGTGTTGGCATCCTATAAGCAATATGTTGGTGATAAAGGCCAAGTTTGCAATAATTGTGCACTTCAGCAGGTCTTTATGCAATTATTACAAAGAATTGGCGTGTTCTGAGTGACACAAACCCCAACATGACATTCAGGGCAAGGTAGGTGATTTTGCTGTCTGTATTGTAGGCCAGTATGAGAACAGTTTGTCTTAAAAGACTGTACCGTCCTTCATATATAAGAGAATAAAAGATACAGTGTGTAGAGCTACAGGCTCACAGTCTTCCTTTATCATTTAATTCAAATGTAATACTTGGATTAAATTTGATCTGAGGATCTAATCCTTGGTATCTGCCTAAGTTGTGTGGCAGCTATACTCATGCCTGGCCATATGCCTTGGGAACACCAGTCTGCTGTCTCAACCTCCCAGTCACCACAACCTCACCTGGCCATTGCCCACCCATGCCCTCAGCCGGACCAGTCCTGACCTTGACCGTCACTGGGACACAGGGGGACTGGGCCCCTCTAGAGATTATTGTACTCAGAATGCTTGAATTGCCTATGAATCTATTTATTTATTTGTTTACTTATTTGTTTTACAGCATCATTAATATAGTTGTAGTATGGCCACGTGCAGCACTAGAACCAATGCTCCATCATGTAGATAGATATGCTGCACAAATCTTTTTTAAAAAAAGTTCTTTTAAGTAGTTCTCTGACTCATATATTGCCAAGATTAATGTGAAAGCAGAAGAAAGATGTTATTTTGCAGTGGTTTGTATATACTGATAGTTTTTTCTGGCTTTTGAATTCTGTCATCTTTGCACTGCACTTTGGTTCAAGAGTCTGCATCTATCCTGGTGTTTTATATGAAATCAATTACCAGAGAGAATGGTAAAAATGAATGGGTCAAACTATATCCAAGAATTGTAGAAAGCCATGACTCTGAGGATGGCATCATGCAATGTCAATGAATTTGATAAGAAAGGAGTGTGTTCTTTCATGACGGAAACAGATGAACCAACAAAATGAGCACTTTCTTACTGCACATAGAGCACTTGCATTAAATCGAGTAATCAATTGTCTGCTATTTAAAGTGACTGCACAGTAAATCAGTACTGCAGGAGCTTTCAGGGTGAACCTATTTTTAAAAATACAAAATAATTGTTGCTGCTCAAGTTTCCTTCTGGTCCCTTTTCCTTGTATTTCTGTCTTAATCTTATGTTCAAAAATAGCCAGAGACAGACATGCTTACCTTCCGTACATCCTTCTGGGAGGTCAGAAGGAGGGAGTTTCATCATTGTATGTATATATTGTTCCCCTGTGCTCAGCACTGGTGAAGCTGCACCTCAAGTACTGTGCTCAGTTTTTGACCCCTCACTACAAGAAGACATTGAGGTGGCTGGCGTGTGTCCAGAGAACGGCAACAGACCTAGTGAGGGATGCGAACAACAATCAGCAGAGAATCATTCATAGAATGACTAGGTTTGAAAGGAACCTTAAAGATCATCTAGTACCAACCCCTCTGCCATGGTCAGGGACACCTTCCAGTCGACCAGGTTGCTCAGAGCCCCATTCAACCTGGTCTTGGACACTTCCAGGGATTGGGCACCCACAATCTCCCTGCACACCCTGTTCCAGTGCCTCACTACCCTTTGAGGAATGAGTTTTTTCCTTACATCTAAGTCCCTCTAAGTCCCTCCTCCTTTTGTAATAAACTCTTTCCTCTTTTCCTATCACTATCTGCCTGTGTAAAAAGTCATCTTCCCTTTTTTTTATAAGCCTCATCTAAGTACTGAAATGCTGCAATGAGGTCTCACCAGACCCTTCTCTCCAGGATGAATTTCATAGCAGAGGTGCTCCAGCCCTCCGATCAATTTTGTGGCTCTCCTCTGTACCCACTCCAACAGGTCCATGTCTTTCCTGTACTGAGGATTCCAGATGTGGACACGATACTCCAAGTGGGATCTCAGAAGAGTGGAGCTGAGGGACAGAATCAGCCCCTCAACGTGCTGGTCATGGTTCTTTTGATACAGTCCAGGATATGGCTGACTTTCTGGGCTGCAAGTGCACATTGCCAGATCACATCCAGTTTTTCATCCATGAGAACACCTTTTCCACAGGGCTGTTCTCACTGAGTTCTTTTCCCAATCTGTACTCATATCTTGAGTTACCCTTACCCAGCACCTTGCATTTGAACTTGTGCCATTTCATTACATTCTCATAGGCCTACTTCTTGTCCAGGTCCCTCTTGTCTAGGTCTCTCTGGATGGCATCCTGTCTTGTTGTGTAAACTGTACCTCTCGGCTTTGTGTCATATGCAAACTTGCTGAGGGTTGTTACGACCTGCCTCTAAAGACAAGGGTGACTCAGGTTCTTGTTAACAGATCCCTTGGGGTGGATTAGAGTGAAATGACACTGAATGACTATATATATATTTACAGGGTTTAATTTAGAACAACTTGGTTGCAATGGAAAGGAGGTATGTAGCCATTTTGGTTATTATTTATAGAAATGCAACAATAAAAAAAGCATAAAATAACACTTAAGAAACTGTAGAAGGAAAAGAAAGAACAAGAAAGAAAGGGTAAGAATAGAAGATATCAAGATATCACCAAGCCTCGATTCAGTGACAAGACTTGATTGTTGCAATTTAGATGTCCATTGGTTGAAGTGATGGTCATAGTCTTGATCTGTCGCGGGTGGGGGAAGCCCACAAAGCACAAAGTTCAATGGGTTAATATACGTTTAGGTTTTTGTGGAAATGCATGGGTACCTCCCCTTGCGAGGGAGATTTACTCTGTCTGTTGTAACACCGTGGATCATGAACAGTCCTCTGGTGGAAGGCCCCAGAAATGAGTTTGCGGGCACTTCAGGGGCCTTTGATGGTTTATGACACCTTTTAAGATGTGACAGCTGTCTCTCATGTCAGCATAGTTGAGTCAACAATACCTCATCAGAAGGGGTGAATACTTTCAGGCCTACGTGTGAATGTGTATGTCCAGTATATCCCCTGGGGGGAGGTTTTACCACTGAGTCAGTTGCATAAGGAAGGACATGGGCACAATGAAAAACACTATCCCACCTCTGCAGTGTCTGACAAGCGTAAATGGTCTCAAGGTGTACCAGGGGAGGTTTAGATCAGATATTAGGAAAAATTTCTTCACCAAAGAACTGTCTGCTCAGGGCAGTGGTGGAGTCATCATCTCTGAGATATTTGAAAGACGTAAAGTTGTGGCACATAGGGACCTGGTTTAGTGGTGGAATTGTCAGTGGTGGGGTAACATTTGGACACAGCGATTTTAAAGGTTTTTTCCAGCCTAAACAATACTATGATTCCATATGTGCATACACACAGAGGTTCCACAAATTCTTATTTGACAGCCTGGTTTTCACAATTTACCATTTACACAGCCACTCTCATTAAGTGTAGGGAAGGTGATCCACCACTGAGGCCAACGAACTTCAATTACATTTGTGGGATTCTTTCCTAAAAAAAAAAAAAAATAAGGGCTCATTTTATAGTTTTAGCCTAAGCAGCAGACTCTAGGATGTTTATCTCTGAATTTACAAACCTGTCTGAAGTTTGGATTGTCAGCCGTTACAGCTCAAAGCCCCTTGTAAACACCATCAGAAAGACAAGAACTTGGAGACTGGTTAAAATCTGTGCTTCAGTTCTCATGAACTGCATAGGTCCTGTGCAACTCACTTTGGCAAGTACTACTTGAATATCTATAATTGTGCTTCTCTCACCTTACTTTCAAAGAGGCTGACTGAAACCTTTTAATTGTAAGCACAGAAAAGCTGTTAAGCAATCCAGGACCTTGAAACACAATAGGCTGGATATTGTCCTGGACAATGTCAGTACACTGGCAAAGGTGAGAATTCCTTGCCAATGCTACAAGCTGGCAAGCAATATGCCTGTGTGGAGAAACAGACAGCTGCTGTGCTCTAATAAAGCAACAGAACTAGTGCACACTCTCTCCTAGCCTCTATCAAAACCAAAATAGTTCCCCCATGTAACATACACAGTTTTTATTTGGTTATGAGACTTCAGTCCCATTTTGTCTTTAATTTATTATGCTATGCCCAAACCAGTACATTTGCACTGTCTCAGTTTAATAATTTATTATTTTTATTTATATTTAAGCCCCTATGGCAAGAAATTTGAAAGCCTGGTTTATCTGCAGTATCCTGCCTAGGAGCCAGAAATGAGACTGGTAGGAATGAAATATTAAGATAAGATTGAGTTATAAGCAAGAAATGGTCCATGATCAGTACAGGAAATAAATTCTACAATATAGTAGAATGCCAAGTGTGCACCAAAAAGTAAGGAGGAAATTAATTACAAAATAAAATAAAATAAACCCCAAACACAAAATCTGATGAAACCAATCACTTTGATCACCAAATAAAAGGTTACAACACAACATGAAGGAAAACTACTTTATCACAGGTTTGATCCCAGTTCTCATTATAAGCAAAGGGGATTTTGTCACCACCTTCAATCACAGCTACAGTTTTATGTTACTGCAGTCTCAGTGCCTTTTTTGCCAGATTCTCAGCTAAAGAATTAGGTAAGTTCTTACATTGCTGTCCAAGACATTGATATTACTCTAGAGGTTTCTTATTACCCTTTTTGGTCACCTCAAAACTTTACATAGTATCTTTGAAATCTGGCATCAAAGGATACAGAAATTCATACAAAGCCTCAATTAAAAGCAGACCTCATATGGCCAGAATTACTGTATCTACAATCAAAGATAAAAGAGAAAGAAATCAAACACCAGTTCTCCCAAAGTCTTGTACTCCAGAGGGATTTTACATATGAAAACCAGAGCTTGATTTTTACATACCATAAGCTTGCATTTGATAGCAATAGTTTGAATGTCAGAGATATTTATAAAAGAGGGAATATGGCCTTTGGTTTAACTTGTTTCAATTTCATGCTGAACACTGAAGAGATGGGGTCTCTATATGTGTAAAATAATGTAGACTCCCCCATCCTCCAGTCCAAAGCAAAAGGGGAAGACAAAACACAGAGAAACCAAAGCAAATAAAACAAACAAACAAAAAAACAAAAAAAACCAAACCTCATGGAATGTTAGTAGCAATTCCACATGAATTGTGAAATATGAACAATTTACTTAGGAAATAAAAAACTTCCTGAGTCTAGTAGTTTTGGACATATAACTTTCCTGATGTGTTCTACGTGTTCTTCCTCATATGTTGTAAAATGCAGTTTTTACATACTCCTGTATTACTCCCATGGCCAAGAAACTGAGGGAAAGTAAAAAAGTTAAAAGACAAAATTTAGAGCTAAAACATAAATCAAATATTAAAAAAAAAACATCAAAGATAAAACATAAAGCAAGTTTCCATCCTCAGCTTTCAGGTTTTATATCTTTAAAATGTTTCTGTTCTTAGTTAATTTCTATGTACCATAATGTATCAAACCAAATAGTTTCACTCTCTTCTTGTGTTTTTTAACAACATTTTTATATAAATAAAGAGGAATTTTAATACTTTGCTTCTTATAAATTGACACCAATCCAATCTCACAATTACTTCCTTTTAAAATTTTACAAAAGACATGATATGTATATATATATATATATACACACGTATGTATACATATATATGTACAGTGTAATGCCAGAGGTATTTGTATGCAGTACCTTCTTTTCAAGTGAGTACTTTCACGCCATTATACTCACAGTGTTGAAGTGTCACATTTACAATTTGATTTTCAGAAAAGACCACGCAATAATATCCTAAATGAAATTAAAGGAGGCTTTTCAGGGATCTATAATCCATATTTGGTTAGAAATCTATTTTTTTTTTTTTTTT